>OZ010791.1:379232703-379832703 GCA_963932465.1 Maratus speciosus
CCCAAAATATATTTAACAAAATACCTTAGTAACATTTTTCTCAATGTTATTAAAGTAGAATATTTATTTATTTTTTTTTTTACTCGTAGTTAAATAGCTGTTATGATTATCATCTGATATATATGTAAAATTGCCTATGTAGCAATATAAATTTTTTAAAAAATCTAATTTTTAAATTATATGAATTTCTTTTTTTTTGGGGGGGGGGGGGGGATTTTATTTGCAATTTTAGTACATCTGATATTTTAAATCTCTTTCAACATTCAACCGAGTATAATAAATATTTTGAACTTTTAGAGTAGGACAAGATTATAAATGTATATATATATAATTATGCAATCATATGTAAATCTTATTATCACCAACTTCTTACTAACTCTATTTCTTCTAATAAATCTTTTCAAAAAACTAATGAAAATGTAATTGTAAATAATCGTAAAATTCAAAGTTATTATAAACTATTAAAAATTCTCTCTACTAACTTTAATTATCCTTATTTAGTGCTTATTCCCAAATTTCATAAAACTCCTATTAAATTTAGGACTGTAACTATTGGGTGTAATACATGTAATAATAAAGCCAATGAACTACTATTAAAAATTCTTAATCAATTATATATACTGACTACAAACAATGATAATACACATTGTATAAAAAACAGCTATCAACTCGTCAATATTATGAATAATCTTAATTGTGTACATAATATAACGACATATGACTTCAAAGATCTTTTTAATAATATAGATTTATTAGATTTACATAATATTATAAATGCATTATTTAAACAGTATCATCAAAAACTTGATTTACCATCTAATATAGATATTGCTTATTTTAAATCTTTAACTAACTTCATTATCTATAATAATTATATCTTGCAAGATAACACATTATATTTACAACACATCGGTATACCACAAGGTGGCTGTACATCCAGTATATTATCAGATTTATATTTATATCACTATGAACGTACTTTTACTAATCTACATTTATATCGTTATATTGATGACATAATTTTAATTGCCACTGATCAAACTAAAATTTCTCAATTTCCAGTAGATTATCCCACTAATTTGGAATTAACGGAAAACCTATTATCTAATAATACAATCAACTTCTTAGATTTTAAAATTACAATAAAAGACAACAAAATAATAACAGATCTACATGATAAGAATTTAAATTCAAAGTTAATACATTTACCAATTTTAAATCTTGTCTTCATAATTCTGTATATCGAAATATAATACTTAACAATTTATATAGAATAAAATGCTTATGTTCTTCTGATCTAATTAATAATAATATTAAAAAACTAATTTATGATGCATTAAATCAAGGTTTTCCAAAGAAATTCATATATTCTTTAATATACAATTAGTACTTACATGATCTTTAAAAAAAAAAAAAAAAAAAAAAAAATTAACACATGCATAAACAAAATTACAAAAAAAAACTTATAAAATAAGAAAATATTCATAAAAAAAATAAAAAATTGTAAAATAATAAAAAATTATTATAGGACAAATGGGTGGGTAGATGTTAGAGTACGGAGGAGGGTGGTGTTGTCTGGATAATACGCAATGGTTAATTTATTTTAAAAAAATGATGGGGCATTTTAATTATAACTACATTGCTAATACACTTTTTATATGGAGGTGATTCGATACTTTATATATATATGGTGACGTTAATTTTTTTATTTCAATTCATATTGAATTTATTAAGCTTAATTAATATTTAATCAAGTTAACAATTAACTTGTTTTTAATTTTAGTCTTCTCGGGACAATATCATATTACTTTCTAATTGTATACATCTTTATGGTGAATAATATGCATAAAAAGTTTATTTGATATAACTAATGATATTACAGATTGTATTAAGATTGGGATATTAGTATATTATTATTCCTCTATACTTTTTAATAATGTTTAGTTTCGAACTTAGTATTAAATGATTAATTAACGGTTTTTTGTGAATGTTAATCCCATATTCATATTCTTTAGTTTTTTATGGTAAATATGAAAATAAAACACACAATTTATTTGTTATCATTAGGCAATTGGGAAATGAAGATTCTGACATAATTATATCAACATCCATTTATTTATTTATTTATCTATTTATTTATTTTTTCTCTTCCTGTTCAATTTATTAATTAGTTTTTGTATATTTAAAAGTATTTCTTATAGTTTATTTTTAATATATAAATTATTTAGTTTTATAGCATATAGCTATATTATATTGTTTTGAAATTATTTAAATTTTCCGTATAGATTAATTGGGTATGGTAGTAGAATATATTGTAATCATTCTATTAACATTTGTATTTATTAAATATTTATGTGAATAATGAAATATAATAATGTATTTTTATATTAGGAGTTGTTGGGATATAGTAGTTGGTATATTATGAATGAATTAACTTATAATAGCATAATCTTTATGATATTTTGTTCATATTAGTTTCAAGTTAATATCATAGATAGCAGCACTAAAATTTAAATTGGATTCTGTCTGATGCTTCGAATAGAGAAATAATATTAATTTTTAACACAAGATGGAGCTTAATTTTGGCTATTTGCGATTTTGTAAACTTATAGTTTTGGAATTTTTTACTTTAGTTAAGAAAATTAAAAAAATTTTAAAGTGTTAAGAGGTAATTTACGCATTATGTAATTATTTTCTATTTATATTATTTTAATTGCATTTATCACGGTATTTCAAAATAGATTAACTGTATACATTAGGTTTTAAAATCTGTGTTAACTTAACTGTAAAAATAACCTTAAAATTATCGTGGTTTTGGATACCATGTGCTGTTGTGTACTTGGATATAATAACTGGGATTTTATTAGGTATTTTGTGTAATTACTATTTTTCCTTGCTATAAATTAATTATTTAAAAAGGTTGTATTGCTTTTTCCATTTCACAGCATTTAATTTTATTCTGTTTTCAGTTTGAAACTATTCTACTGGTTATATTGGTCGTTTAGAGCAGGAGAAAAAAAAAAAGAAAAAGAATTCAGATTTTAGCTTTTTTTTTTCACAGAAAACGACTGATTTTGCTTCTATAATTGAATTCTGTACTCTTGATAACGTAGTTCAATATATAAGCTTTTCAATTATTTTTATCGAAATCCATATTCTTCTCTTTTTCTTCATTATTAATTCTTGTTATATAGTACAAGGGACTTTTATTTTATACATAGCAGCTTGTTTATTATGTTTTTGGTATCCATTCAATGTGTTTGGGTACACTGTATTGTTGTAAGTTCATTCTTACTATCACAATTATTGATGGTGGTCAGTAATGTTTAATTAATGGTTATATATATATATACATATATATCCATGTACGTTAAAAGCCTTTAATAGCAAACACTTGGGGACCGCGGAATTTGTCCGATAATCGAAGATGTCTCCTTTTGTGAGGTAGAAATATACAAATATGTATGCTTTGCGGATTAAAAAAGTATTCGCTAAATAGAGGTGTCCGCTATTCGGGAATGTCCATTAACCTCCACAACGGATACTCTCCAATACCGGACATCTCTGTTTAGATAACCAAAATGCAGGGTTGCATTATTTGCAAAAGAACTGGACAGTGCCCTGACCCCTACGATTTTATTGCCCCCCCCCCCAAAGTTGATATGCAATATTTGTAAAGCTTATATTTTAAATCTGTTTCGAAATTGTACTGGTTATAATCAATATTTTGAACTTTTAAAGTAAAATAAGATTAAAAACAAAACAAAAAAATCTAATAATATTTAGACAAGTATTTTTTTGTTTTTAATCTTGTTCTACTCCCGAAGTTCAAAATATTGATTATAATCAGCACAATGTTGTAAAAGATTTAAATTATCAGCTTTACGAAAATTGCATACCGAAATTGGAAGCACTAAAAAATCAGGCTGTATGGGGTGGGGGGATGGGGACAGGACCACATCCAAATATTTTTCCATCATTCAAAGTGGTCAAACTACGTATGATGCTTACAAAAAAATGGATGCGATTCAGGCGTTTGAAGTGTCTGAAATTCAGACGCTTAAGACGCGTCTGCATTTCTGTGTGAATTGAGCTTAAAATTAAGACACTTTAAAATGGCTGATAATTGAACACTCCGTTTCAGACATTTAAGTGTCTGAATTTCAGACATTTTACAGTGTAATTTAAAAATATAATAATAATAATAATAATAATAATAATTTGCGAGGGTGAGTGGTGTGCCAGATAAGCAGCAGATATTCGATTTAAAATTTTTAAACCCTTGTTTGTTTGTTTTAGAACCTTCATTACCAAACAGCATTGCCCAATAGTCAGAAGGGAGACTACGAATCATTTTCTTGTTCTGAGCTTTCTGATCAGCAGATTGACTATATCTCTATAGAATGTATTCTTTGAACTTCTTCTAATCCAATGGTGATTGTCGTTTGAAAATAAATTGTCAATTTTGTTTCCAAAAACCTTTAACCCCTTAACGCTCGAATTAAATTACGGTTGAAAAATCAAATTGCTTATTGGCACCACTTTTATGAAAAAGAAATATTCACCTTATTTAATGACAGGAAAAACGATACTTAAATTTAGCCAATTTCACTATATTATAAAACTGGTGGGAATCAAACAATTTGAGTAAAAGACACAGCCCGAGAATATGACGGGAGCGAGAATTAAGGGGTTAAAAAATTAGTTTAATGGCTGTTTTATCAGTATTCCTTTTTCCATTAAATTGAAAGTTTGTTAATTTATCATCTTCATCGGTAAAAAGAATAATAATATGATTACAATAATATTTAAATTTATCATACGCAAAGAGTTTTTTCTTATGAAAGGCATTAACTACTATGCATCAGCCAGTTTTGATCATATTTCCAACAAAGAATAATGTTTTTTGAAAGGAAGTAACTCACGTTTTTGTACAAGAAAAATCTTGTAAATCTCAAATCCATCTCAATCTAATTGTGAAAGAGCGAAATCGTGACTTTCAAATTTCGAAGGAGTAAATGAAATTTTATTTGGCAAAGGACAATTTTGACCACATTGGACTACACTGTAGCCTCCTCAGTCCTCAGACAAATACAGGGTGCCCGGGCTAAATGTATCCAAAATTGATGACTTATTTTTGCGGAAGAACTCATTAGAATTTAAAAAAATTATTATTTATATAGAAAGACTATCTCACCAAGTTTTTAGCAATAGATGTTGATGTGTGGAGATTTTTAATTTGGATCTTTGCCAGTTTCAGGTACCAAACTTCCGTCTCCCCCCGCCCCCCTTCCTTTCCTGTGCCTATTCCATTGGTAGACGGATTTTGAACATTCTATTGTGTTTACACCCGTCGCTGAACCCGCATCATAGATTTAAATTCCGTTAACCAAAGCACGCACTGTACCTTTTGCTGTGGCGGCCACATCATTACTAATGAAACCCATGGAATTGGTTTTTCGCCTTTGTGCCAATTGCCGACTACTATGCCCATACACGGCTGGCAAACCTCCCAATGTAACATCTCCACACATCGAAATCTATTGATATTAAAATTTAGTGAGATGCTCTTTCTACCTAAATATATATATATATTTTTTTTTAATTATAATGAGCAGTTCAGTAAAAATAAGCCATAATTTTTGGATACTTTTAGCTCGGGCACCCTGTATTACATGACCACAAAAAACAGTTTAAAATTAGTGTAAAACAGCTCCAAAGATGTATCAGTCTATAAATCAATGCTTATGATTTACAGACATGCATAAAATAATGCACGTACTTATTAAATATGTCTAGAAGTAGTTTTAATAATTCCAGAAGCATTTAAATTAATTTAAAGAGTGTTGTTTAGTGTGCCCTACGGGCAAGACCAGGACTGAGGAGTATAACAAATAGTTCAACAGCTGCCTTAATACAGCAGAAACATCTATTCGAGAAATTCAGTATAATCTTGTTGTTACACAGGATTTCAAATATCTTTCTGCTTACTTCAGAAACTATAAGAAGGACCAAGCCTAAATATGAAAAAGCATTAAGTTGCCTATGTTTTGCTAACATTTCTGAAATAAAACGGCCCCTTTTCTGTCTTCCGGACTATTTCGAAAATATGTTTCTGTTAATTTCAGGTGGTGTTCTTATCCTAAAAATTTCTAAAGATAATACAAAATTTTCAAGAATTGTAAGTAATCATGAAGATATATTCAATATTTGTAAAAGTTTCTTCCCTAACAGAAAATTTTAAATTATGTTATACAATGTAAAAAGGGTGAAAGCATAGAGGACTACTTTATAGAAAAATGGAATTTTGTTCTCATACAAGTAAATCTACGAAAACATTCCACTACTAGTCCACTGAAACCACGTGCATATCGAACTCGTGCACGTCGGCTTCTCGTGCACTCGCGTTCCTCATCCTGTGACCAATATGATAACTAATATGCTGAATTCGCCTTTCGTACAGAGTTCAAAA
This sequence comes from Maratus speciosus, assembly GCA_963932465.1. Lineage (NCBI taxonomy): Eukaryota > Metazoa > Arthropoda > Arachnida > Araneae > Salticidae > Maratus > Maratus speciosus. Next base: position 379,239,176 of record OZ010791.1, read on the forward strand.
TTTTTGTAACCAGAATGCGAATGATAAAATTTATTTGATTCGCTGAAATAATGAAAAGGTGCAAAAAGAAAAAAAACGGTGGAAAAAGAAGAAAAAAATGGAAATCGACATATTTGTTAGCTTTCGCGTTAGATTAAGTTAACAAGAATCGTTGAAAAGTAGGATAATTAGAAGTTGAAAAGAAAGAAAGAAAATCACAGGTAAGTGCGTCCGTCGAACAGTTAAAATCTGTCAAGAGAGAAAAAATATACAAAATTTTGAATAATATCGATATTGTATCACATTAAAAATAAAACGTGCAATTCATGATGAATTTTAACTTAAAGCACTTTGATTTCCTGAAACCAACAATGGCTTTTTATTGTCATTATAAAATCAAATTTATATATTATGATACGCCTAAAATAGCTTTGCTGTATTATTATAGTGATTGCATAAAAACATGTTTTACAAGTGCAACCATCTAATGATTACAGATTATAGAGATTAGAAAGAACATATTCTTAACGACTACCTTGGTTACTTATTTGGGTAACTAAATATGGTGTCATAACCATGGTTAGAAATATCAGATTAGTTTACAGTTGAACCTCTCCTTGGTGAACAAATCTCTTATGAAAGATGTCACATTTTATTTTATCATGATATGAATAGGTCTTCGTTGTCACTTTTCTACTTCAGCTCATTGACAAGCAAGAAGATTTGAGGTTTCACAGACTAAATACGTGCATGAGCCATTTGCACACAGTCATATTTAACAGTTAAACACTAAAATTCTTTCAACCTGAGATCTGTTACTGCAGCTTATAATCTTCATTTAAATAGTTTTTAAATTATTATGATATCAATAATGATGACCGATAGCAGGCGCTAATCCTCCTATACAAACTGGACATCCTTTTCTCATCAACTTTTAGCAGTAATTTTTTCTAGTAAGTTTTTTAATAAGATATTACGATTAAATAAGATGATAAAAACACTTTTGAGAAACTGGTGAAAATGAGCATGTCCAGAGCTTCGTCCCCACTTTTCTCCTACTTCTCATTCTGACAAGTTAGAAGATTTGAGGTTCCCCACATTTAATAACGCGCATGTGTCGTTTGCGTACAGTTATGTTGACAGTTTAACTCTAAAATCCTTCCAACCTGAGATCTGTTACTGCAACTTATAATCTTCATCTAAATAGTTTTTAAATTATTATCATATCGTTATTGATGATAAATAGCAGGGCCTAATCCTTCTATTCAAACTAGACATGCTCTTTCTCAACAACATTTCACAGTAATTTTTTATAGTAAATTTTCGAATAAGATTTTACGATCAAATAAGATGATAAAAACTTTTGTTTATAAACTGGTAGGAATGACCATGCCCAGAGCTTCGTGCCTCCTATTCTCCTACTCCTCATTGACAAGTGAGAAGATTTGAGGTTCCCCACGTTTAATACGCGCATGTGCCGTTTGTATACAGTTATGTTTAACAGTTAAACACTAAAATCCTTCCAACCTGAGATCTGTTACTGCAGCTTATAATCTTCATTTAAATAGTTTTAAAATTATTATGATATCATTAATGATGATAAATAACAAGGCCTAATCCTTCTATTCAAACTAGACATGCTCTTTTTTCATCAACATTTCACAGTAATTTTTTCTAGTAAGTTTTCTAATAAGATTTTACAATTACATAAGGTGATAACTTTTTTTTTTGAAAAACTGGTGAAAATGAGCATGCCCAGAGCTTTATGCCTCTTTTTCTCCTCCTCCTCATTGACAAGTGAGAAAATTGAGGTTCCCCACATTTAATGCGCGCATGTGCCGTTCGCGTACAGTTATGTTTAACAGTTAAACTTTACAATTGTTTCAACCTGATATTAAAACTCTAACTGTTTGTCTACTGCAACTTATAATCTTCATTTAAATATTTTAAAATATTATAATACCATTTATGATGATAGATAGCAGGGGGCGAATCCTGCTATTCAAACTCACATGAGGTTTCCCACCAATAATTTCAAGTAATTTTTTCTAATAAGTTTTCTAGTAAGATTTTATGATAAAAGAAAACGATAAAAACTTCTTGTAAAAAATGGTGAGAACGAGCATGCTCAGATTGAGTGGCAGGATTCCCTACTGGTAGAGAGACATAGTAACGTTTTATCATGATAATTGTGTTTACAATTTTGTACTTTTTGTCTATGTACTCTCATTAACTAAATCACTAGTAATGGAATAAACTTTGCTCTAAAGTATAATAACATTATCTCTAAATCTGTCTATCAACTAATCCAGATTCCTCTGAGATGATGACGTTACACGAAAGCTTAAAACGTATTCGATGTAACCTGTTTACATTTCTCTCGCCATAAGACTTTTCCTAATTGAATACCTCGAAACTTGCAAAATTACTTTAATCCCAAACTTCAACAAAGATTTATGATTAAATTTCAATTTTTAATTGTTCTAAATAAATAAACTGGCTTTTTAACTCTAAAAATACAAACTTCATGTTTGAGGATTTACCTCCACGAGAAAAGTTAGGTTTTGAGAAAATGTGCCTGAAATGTGTAATCTCTGAGGAGGCAAGCTCATTTAAAATTCTAATTTTGCAATGCCGTTTCTGCGTTAACCGGAGCATTGCAGGAGATGTCTGTATGGAGGATGCCTTAAAATGTCTTGGCGCTTGTGATTAATTACGTTTCGGGACAAAATTTTAGGAGAAATGTGTATTTAATAGAGCATCGTTAACTGCAACTAATTATAAAATATGAAAGTGGTGGAGCGTCTCTGCCAGTCTGACAAAACTTGTAGCATTTTTATGCAATGATTTACATAAAATTAAATTTGTATTGCTGTCATTTTACGTTTTGAAAAATATGCTATCACCTGCATTATATTTTCAAATTTAGCCAATAAAATAATATATTTCGAAATATCATTTTATACTCTCGTGAGGATTTCTTAACTGACATTTTAATAAATAAATATATTATGAAAGTTATTTTTACTGTAGCATTTTTAAGTGATAACTTACATAGAATTAAATTTGTGTTGATGTTGTTTTCGCTTGTTTTCGCTCTGAAAAATAAGTTATTATCCGTATAATATTCATGACTTAGTCTGTAAAATAATTAATATGTTTTGAAATATTATTTTTATATTCTCGTAAAGACAATGCAATCGACATGAATTTTGGTAAGGAAACATATTATCGTGCAATATTGTTACAGAACTGGAAAACGTGTATCTTGAAAGTTATTATCATGACTACCTTTCTCTATGTTCATAAATATTCAAACTATGAGATAAAATTTGTCATTTTAAGAAGAATATTATTAGCATCACAATTGAAAGATTTGTATATTTAATACAGCATCGTTAACTGTAACTAATTAAAAAATGTGAAAATGGTGATATTTCTCTTCCACTCTGACAAAATTTGTGACATTTTCATCCAATGATTTACATAAAATTAAATTCGTTATGGTGCCTTTTTCGTCTGTTTACGCTCTTAAAAAGTAGCTATCATCTGTATAAGATTTCAAACTTAATTGAATAAAATAATTGACATGTTTTAAAATATATTTTTTATAGTCTGACGACGACAAAGTAATGGATATGAATTTTGGCAAATAAACGTTTTATAGTAAGATATTTTTACAAAACTGGAAAACATACATCTTGAAAATTATCTTTAAGGTTACCTTTATCTATTTGAAATTGTAAAAGTGTTTTTAAACTAAAAGAATATCATTGCAGGCTTGATTTTGTGAAAACATTCTTATAAATATAACACTGATTAATTATTGAATAAAATATTACTCAGCTTGATAATAAGTAATTTCCGATTGAGATAAAAGAATGATTTATTCTTCAGAAATGTATCATTTATGTATTTTATTTCTAACAAGTTATAGATGTAAAATATGTACAAAAAATACCGTTTCACAAATCTATTATTGTTCTTTAATAACAATACTGCAACTAAAGGTTTATCATAAATAAATAAGTCTATGTCTTATATTTTAATTTGACACTCATTTAATGAATAATTGTTTTCTAATGTAATATATGTCATAACTATATATTCAACATCTCTGTCATATAGAAAAGTGCGTTGCTACATTAGATAAATGCAAGTATTTTTGCTGTGTTTTGTTATTTACTGTATATTTGTTAAAACTATTTTTTTTTCACTTATAATAATAAAAACATTGCATTCTATTATTTTCAAATTCAAAAGACTGTAAATTTTCGTTTATTCGTCACTCCATCAACCGCCACTTTCGATTAACTGTCACTCCACCTCTCCATTTTATTTATTAGCCCCCGGTATGCTATTTCTTTCTCCCAGCTTATTTTGTGTCGTCTTCAAAAAATAAGGTTACGTTGTATAAGCCAGCCATGAAACAAATGAGATGTATCATTGTACGATTAAATACTCTACAGCATTTTTTTAAACTTCTAAGCATCGCACATTTTCAATTTTTATACCGTCGTATTAGGAAAAAAGTACTTTTTAATTCAATTTGTTGGAAAACTTCATCTCAATTTATTTTTGAAATATTTTTTTTTCTTGCAGGTTTTAGAGCCATTTGCTTAATATTAGCAACGGACTTACTCCATTTCTGTAGAAAGTAAAGGAAAAATAGTTGTAAAATAGTAGTTATATATTTTTGTTGTCATTTTCTCATAACAACCGAAAAAATGTAATTACAATACATGCTATTTTGAAAAAAATAAAATCGAATGATTTCTGTTAAAACAAAAAGCTAGTTAAAACAAAAACTCTGTTTCCCCAAAATTTCTGAAAATTTCCCCAAATCAGTGTTTTTTTCCTCAAAAATCTCCAACTCAGTTTTTAATCAAAAAGGGAATTTTTAAATTTTCAATTTACCACTATAAAAAATATTTAAGTAACTTAAGCTGAAAAATGTTCCCCAAATCAAGCCTTTTTTTGAAAAAATTCCCCATTTACAAAAAACAAACTTTTAAACTGGGCTGAATGCATATTCTGTAGCTACATTAAGAGAATGAGAGATATATTTTGCAGTGACAAGTTATTTTACGCTTGTTTTTAAAAGTATTATCTAACAATGTTGGACTATTGTTACATTGGCTCCATAGCTTTAGACAATCTCTTATCAGTTGGAATTTGAATGAATCCGAGATGATACGCTGTTTTAATTGTTTTGTCATCCCTGTACTGAAGTACATAATCATAATGTAAAGATACTTTCGCTGTATCAATCAATATGCTTTTGTATATCATAAGAGAAAAATGTCTGCTTTTCACATATTTAAATTATTTTTTTTTAAAGTACGACGAAAGAATTTTTCGTATAACTCCTGCATATTAATTAGTCACATTAAGGTTTATTATTTAGAGACTGATGCATCTGTAATACGTGTAAACTGTACTGTAGTAAACAACGAACACGACCACATACAAGAGAATAATGACTGATATTTACGATTTCTGGATTGTATTTTCGTTTTTCAAATCAAAATCGAGTTCAAGACAGATCCAATTTTTCTACAGGACTAAAAGAAATCTTTACAAAAAATAGTAAAAAAAAAAAAAACAAATCCCCAAGTTTTTCCCCAAAATTTTTGTAACCCCCAAATATTTCCCCATGAACTACTTATCCCCAAAAAATTCCTCTAGAGATTCAAAATTCCCAAAATGGGGACAAAATAACCAATCTGGCAACACTGTAAATACTATTGGCTTTTCAGTAATTTTCAATATATTTGAAACAAAATCTCTATTTAAGAAAAATGAAATGCTTCTTAAAATTTTTCTGAAGTGGGTTTATTAATAGTATTGCCAGGTGTCCCGCGTAAATCCGGCCTGAAAATGCTCTAGTCACCACTGATTTCTTACAGTTTATTTCGTCATCTATAATCGCAAATAATTCTACCATTAGATAAGGCGAGGAAAATTACTTTTAAATGCTGGTGTCCAGAGCATTTGGAGCCCCGATTTACGTAGGACACCTGGCAACACTATATATTATGCACTCGCGTTTAAAAAAAAAAAAAGACTACTTTTCAAAAAAAATTACCTTGCTAAACACTTTAAAGCGGGAAGTCCCTTTAGAAATTTCAAAAAATTAATTTTTGTTTCATATTTCAAAAATATAATATCTCGAGAATATATTGGCAAGGGGAGAAAATCAAAATATTCAATATCTACAGAATTATCCCACTTTTAGTCGAGCGCGCCAGAGCCCGCATGTGTGCTAGCGAGCCAGAGCATCTCCTACCAATCTACCAAGATTTTTCTAGAGATGACTTACTCCAAAGATGCTTGCGTGGCCATACCCAGAACGCTAACGAAAGTTTTAACGCTACAGTTTGATGGTTATCTCCAAAACACCTGCATTATGGGCTACAAATAGTTAAAATTTCAGCATACATCGCTGCTGGATATTTTAAATATTATTGTTGGCACCTATGCCAAAGTTTTCGCCGAAAACGGTGATGACGCGCGAGTAACGAAACAGAACCGGAGGAGTCTTTTTCAGACAAAAGCAGCTCGTACAGCCCGAAAACAGCAGCAACTTGAAGAAAACCAGCTTTTCGAGAAATCCGAAGGTCTGTTATATGCACCTTGGATCGCTGATTGATCGGTAAGTCACTAAAACCAGTAATTTTATTGTACTGAAACTTTAAACGCGATTATCTCGAAACTATGTTTTCAAAAACTGCTCGTGCTGTAACTCAAACAATTATCGGTCGATTTGGCGGATTTTTGTTGAGGCTTTATTTTATATCATTACCGGAAGGATGTACCTAAAGTTTAAAAGATTTCGTGTAAATAAACAATTTTTTAGGGATGAAAAATGTCGAAAAAATATTACAAAATCAGAACATTTTATTAAAAGCCGTACTTAATTTTTTACTTTATACCTTTTTATCGTTTTATAGATTTATCTTTCCCGTGCATATGTTAGAAAAAGAATTTTTTTTTTTTTTCAGATCAATAGAAAAAGAGTGACAAGTGCAGCCCTTTTGGGCCTCGCGCCTGAGACGCCCGAAGTAAAATTTTGCTGAGCCGCCATTTTGTAAACTATATCTACCCTATATATATAAAATCCTAATGAATCGAATTGAAACGAATTTATGTAGCGATTCTATGAAACGACTGATTAAACAACTGATTACGTTTCACCGCGATTTCTCCTAAAATATGGAATACTTTGCGATGAAATTAACACCAAAAATACGTATTGATCCAGAGATCTCAAAACTGGTATTAGAATTTTAAAATTAGTTTTCGAAATATTAATTTTTTTCTAATTTGAAATACTTTTTTTTCTAATGATGGGAACGCAAATTTTAATCATAACAGATATTTTTTTTCATATTTTAGAAAAGGTTATTTTAAATTAATTTGGTGACGAGTTTGACCTCCCTTAAATGTATGCTAAGAAATGCATCATGTTACTTTTATTCAGAATTCAATTTGTATTTCATTATCATTTTATTTAATACAAAACTTTCATTTAAAATTAAAACCTTTAAAATAAATGGCTTTTACTTCATTCCTTTTTTTTAAACGAAACGAAAAGAAAAATATTAGACACAGGTGTCATATACGCAACGGGGTAGATAATTGGCGCCAAAATGGCGTTATTTTGCCTGACATGGTAACCCGGCTATTGTTGCTTATTTATTAAAAATGTTTATTTGAATTTATTTTATTTTTATTTACATAAAATGTTATAAATTGTTTTGTTCTATAGTTATTAATTATTTTTTTTTATTTATTGTTATTTCATTTTAAAAATAACAGAAAATAATTTAAAAATACATATGTAACAGGTATTTAAAAACGAGGTTTTCGCCAAATTTTCGTAAAAAAAAAAAAAAAACACGACAAACCCGATGCGTATGTGACAAAGCAACAAATCATGAGATTTAATTTCCACTTCAAAGCAACGTTTTAATGTTATTACTTCTCCCGTCGACCAATTTCGCCAAATTATATAAATAGCCAAATTATACAAATTGACATATTTTTTTTTATTTTAAGTAACAAAAGAACAAATAAATTAGTATAACATTAATAAAAATACAAATAAAACGTCGAAATAAAAATCACTTGATGGCGTGAACATGTGAAACTTCCTTAAAGTCAAGTGAATGTGACATTTACGATCAACCATTATTGTCATTTAATCTTATAGTTTGGCGACAGATTTTTGGTCGATGGGATAACCAAGTAGCGCCGTTTTGATTTACCACTCGAAAAATTAAAAAAATGCTAACTGGCGAGTTAAAAGAAAAGCTATTGTCGAGATTTTCACCCGGCTAACATAAAAGTACCAGGAATTCTTTGTGATAATGGCAACTTTTATGTAGTTTTATTCGAAAAAATAATTTTGATTTTTTAATCAAAATGGAAACATTTCTTATGAAAAGCGAAGGAATCAGCCCGTTTTTTCTTGGACTATTATAATATAAACAAAATAATGGGATAGAATAATATTCGGCGACTTATAACACCTGTGGCTGGCTAACATTAAAGTACCAAAATGGCCGCCTGGAATTTAAAAAGCGCAGGGATCCGCCTGGAACTGTTGATGATAGTCACATGACTTAGGCTATTATTTTAGAGATTGTTTTCAATTTTAAAAACAGCGCAAAGAATAATATTTCCTAACGATTAAAAATTTATTTTCACGTGGCTATTAAAAACAGAAAAAATACTTAAAAATTACTATTAAATGAGTACGTGTTAAAGGCAGGAAATTATTGAAAATTATGTCCTGAAAATTGTATTTACACGTGAATATTTAAAGGGAAAGGAAACTTTAAAATAATATATACATTAATACGCGTTTAACCCTTTCACGAACAAGGCACTTCTATTCGTAAAATCTTGAAATCAGTGAATGGCACCAGAATTTACAAACAAATTTCGAAATACAAAAATGCTTTTGTTCACTTACTTGGACACCCAGCCAGGACGCCAACCGTTAGGCTAATGGACCGCATGTCCTGGCGGGAAAGCCCTCTCCACCAATCCAGCTCCACCTCATCCGCCGGAACAGGCTTACCAACGGCAATTATTTAATCAAATAAAATAGAAAAACAAAAGCACAATCCTGTGCAGCATAGATTCCTGCTATGCCAACAAAAGTTAACGAAAACGCATGTTTATAGGTTCCATGCAAATATAATATAAAATAAAAACTAAGATTAACTAACCTGAATGAACAAAAATCGCATGTTTAGAGGTTACATGCAACTCTGGCAAAAACAAAATTAAACTAAGAAAACAAATTAAAATTTGTTCACTTACTTAATAAAAGGGAAATTTTCATCCCAATATTCTGATGCTAATGTGGCCTTTGAGAATTAAAATTAAGTGGTCCAAAAATGAACCACCGCCCTCGAAAGGGTTAAAGCAGCAAATTTTAGTAATTGTATTATGTCAATCGTTTTATAACGCTGTTAAAAATACCGAGAGACAAAGACTCTGTTTACTTAATTCATTTTATTTTAGCTTCTTTTCAAATGTTTAACTGATCTTCTTTAACCAAACGCGAAAAGAACCATTGGATGGCTTAACAGCAACTGATTCTACCTTAAATTTTTGCAATCAAAGGGAAGTGAATGAAAACCCGTTTACAGGGAGATCGCTACAGGTTTTTTCAGTATAATTCAATCTTCTCTAATCTTTTTAAAACCGATCAGATTAGCGTGCTTTTAGATTCTACAGTGTTTGAACGGGGGTTGGCGAGCGTAGCTTGCAGGGGGCATAGCCCCCTAGTATATATATATATATATATATTCAGCTCTGGACTCAGCTCAACCTAGAGAACAAGCAGGATTCCGAAGTGGATTCAGCACAATGGATCATATCCAAACGGTAAGGGAACTCATAGAAAAACATAAGGAATATAATTTAGCTCTTTGCCTTGCCTTTATTGATTATGAAAAAGCATTTGATTCGGTCTACACATCAGCAGTAGTAGAATCTCTGGAGGACAGCGGTATAGACAAACCTTACATCAATATTATAAAGAAGATTTACAAGAAAGCAACAGCAGCCATCCGCTTAGACAAAGGAAAAGCAAAGATCAAGCTTGGAAGAGGGGTAAGACAAGGAGACACCATTTCGCCTAAGCTTTTTACTGCTGTTTTAAAAAATATTTTCAAGAAGCTGGATTGGGAAAACAAAGGGATTAGAATAAATGGGGAATATTTAAGTCATCTCCGATTCGCTGACGACATTTTAATTTTCAGTAACAGTCCTGAAGAATTGGAAAATATGCTAAAAGATTTGGCAGAAGCTAGCATTAATGTGGGATTAAAAATAAACTTGGAAAAGACTAAGGTGATGTTCAATTCATTTGCATCAAAAAAGAAAATCGTCTACAACAACACTGAAATTAAAGAAGTGCAAAGTTATGTGTACCTTGGGCAAGAAATATCATCGGATAATAGTATCATGAATGAAATCAATAGAAGAATAAGAAATGGATGGAGTGCTTTTGGGAAGAACAATATTATTCTGAAGAGTAGCATGCCCCTTTGTTTGAAAAGAAAGGTATTTAACCAATGTGTTTTGCCTGTCCTAACTTATGGAGCAGAAACGTGGACGCTAACAAAACGTGTGGTACAAAGATTACAAACAACACAGAGAAGTATGGAAAGATGTATGCTAGGTATAACTAGAAGAAACAGAAAAAGAATAACCTGGATAAGAAGTCAGACGAAAGTTTTTGACATCATTGAAAGAATTAAACGGCTAAAATGGAAATGGGCTGGGCACATTGCAAGAAGACAAGACAACAGATGGAGCACAAACACCCTACAGTGGTATCCCAGAGATGTAAAACGGCCAAGAAGACGACCTCAAGTAAGATGGAGTGATGAAATCAGAAAAGTAGCCGGTGTAAATTGGATGACTAAAGCACTAGACAGGAAACATTGGAAAAATCTGGGGGAGACCTACATCCAGCAGTGGATTGAAAACGGTTGATGATGATGATGATATATATATATATATATAAAAGAAAATGTACTCTACAAAGATGTAATAAAGTTATGAAGTTATGTTACAGTTTCAAAATGATCCGATTATTTTATCACCTTTAAAAAATTAATGAAAAATGTCTGATTTTGAGGCGTCTAAAGGGACTTCCTCATTTAAACAGATTCACATAGGTGCCAACCTCAAACTAATCTTCCGTAATACGTGCGTTAATTTGACCCTAGTTTAATACGTTTCAAACCAGAATTTTTTTTAGGAAATGAAATTAAATACGTTGCACGTAGAAGCCTTGAATTAAATAAATAAACATTCATGAAATAAATTTTTTGATTCGAAAGTGGTTAACCTGGGTCAATTTAATCCAGGTATTACGAAAGATTAGTGGAAGGTTGGCAGCTATGGATTCAAATAATCGTTTAGCAGTTTTGTTTTTCGTTACGCTCTTAAATATGAGAAGAACTCATGAAGTTTCAAAACAGAATATCGATATCAAGATAAACAAATAAAAATTTAGCGTGGCTTTGTCGTGGTACTAATTTATTTTACTTTATGCTCTGTACTACTGCATCAACGATTTTCAAAAATGAGTAAATATCCTGACATAATCAGTCCAAGAAAATCCCTTTTGTCAATATAAGTAAGTCAGTGAAATTTCGAACGATCTTTCCACAGTTTCTGGAATTAATGAAAATTCTCGGCTTCGTTCCTGTTTTCCCTAAGACAATTCGAAGGGCAGCGGTGTTTGTTTAGTAAGTTAGGGTGATTCTGCTTGAAATTAATTCAAGACGACAATCTTAACTGACTCCTAATTCGAAACACTGACGGTCATATATGTAATTGTATGTCATTCATTTTGCTTGGGACGCTTGTTAAATCATTCGCATATGTTTAGCGTCAAAAGCATCCTAGGAAATTGGCCTTGCTTTGTTTGTAAAACTCATTAATTTACAGAAAAGGTAATAAATAGTTTATTGGAAATGGCATTTCTAGATAATGTTTCATAATATATTTAATATTAAAAAGCAGCCATCAACAGCGTATTCTGAATTTATTGCAACTGTAACAGAGCAACACAATTTTACAGAATGTTATATCATTACATTCTGCAGTGAGCGTGTGTGTGTGTGTGAACATGTGTCTCTATATTGACTGTGTAGTATATGTATATATGTGTGTGTATGTGTGTATATTGGCGGTTTTTTTCGGGATATGAAACACGGAGAAACGTGTTCCCCTAAACATTTGATGAATCTAAGAGGAAAAAACTAAAAATAAAATAAAATTTTGATACATTTTAATAAATTTTGATAAGTTGTATTTTTTTTTTTTTTTTTTTGATATTTAAAAAATACTATGAGAAATCACTGAAATTTAGGCCGCCAAAATGAACGTCGCCCTAAATATATTTTTAGGGCGTCCTATTCGTCTCGCTCCTCTGTCTGTCTGTCTGTCCGTCACAGAGCCCTTCTCAGAAACTATATATGTTAGAGACTTGAAATTTTGCTTATAGCTGAACACCTCACATCAAACGACAATTCCTAAAATTTTCAAAAAATCTTATATTTAACCCTCTGGGCTCTAACTTGTGTATTTTAAGCTTTTCTTTCTAACTCAGCCCCTAATTAAGTTGAAGACTTGAAATTTTGCAAAATTATAGCTAAAGACTTGCGATTAAACGACAAATCATAAAATTTCGAAAAAATCTTATATTTAACCCTCTGGGCTCTAACTTGTGTATTTTAAGCTTTTTTTTTCTAACTCCGCCCCTAATTAAGTTGAAGACTTAAAATTTTGCATAATTATCGCTGAACACTTGCAATCACACGACAAATCATAAAAATTTCAAAAAGTCTTATATTCACCCCTCCGGTCTCTAACTTGTGTATTTTAAGTAATTTTTCTAACTCAAGCCCTAATTAAGTTGGAGACATGAAATTTTGCATACTTATAGCAGAACACTTTCGATCACATGAAAAATCATAAAATTTTCAAAAAGTCTTATATTATTTACACCTCCAGGTTCTAACTTGTGTATTTTAAGCAATTTTTCTAACTCAGCCCCTTATTACGTTGGAGACTTGAAATTTTGCATACTTATAGCAGAACACTTGCGACCACGAAAAATAATAAATTTTTCAGAAAGTCATATTATTTACCCCTCTATGCTCTAACTTGTGTATTTTAAGTAATTTTTTATCCTCTCACCTTTTTGCCCGGGGGGCACTTTTTAAACTTTTGCCGACACCCCTTTGACCAATCTTTCATATTATGCACCATAGCCTTACATATTATAGTTCCATATTTTACCGCCAGGGGGCACATACCTATCTCGGGTGCTATGGGCCCGATTCCCTCGACTAATATATCTACGGATATGATGTAAACTGGAGTTTCGTTCGGATAGAGGTTTGTGTAGATTAGAGTGCGCCCCCTGGCTGCGAAATGTGGAACTAACAGATTTTGCAAAAGGATAAAGTGTTTTGAAAGGAATATTAAACGAAACCCTCTGTACGATCTGTGATCACACTTACCCACTTGTTTTAAAAACGCCCTTGTCTATATGTATTGTATGCATGTCTTGAGCATATTATAAATTGCATGTATTTCATTATGTTACTATGCTACATGTTGTATGTATCGAAAAAGATATACACGTTGTAAACTGAAAAAGCTGTAAAAACAAGAATGAATGTACGTACATATGGAAATGAACACACTCCAGTCCGAACTAGGATTTTCGTGCCTAACTTTAACAGTATTTTTTGATATTGTAACAATATTTTCAACACCTGCTTTATTCTCTGTGAAACATGATGATATCACGAGTAATATTGGAAATGACTACCCTGCTTCGCCCAGAACTGCTAAAACTGGTACAAAAGTATGTCAAATAACGAACAAAGACTAGAATACCTCAAGGATAGTTTTGTTATTTTCTTCAGACATGTTTCAATTTTTAGACATTTTAATTTTTGGTCTTATTTTTCAAGACTTTTCACCAGCACCATCAATTTTAATGGAAATTTCAATTTTATTTATTGCATTGGTACCATGGAAAAAATGCTAAATTTTGTACCATGAATGTTTGAAAAATGTCATATTCGAAATTTCAACTTTCGTGCTGTAGTAAAAATTCGTTCTTTTTTGTAAAAAATATTTTAACAAATGTATGTTAGTTTTGCAATAAAGTTTTATTTATCCATTGAAAAAGTTTTATGTATATTCTATAAATGCACAATTTATATCCTCTCCAAGCGGGAAATGTGAAAAATTCTAGCAATTAAATAAATGCAACAAAAGTTCAACATTTTGCATTAGTATTTTATTGATTCAAATATGTAAAATTATTTACTTTGAAAATCTGAACATATAAAATTTCTAACTTCTAAATTGCTTTAGATTAACAGGAAACCATTAATTATAATGGCTTTTTCATAACAATTTTTATAATTATATCTACTGCAGTATAATCATTTTTATAATGTCTGTATTGCCACTTTTTACTTCTGATTGTCTCCCATTTACAAGTTTGTTAGGAATTTTAGACTATGCTTCATATTAAAAAGATTTTGTCTTTATTGTATTGCAAAGTACTTATGTCGATACTTATAATTTTCTTTTCGTGAAATTTGTATTTAAATATCATTCAATTCTCCGAATGTTTTCTCTTTGCGACAGGAAATAGTTCATTGTGACATTCACATCGATTCGTGTGACATCATGTTTTACATCGAATACCATCAAAGGAATATCACATTAGAAGAAATAATATAATCACACATTTGGAGCAAGAAGAAGCTTCTTCTTGTTATCTATTTCTAGGTTCCTAGGAACCTAGAAATTGTTGAAAGAACAGGGATACTCGTCTGCTGTGATCCCTTTTGCTGTCGATAAACTGAATAGTCTTCACTCTTCAAGTATCGTTTTGATTACTTCATCTGTAAGACATTTGCATCGATTTTCCATCTAACACCATTGCCAGCCCAATTCATTACACTTTCTACTATCTTTTGACCTCCTTTTGGTCTTCTGCATATTCGATTTTAATCTTAGTAGAGTTATCGCAGCACACGTTGAATTATTATGCTTGTTTTCCGAAACAGATGACTTAAAAAAATGACGACTCTACTACAGACTTCGGAGATGGGCGTGTGCCTATAAAATTAGTTGGAGATACTGGAGGTGTTTCATAGTCTGAATTGCTACTTTTCGTTGATGAAGAGCATTCTTCGATATCAGCCTCATTAATAATTTTGAGCCTTTGGAATTCTGCATGCCTGATTTTTGAAAAATTATCTAAATGACAACATTTTTGATTGTGACTATTTTTCAACTCAGATCCTGAAGTGAGTTTGTTGTTTTTTGAGCTTTTACTATCTGCAGAACTTGTATTTTTTAGAATGTGACAATTGTGTTTTTCTGAAGTATGTACTTTTATGGGTAGAAATTTTGGCTTGTTCTTTGAGGAAGTTTCGTTAACAATCTTTATTTTAGAAGCTTTACTGTTATTATTTACCACAGATGTAGATTTTAATGCAGAATTATAGATTTTAGAAGAGTAAATATCATTTTTTTCGAATGATTGTAAAGATTTTGTGCTTGATGAAAATGTCTCACCACTTTCTTCATCAGAAGAAGTGGAATGCATGTAATCTTTAAATGCAGAAATGATACTTTTAACAATTGAATTTTTCGGTTCTTTTGGAGAAGAATTGGAAGTAATGAAGTTTTCACGTTTAGAAGCTGACAGCATTGAAAAATGAGTATTTGGCTCATATCTATTTAATCTTTTTGTATGAGAAGTGCCAGGAGAGAATACTTGTTCAGAATTCTTACGATTTCTTGTCTTTTCAAAGGCATAATCTCTTTCAGATATAATGTGGAATTTCCTCTTTGTATTTTTAAGTTCATCATCTTTACTATTTTCTACAAGAAATCTACGTTCATCATAGATTCCTGCATTATATTCACTATCAGAACTAACTTTTCCATTAATAATAACTGAATCTGTATCCTTAGCTGTATAACATGAATTATGCAGACGCTCTTTTCCAGTAATACATTCTTGGCACACTGCTCCATGTGCTGCCAAGTTTTCTTTGAAAATAATAGGCGATAAGGAAATTCCTTCTAATTCGTTTGGGATAGGATTATAGTCCTCTGAATTTTCTTTGATACTCTCTGAGTCGTTGCATTGAATTTCCAACAATCTTTTGTTATCATTCGCTGAAAATGGTGTTTCTTCATTTTCTGTCCCTATAGATAGTTCGAGGTCGCTACAAAATCTAAGATCTGCTTTACGGTCCGAAGGAAGTGCGGGTAGCGAATAACATCTCACTACATTATCATTTTCTCCAATACATTCTGATGGATGAATTGTCAGAGTGTCAGTAGAATCGTTAAGAATATTTGGGCCATAAGTATCTATAAATCTTGAATAAGGGTCAAAATCCAAACATTGATAAACATAGTTTTGTGAAGGATATCTTGATTTAACTCTTACTGGATATTTCTTTTTCCGGTGAGCGGCACTTTTATTTCTTTTTATCATCTCATCGGGTAAGTAGTTATTGCTTTCAAGATCAGACAGAAGTGGCATTTTATCAGGTACAAAATTAGGCTTTTGTTGGCTTTTTTTACTTTTGCAAATATTCTTTATAATAAAAAAGATAACCGAAGCAAAAATAATACCTGCTATAATACTTAGTAATAAAATAGCTGCAGTGTCCATTTTAACTCTACATTTCAAATAAAATATTTCTTGATCGAAATTAACTTATTATAAATTGTTTACTGAGAAATGTTATTGAAATAATAAAATTATATTTAAAGAGCATTGTTGCACAATAATAGGAAAGAAAACGTTTCATTTGGGTAATAATGGCATTATTTATAATCTTCAACAATCAAACTATGTTTCAGTGTTAATTGTTTTGTATTCATATGACAATACGATACACGCATACAAATAGGCACTATGCCAAATGAGCAATTTATTTGTTCGATTTATTATTAACTAAGTAACCATTGTTGCAGGATGGGGAATCCGAATACAACAAAGACCAAAAAAAAGAAAATAAAAGAAATATTTTACCACAATAATAAAGAAAATAAAAATAAAGGAAGTCCAAGAATGAAACTAAACAGTAGAAAGACTTCAACAATGGTTATGTTTAATAATGAGTGGCAAAGCCCATATACTATATTTAATGGTCGACCTTGTTAATGAATTTGACAGTTTTCTGACTTTGGTGACCATTTTAGTTGCTAAATACTTATTTGGAAATTTCGAGAAACGAAAGGACTAGAATGAAAATTAAAAGAAATATCGAGAATTTTGTAGAACAGAAAATACTTTATCGGTTCACATTCTGTACACTCACCTTCCCTTACCAATTTTTTTGAAAAAAAAAACTGCAAAAAATCATCACATTTTTGCCAATTTTTTTGCAAAAAAACTGCAAAAAGTCATCACATTTTTTTGCAATCGCATCACTGCATTTCATCATTTCCATTTCATATCAAAAAACTTGGAAAACTGCCAATCAAATATTATATGTAATTTAATTAGATATAATTTATTATAATATATAAAAATATTCTTTTCAAGATTCAGGACGGGTAAAAACGTGATAAAACAAATCATAGTGACAAATTATTATACGCCCGAGTATTCTCGGAATAATAATTAATTGTAATATATACGAACCCGGGATAACTCGGGATAATCAGGGAAGCTGTTAAGAGAGGCTATATATAATATATATATATATATATATATATATATATATATATATATATATATATATATATATATATATATATATATATATTTCAGGATTAAAAAGAACAGGTATGACCTCATATTTAGCAATGTCGATTTGTTAAGGGGGGCAATTAGGGGGCCAACAAAAAATCAAAAAAAAATAATACTTGGGATCACCCTGTAAAATAAAATGCACGAAATGATCTACCGCTACCGAATATACATAAACAGACATTGTGCAATATGTGTATTATTTTGTGTAAGAATAGCACGTATATTAATAGAGATATAGCAATTTATTTAAAAATATTAAAAAATTCTTGCAAGTTTTTTGCTTATAACATGCAGGGTTTTCAACCAAATTTAACGCCGGTTTCAGAAAAATTGACAAAATATAGTAGAAACAATATAGTGCAATTGGAATATAAATATATTACATATTTTAGGAAATATGATCAGTTGTATGAAATAATTTTTATCTGCGCATGCGCGAACGATAACAAGGATCATTTTACATAATTTAATAGTCAACTCTATGGAGCAACTTATTGAAAAAAAAATCTAGTCAAATATCGTAAAAATTCAGAAAGATATCGGCGTTAAAGTGAGCATATTTTTAGTTGTTCTCTTAAAGTAGGTGAATGATAAGGGATTTTACACAAATTGTCATTTATTTAATTTATCATTAATATTTTTTTATTATAATAAACTTCAGACTGTTCTTATGCATAATCAAGGAACTATTCAAATGTACTAAAAATTAATATTTAATGAAAAATTATTGAAAAAAAGCTTGTTTTATATATATTTTTTTTAGTTCCGCTTAAGAAAACATCATTTTTTAACATAAAATATTACGTAGACTTTAATAAAATCTAACCCAAATGTTGTGCAAATATCTGAAAATAGGTTTTATTTGTATATAAACGTTATTTAACAAAATTTCCTTTTGTGTGGTACAATTCAAAACACAAAGATCAATACCACAAGGTTCACAATAAGTTCGAATCAAGCTCTGATTCTAGATATTTTCATATACTTATTTCTGTTTAGGGCTGCCACCTATTTTTTTTTTTCGAAATAAAAGGTTCGTAGATAATATCTGAAAAGACAGCGAACGTATATAGTAGGTACTTTTATAGCTCAGAGTGTTAAAAGTTGACCCCGAGAGACTCTCGGGCATAGTTCGAGTGGCACTCGGGCTTAGACCTCAAAGTGTTAGAAAAAAACACATGAATCGGTCGCATAGTTTTGGAGTAATCAGTGAACATACATTAAAAAAAAGGACATACGCGTCAGATTGCGAACCTCATCCTTTTTTTTTTTTTCTTTTGAAGTAGGTTAAAAACCGTCTCGGTTGTATGTGCTTTTATTACAAGATTCTGCAATCAAATGGAAAAATATATCTAATTCTTCCTGGGTAAAAATACATATTATTTATGAGTTTAATTTATGCTGCTTGCAAACAATACCTGTCTAATAGCTTTCATATTTTAAGTGTGAAGTTACAAAATTTTAACCCACCCATCTCCCTCTGTCACACTTTCTGGAACCCTCTTCCCTTCTTAAGACTGTTGGTCAGTGAGAATTTCAAAATTCCCCTCGCTAATGTTAAACCTATGGGTGTGTGATGCATTCGTATTTTTAAAACATATCCTTGGGAAATTAATATTTTTAACTTTTTTTATATATATAAAAATTAAGTATATATTTTAGAAATTCATTTGACAATTTAAAAAAAAGAGAGATCCTTTAAGAGCAGAGCACAGTAAAAAGAAGTTAAATATAGGATGGCCCCTCCAATAGTTGATACCCTTACAGTAGTTGATCGAATTTTTGAAATATTGCGCCCTTTCTGGCGGAAAGGAGCTTTATACGTGGCACTAGACATAATATTTTTGTTTGAATGTTGGGGCACCTGTTGACACGTTGTTGTCAGCTGCCTTCTATAAGAGAAACCATTTTATGAAAAAAAATTATTATAAAGTGTAAACATTTAGTTCTTGATTAGCTGGAGAAATTACGGTAAGTTAAAATAATCCACTTCCATCTTTAGTTTTATAAGAGTTATTGTTAATCACAGCCCAAGGATGATATTTTAAGATTAATTTTTAGATTTTCGATTGATTTCTTCCGATTGATCAACTACTGGGAAAATGGCAATTAAAAAATATATTTATTTATAATTTTGTTGCTATTTAATTTCAGCAGATTTTATCGTTGTCCATTATAAGACATTCATTAAGGATTGTAGCAATCATGTTAGTTTACTTCTAAAACTTAAAAGAAAGAAAATAGAATAAAAAACACGTAGCACTGACTTTATTTGATCAACTACTGGCGGGGTCACCCTATATTAACCCTTTAGTGCGCAGCTCTGCATATACGCAAACAACAGTGTTTTGAATTTAATGGAATTTTTTTATTCGTCTATACCTAATTCACACTAGAAAATTAAAATAGCAATATATAACTGCTTTAATTAATAACAGATATCATTTCAGAAATTATCAAATCATTATCAAATAGATTTCATATTTAAATAAAGCGAAATTAACCATTGAAACTTTCTGGTGTAAAGTCAGATTCTCTGAACTACGCAATTTCTAGAACGTATTCTATCATGGAAATTAAAGGGTTAAAAGTTAAGTTTTATAAAATAAATAATTATATAAAATAAGTTATTTGGAGACATACTTCTTAAAATATTTACTAATTTGCAATATTTTTGCGTAAAACAGCCATACGACAATAGATTTTACTTGTATTGCAGATGTGCAACAGTAGAAAAGAGTTTCAGATCTCATTGACCAATAGACATAAAGTGTGACGTAATAAATAGATTATCCTAAGTAACAACAAAGAAAATTAGATATAAGAAAAAAAAATCTTAAAATGAAATAAATGATTTTTGTATAAAGTGAATTAATAAAAAACATTAAAATTAGAAAATGGTTCGGGGTAAAATTTTAATACACATGGCTCTCAGAATCAACGTGTTAAGTACAGGGTTAGCGAAATTAAACTTCCGCTACTCAAAGGGCCCTGGAGGCCGTTCTACTAGTCCGAAGAGAAAAATATTTTGACAACAGACACTTCGGAGGATGCGCTCGAGATTTCCGAAATAAAAAAATAGTTTAAAAAATCGCCACTAGAGGGCGCTACTAGTTAGCGTATGAAGAGAGGAAAATCTGAGATCCCGAAACACTTAAAGATCAGTGGTCTTACACAAAAGGAACACAATAAGGGCAATAAGTAGGCACAAAATTTCCATGGGCAGGAATCATCAACCGCCATTCTCGCGAGAATTTTGCGAGTGTCCGAATATTGTCGTTGCAATTGCTGAATCGCTTGAATCTTATATGGGTAACAGATCAGAATTCTAAGCACTGTCGGACACTGGAGTAGGGCATATCAAGGGTACGTGAAATTGTCTGTACACTGACAGTTCCATGAGGTGAATGAGTGCTTGCTTCCACGACCGCTATAGCAACATCCTCTACGATGGCGGTGGTATACTTTTACTTCCACTTCCCGGCAAATCGCCTAACTGTCCTGTTCGCTCGAATGTCATCATCATGTCTTTAAGAGCATGCTCCGATATCAGTCCACGTCGTTGTTTCTTGAGACGGCGGAACTCTCTCACAACTGCCTCTGCATTCTCACTGTTGCGGTAGTACAGTTTGACTAGCATTGCTCTCTCCGGTAACGTCGGCATTTTGAAATGCTCATATGATTGGGGCACGAACTTCTTTCTTTTATCGTGCGTGGCTTTTGCATGTGTTGCTGCAATGTGGTGTCCCTCTGCGCCACCTGGTAGCGATTTTTTAAACTATTTTTTTTTTATTTCGGAAATCTCGAGCGCATCCTCCGAAATGTCTGTTGTCGAAATATTTTTCTCTTCGGAGTAGTAGAACGGCCTACAGGTCCCTTTGAGTAGCGGAAGTTTAATTTCGCTAACCCTGTATGTAAATCATTAAATAAAATTCAATAAACTTTTGTACACTCTTGACTAAGTACTTAAGACTAATTTTAACTTATATGGACATCTAAATTTAGACAGTTGCATGCAACTGATCTGATTTCCTAATCCCTGTTCGCTTACATTAATCCTTCCTTGTAAATAAAGGCAAGAAAGTTAACATTTAATTTCCTTTGAATTGAAGAAGAAATCCTTGGTGATTAAATTTACAAATTACGGTCAATAATTTTGCTGTTATTTTTTTTCTAATTGCCATTAAGTTAAAGAGAGTATAAGATTTTTTTTTCTTATACTGAAGATCTGGAATTAGATTTTCTTTTAAATCATAATTAACAATGTTTTTATTATAGTTAGTGTACAAGACTATCAGTAAATATTTATTATTTTTTTAATAATGAACAAAATATATGTGTTAATGTGAGGCTATCTCGGAAAACTTCGAAAATTTATTATTTCTTTGCATTTTTTTTAACCTTTAAAGTGATTGAAATATGCTCTCAAAATCGCTTTTTCTTCCACCCAATATTTAAACACATAACCTGTTTAAGGGGGCCAGGTTAGCGAAATTCAACCAAAAAATCGATTTTTACTATTTTATATCATTAAATAGTTTAAAATTTTATCTTTTCAACGATGTATTACACAGGTTCATATATATATATATATATATATAAAGTGTTGGATTTTTTTTCATTCTATCTAAGAGCACTTCACAGCAGTAGACTACTTTTTTTTAATTCAGATTTCTTGATTGGCACCACTTCTCTGAAGTGGTAAAATTCCCATTGTTTTCGCCTTAATTAATATGTTATTAAATAAGGCGAATTTTACTATTTCAAAAAAGTGGTGCCAATCAAGAAATCAGAATTTAAAAAAAGTAGTTCACTGGTAACACTACTTCACTGTTTTAATTGACTTTTTCTAAAAACTTCGATTTTTCAGGTTTGTGATCCTTTTTTTCAGTATCTATTAGACTTAAAAACTCAGATTTTTCTAAATACTTATATTATGTTATAGTGCATACTTTAATACAGGGATTTAATGATTTGTTGAGAATTATTTGTTTTAGGCAGTGAAATCTTACCAAAAATGATAATTTAAAAATGTCTTTCAATAAATAATTAATAATTAATTTTCAGTTTCAGTTAGAAAGAAAATGTTCTGTTAAAATACGTAAAGCACGTTATTCAAAATTCT
Source organism: Maratus speciosus (assembly GCA_963932465.1). NCBI lineage: Eukaryota > Metazoa > Arthropoda > Arachnida > Araneae > Salticidae > Maratus > Maratus speciosus. Next base: position 379,262,131 of record OZ010791.1, read on the forward strand.
CTAAAAAATCTAGACCTCTTATCTTTAACCATTTTTGAGAAAAAGGTACATAAAGTTGGTGTATTTTAACATGGCCGAGATAGAGCTTACCCTTAAAGATGCACAACCTTTTTGAGAGAAGGGCCACTTACAAAAATGCCAGGGTTGTCAAGGGCCACATCAGTGATACAGATATAATTCTATTTCTTGGAGGTGGGGAAATCTGTGGCTTATAAAAAAAATTATTTCAGGGGAGTTGCAGTTTTACCCCTCTAGGTTACCCTACCCAGCCAACATACCCAATTCAGTTGGCAAGAATATATTAACAGTTTATGTTTGTATATATAACAAGGATATAGCAAGGATTATTTTCAAGGACTGAAAATATTCCTTGAATTTATTCGGGGCAGTAAATTTTGCTTTATTAGAAGTGCTAAAAAACAAACATAGGCATGAAAAAGGCTAGTGCCGAAAAAATGTGAACTTTATGAACGAAGTTAAATTGGCGAAACACGCAATTTTTCTGCAGCCGATCAACAAAATTTTAGATTTTCCTGTGCCTGATCGACAAAATTCGCGATTTATCCACACCTTATCAACGGAATTCGCGATTTTTTCATGCCCAGTTTACGGAATTCGCGATTCTTAATTGACTGAAAAAATTTTAAATTTTTTCCCGCGGGGAATTGTTACGACTTTTTCTCACGATAAACTGCCAAAACTCGCGATTTTAACGTAGCTGATCGACGAAATTTGCAATTTTTTCGCACTTAATCGACAAAATTCGTGATTTTTGTACTGCCCGATTTACGAAATTAGCGACTTTTTCACGCCCGATCGACAAATTTCGCGATTTTTCCGAGCGTGATCAACAAAATTCGCGCTTTTTCCGCCTCCGATCGACAAAACTCGCGATTTTCCGCGCCCAGGCAATGAAATTCGCGATTCTTAACTGACCGACTAAATTTAAAATTTTTTCCTTTGTCAAATTGGCAAAATTCGCGACTTTTTACAGCAGTAAACTGACGAAACTCGCGATCTTTCCGCAGCCGATCAACGAAATTTGCAATTTTTTCGAGCTTCATCGACAAAATTCGCGATTTTCCCGTTCCCGATCAACGAAATTCAAGATTTTCCCGTGTGCGATCAACAAAATTCAAGCTTTTTCCGCGGCCGATCGACAGAACTCGCAATTTTTTCGTGCCCTATCGATGAAATTCGCGATTCTTAACTTACTAACAAATTTTACTTTTTACCCTGGGCAAATTGGTAAAATTCGCGACTTTTTCTTGAAATAAACTGACGAAACTCGCGATTTTTTGCAGCCGATCAACGAAACTTGCGCCTTTTCCACGCCGGACGACAAAACTCGCGATTTTCCAGTTCCAGATCGGCGAAACTCTCGATGGTTTGCACCCGATCGATGAAACTCGCGATTTTTCCGAAGTCGATCGACGAATCTCGCGGTTTTCCGCTCCCAGTACGCGAAATTCGCATATCTGAAATGACTGACGAACTTTGCAATTTTCTTTCGGCAAATTGGCGAAATTCGCGACTTTTTCTCGCGATAAACTGACAAAACTCGCGACTTTTCCGCGCGCGATCAACAAAATTCACGACTTTTCCGCGCGCGACCGACGAAACACGCGATTTTTCCGTTCCCGATCGATGAAATTCGAGATATTTTTCGGCTAGCAACTGATGAAATTCGCAACTCGGGAATTTCCTATATTGATACAAATAGTATCGACCGGACGATTAATGAAATTCGCGATTTTTAACTGATTGACGAAATTTGTAATTGTTTTCCGCGGCAAATTGACGAAATTCACAATTTTTTCCTGCAATCTATGGTCCAAAATTGCGATTTTTGCCAATTATAAATTGACGAAAGTCGCGGGCCACAGGTTGTGCATCCCTACCTTAAAGAGATAGAGTCACCGTTAACAAAAGATAAATCAAAAATTTCAAAGCTAATTTTTTAAAACAACTTTTTGGGGGTCGTTGTAAGATCTCACAGTTAAACTATTAAAGCTATAGACTGTTTTTTAATAAACTAGACATTTTAATTAGAGGATAAACATTTAAAATTTACAATTTTTAATAATTTCGAATTTTTAAACAGTTATGAAAAAAATTACTGCTTCAAATTGAACTCAAACTTCAAACATTCTCCATTTTGATCTATTTTATTAATTTTAGGTTTGGCCTCCAAAAAATTTACAACATTTCAAGAATCCATGTGATTTCTTTTTGTGTCAGATGATTATTAACACTATACAGGCAGCAATGTTGCCAAATCTGGAGAGGTTTTTATTCATAAATTTCAAGTTCACACCAAAAAAATTTTAATACTAATTTTATTTTATTTTATACACTAAATATCTATCATTTTATTAATTAAAAAAATCTATTCAAACTTTCTGGGTTGAATTTAGAATTTCTTAATTATAGTTTCATAAATGCGTCAGCCAGCCTGTATAGCGTTAAGGGTGCAATTACCTATATCAATTTGCATGTGTATGCTGTGCATAATAAATTTTTGAAGTGTTTAGATCGATTAAAATAGAATTTTTTTTAACTAAAATTCTCACATACTCGGGCAAAGGTGCAATAATATCAGAGCCAAAAGCCACGTTTTCATGTGCATTATTTAAATGAACTAGTTGGATGTGCCAGGGATAAGGGGGGAAAAACGGGGTTAGTCCACCCCCCTTAATTCAGATAAATGTGTTTTTCATGCAGAATGATTCGATTTGCTCCGAATTTGGTATACCGGTTTATTATGTTAAGGAGCTTCCCTGATTCGTTTTGGCGATTCATCGGTTAAGGATAAAGGGGGGCTAGTCCATCCCTTAATTTAGATAAATGTTTTTTTTTTTTTTTTGCAAGATTATTCGATTTGCTCCAAATTTGGTATACCGGTTTATTAGGATAAAGAGCTTCCCTGATTAGATTTGGAGATTCACTTGTTAAGTATAAAGAGAGTAAAGGGGGGTTAGTCCACCCCCTTAATTCAGATAAATGGGTATTTCATGCAGAATTATTCGATTTGCTCCGAATTTGGTATACCGGTTTATTATGTTAAGGAACTTCCCTGATTAGTTTTGGGAGTTCATTGGTTAAGGATAAAGGGACGAAAACGGGGTTAGTCCACCCCCCTTAATTCAGATAAATGGGTTTTTCATGCAGAATCATTCGATTTGCTCCGAATTTGGTATACCGGTTTATTACGTTAAGGAACTTCCCTGATTAGTTTTGGAGGTTCATTGGTTAAGGATAAAGGGGGAAAAGGGGCATTAGTTCACCCCTTTTAATTCAGATAAATGGGTTTTTCATGCAGAATGGTTCGATTTGCTCCAAATTTGGTATACCGGTTTATTATGTTAAGGAACTTCCCAGATTAGTTTTGGGGGTTCATTGGTTAAGAATAAAGGGGGAAAAGGGGGCTAGTCCACCCCTTAATTCAGATAAAAAGGTTTTTCATGCAGAATGATTCGATTTGCTCCTAATTTGGTATATTGGTTTATTATGTTAAGGAACTTCGCTGATTAGTTTTGGGGGTTCATTGGTTAAGGATAAAGGGGGAAAAGGGAGGTTAGCCCGCCCCTCTTAATTTTGATAAATGGGTTTTTCATGCAGAATGATTCGATTTGCTCCGAAGTTGGTATACCGGTTTATTATGTTAAGGAACTTCCCTGATTAGTTTTGGGGGTTCATTGGTTAAGGATAAAGGGGGGTTCGTTCACCCCTTTTAATTCAGAGAAATGGGTTTTTCATGCAGAATGATTCGATTTGCTCCGAATTTGTTATACCGGTTTATTATGTTAAGGAACTTCCCTGATTAGTGTTGGGGGTTCATTAGTTAAGAATAAAGGGGTGAAAGGGGGCTGTCCACCCCTTTTAATTCAGATAAATGGGTATTTCATGCAGAATTATTCGATTTGCTCCGAATTTGGTATACTGGTTTATTATGTTAAGGAACTTCCCTGATTAGCTTTGGGGCTTCATTGGTTAAGAATAAAGGGGAAAAGGGGGGCTAGTCCACCTCCTTAATTCAGATAATTGGGTTTTTCATGCAGAATGATTCGATTTGCTCCGAATTTGGTATACCGGTTTATTATGTTAAGGAACTTCCCTGATTAGTTTTGTGGGTTCATTAGTTAAGAATAAAGGGGGGAAAGGGGGCTAGTCCACCCCTTAATTCAGATAAATAGGTTTTTCATGCAGAATGATTCGATTTGCTCCGAATTTGGTATATTGGTTTATTATGTTAGGAACTTCCCTGATTAGTTTTGGGGGTTCATTGGTTAAGGATAAAGGGGGAAAAGGGAGGTTAGCCCGCCCCTCTTAATTTTGATAAATGGGTTTTTCATGCAGAATGATTCGATTTGCTCCGAAGTTGGTATACCGGTTTATTATGTTAAGGAACTTCCCTGATTAGTTTTGGGGGTTCATTGGTTAAGGATAAAGGGGGGTTAGTCCACCCCCTTAATTCAGATAAATGGGGTTTTCACGCAGAATAATTCGATTTGCTCCGAATTTTGTATACCGGTTTATTATGTTAAGGAACTTCCCTGATTAGTTTTGGGAGTTCATTGGTTAAGGTTAAAGGTGGTAAAACGGGGTTCGTTCACCCCTTTTAATTCAGAGAAATGGGTTTTTCATGCAGAATGATTCGATTTGCTCCGAATTTGTTATACCGGTTTATTATGTTAAGGAACTTCCCTGATTAGTTTTGGGGGTTCATTAGTTAAGAATAAAGGGGTGAAAGGGGGCTGTCCACCCCTTTTAATTCAGATAAATGGGTATTTCATGCAGAATTATTCGATTTGCTCCGAATTTGGTATACTGGTTTATTATGTTAAGGAACTTCCCTGATTAGCTTTGGGGCTTCATTGGTTAAGAATAAAGGGGAAAAGGGGGGCTAGTCCACCTCCTTAATTCAGATCACTGTGTTTTTCATGCAGAATGATTCGATTTGCTCCGAATTTGTTATACCGGTTTATTATGTTAAGGAACTTCCCTGATTAGTTTTGTGGGTTCATTAGTTAAGAATAAAGGGGGGAAAGGGGGCTAGTCCACCCCTTTTAATTCAGATAAATGGGTTTTTCATGCAGAATGATTCGATTTGCTCCGAAGTTGGTATACCGGTTTATTATGTTAAGGAACTTCCTTGATTATTTTGGGGGGTTTATTGGTTAAAGATAAAAGGGGAAGGGGGGCTAGGCCACCCCCTTAATTTATATAAACGGGTTTTTCATGCAGAATTATTCGCTTTGCTCCAAATTTTGTATACCGGTTTATTATGTTAAGGAGCTTCCCTGATTCGTTTTGGAGATTCATTGGTTAAAGATAAAGGGGGGCTAGTCCACCCCCTTAATTTAGATAAATGTTTTTTTGCAAGATTATTCGATTTGCTCCAAATTTGGTACACCGGTTTATTATGATAAGGGGCTTCCCTGATGAGATTTGGAGGTTCACTGGTTAAGTATAAAAGGGGAAACGGGGGCTAATTCCCCTTCACTTATTTTTTTGAGGGCATTATTCTTTAAAATAAGTGTATAATACACAATTAGTGTGAATAGCCTGTGAGCTCAATGCCATCAGTTTAGCTGGGCACTTTTCTTTTTTATTTTAACTCAGGGAGGACTTGCTTGCCAAAGCCAGAAACATACACAATTTGGTTCAATTCTATGCATAACTTCATACATTTTTCGATGGTACAATAATGAGAATGGCACAGTGATCGCAATCATAGCGTCCCCTTCCGACGGAATTTTTCCAAATTCAAGGAGGACCTTCGTGCCATGACCAAAAACAAACACGAAAAATTTGGTTCAATTCTATGCATAACTTCATACACTTTTCGATGGTACAATATTCAAAATGGCACAAAAATCGAACAAAAATCGCTATTATAGCACCCCCTACCGGCGATTTTTTTCCAAATTAAGGAAGGACCTGCTTGTCATTTCCAAGAACTTAAAAAAATTTTTGGGTTCTATTCTATACATAACTTCATACACTTTTCGATGGTACAATATTCAAAATCGCATAAAAACCGCTATTACAGCACCCCTTAACGGTGATTTTTTTTTCCAAATTCAGGGAGGATCTGTTTGCCATAGCCAAAAACTTAAAATAAAAATTTTGTTCAATTCTATGCATAACTTCATGCACTTTTTGACGGTACAATGGCGACAGACAAACACACGGACAGACGGACAGACAGACATTTTCTATAAACATGTTTTTTGGGATCTCTGACCCCTAAAACGTGTAAATCCGTCGAAAACAGGAATTCGAAAAAATTTTTCGATTACAATACTTTCTTCTATTGAAGATAGAAGAAAGTAAAAAGAAACCCGAAAATGCTCTAAAAATCAAGCCGAAAGTAAACCTTACCTTAAAAAGAGATTTACTATCTTTGGTAAAAATAATGCCTATTTTCGGGATTTTTTTTTTTTTTTTTTTGAAATAGGGTGAAGATATCAATGCAGAGATTTTTGCACTACGTATATACTGAATTTCAGAGGAATTTCATGAATTTTTTTTTTCGATTAGAAATATCTGAAACCTTGCATAATATGACGGAAAACACGTACTTTGTACGTTCAATCGGACGATCATTTTTAACACGACTCAGTCGCCTTAATCCAGTTTTTCAGTTAACTTCTGAAATATAATGATATTCTTTGGAGCATATACCAACATTAGTTTTAAACATTCATAAATGACAAAATGGTGGTCATTTATATAAAAAGAAAAAAGGGGGAGGTATCTTTTAGGTCTTAATTTTATGTTTGGTAAAAAAAAGTTAAATAATAAAGGTGACATATACTGATGCTATGTACAGAAAATATCATATTCTTTCATACTCTAACTCAAAAATTGGTTTCGGATGATTGAGTCGTGAGACAAATTGGAGATGCACAGCACATACTCTCCATCAAGCAAAACTTCAAGCATCTACGACTGTAAAAACTCTAAGAGCTTGTCTATAAATATAGTAGAAAAAAATCCAATATGATATCCTTATTCTAGTTCAAGAAAATAAATTTTTTATGCCAAAGGTAGTAAATCTCCCTTTAATAAGAAAAGGGGAAAAACATGCATCCAGCATATGTTATAATACAATTTCCATCACTACAAACCTGCTAATTTATACATCTATCAATATTAATTTTAAAAACTTACAAAACTCGTTAAGCATACTTCAATGTACTCTAATTGCCGAAACATCAGTGAAGGTTTACTGTGGAGATACGAAAAATTTTGGTTTCTGTTAGTCTGTCTGTTAGCCTGTCTGTCTGTTCCGCGATAACTGCCGCAAAAAGCATCCGATCGGCTTGAAATTCACTGGGCATGTTGATGAGGTACCCGGACTTAGCTGTATAGTTTTTGGTTTTAAATTTCGTTCATTCGTTCGGAAAATATGGAACATTTTATTTTGCTCTATAATGCTTTTCTATGGCAAGTCAGACGATTTTCAGATTTTCATTTGTTGAAAGAAATGGCTCATATGAAAAATGGATTTAAATGGTAAATTTTTTATGCTGAAATTTTTAAATAAGATTATTAAATTATTCCAATTAGTTTGAAATTTTGTCAATATCTTTGCGAGATTTTTTTAATTAGGTTTATAATATTGGGGGGGGGGGGGAATTTTATGCATGTTTTCCAATAATATAAAGGATTTTGTTTTGTCAATTTGACATAATGCATATTACATTTTTTCCTTTTCTTTCATCTGTTGCCTAGCAACGTATTTGGTCCTAATAATCTTCTATACTACTATTATAAAGAGGTAAAAATTGTTTATTTGTAGGAGGTAAGCTCTGGAACTACCGAATCGATTCTAAAAGTTATGGTATCAAAATGATGGTGTTAGTCCAACTTAGAACATAGGCTATATCTTATGTCCGTGCCACTGGCCAAAAGGGGGTGCAGGAGCAAAAAACGTTCTAAAAATGCGATTTTTGGGTTACTGAAGGGCCTAGAAACATGAAATTTGGAATGGTAGTTACTTATAAGATACTAATATTCTCTAAGGATATTTCTTTAAAAAATCGAAATTAAAAAGGGATGAAAATGCGCAAAAAGCGTTCTAAAAACGTTCTAAATGGCGATTTTTACGCAATCTCAAGAAGTACCAAACCGATATAAAAATAATGGTGGCAAAATGATAGTGACAACCCTTACTCCAAAATAGGCAACATTTTATATCGGTGCCACTAACCCTAAAGGAGGTGCAGGAACAAAAAAACCTTCGAAATTGCGATTTTTGTGTTACTGAAGTGCCCAGATAAGTGGAATTTGGAATGGTAGTTACTTATTACGTATAAATGATTTCCAAGAACATTTCTTAAAAAATTCGAAATTTAAAAGGGGTGAAAATGAGCAAAAAGCGTTCTAAAAAACGTTCTAAATGGGGATTTTTACGCAATCAAGAGAAGTACCAACCAATTTCAAAAATAATGGTGTCAAAATGATGGTGACAACCATTTCTCCAACATAGGCTACATTTTATGTCGGTGCCACTACCCCTAAAGGGGCTGCAAGAGCTAAAAAACGTTCGAAATCGCGATTTTTGTGTTACTGAAGGACCCACATACATGTAATTTGGCATAGTAGTTACTTATTAGATATAAATCATATCTAAGAACATTTCTTAAAAAATTCGAAATTAAAAAGGGGTGAAAATGCGCAAAAAGCGTTCTAAAATTGTTCTAAATGGCGATTTTTACGCAATCTCAAGAAGTACCAAACCGATATAAAAAATAATGGTGTCAAAATGATAGTGATAACCCTTGCTTCAACACAGGCTACATTTTATGTTAGTGCTACTATCCCAAAAGGGGGTGCAGGAGCAAAAAAACGTTCGAAATTGCGATTTTTGTGTTACTGAAGGGCCTAGATACATGAAATTTGACATGGTAGTTTATTATTAGCTATAAATTATTTCCAAGAACATTTCTTAAAAAATTCGAAATTTAAAAGGGGGTGAAAATGAGCCGAAAGAGTTCTAAATGCCGATTTTTACGTAATCTAGAAAAGTACCTAACCGATTTCAAAAACAATGGTGACAACCCTTGCTCCAACATAGGCTATATTTCATGTCGGTGTCACTACCACCTAGGGGTTGCAGAAGCAAAAAGCATTCTAAATTACGATTTTTGTGTTACTGAAGGGCATAGAATCCTGAAATTAGACAGGACAGTTATTTATAAGATATAAATGATCTCTAAGGACATTTCCTAAAAAATCGAAATTTTAAAGGGGTGAAAATGACCGAAAAGCGTTCTAAAAAACTTTCTAAATTGCGATTTCTACGGAATATCAGGAAGTACCGAACCGATTTAAAAAATAATGGTGTGAAAACGAAGGTGGCAGCCCTCGCTCCAACATAGACTGTATTCCATGTCGGTGCCACTACCCCAAAGGGGGTGAAGGAGCAAAAAACGATCTAAATTTTGTTTTTTGTAATACTGCAGGAGCTAGCAACTTGAAATTAGGCATGGTAGTTACTTATAAGATATATATGATCTCTAAGAACATTTCCTAAATAATTCGAAATTTAAAAGGGGTGAAAAGGGACGAAAAACGTTCTAAAAAACGTTCTAAATTGCGATTTCTATGCAGTCTCAGAAAGTACCCAACCGATTTCAAAAGTAATGGTTGGAAATTGATGATAACATATTGCTCCAGTATAGGATCTATTTCATGTCGGCGTCACTACCACCTTGCGGTTGCATTTTAAAAAACGTTCTAAATTGTGATTTTTAGGATACTGAAGGGGCTAGCAACTTGAAATTTGTCATGGTAATTACTTATGAGATGTAAATGCTCTCTGAGAAGAGTTCCTTAAAAGTTTGAAATTTAAAAGGGGTGGAAATGAACGAAAAGCGTTCTAAAAACGTTCTAAATAGCGATTTCTACGCAGTCTTAGGAAATATAAACCGATTTCAGAAGTAATGGTTTCAAATTGATGGTGACGCTCCCCGCTCCAACATAGCCTACATTTTACGCTGTTGTCACTACCACCTGGGGGTTACATGAGCAAAAAATGTTCTAAATTGCATTTTTTGTGTTACTGAGGGGGTCTAACATTTTAAATTTAGAATGGTAATTACTTCAAAGATGCAAATGCTTTCTAAGAACTGTCGAAAGTAAATTCCAAATTTAAAATGATGAAGTGAGCGAAAAGCATTCTATAAGCGTTCTAAATTACGATTTTTAGGCAATCGTAAGAAATACGAAACCGACTTCAAACATAATGGTTGCAAATTGATGGTGATAGAACCTGATCAAACATAAGCTATATTTTATGTCGGTGCCACAACCCCTCGAGGGTTGCAGGAGCAAAAAATTTTCTAAATTGCGATTTCTGCGGTACTGAAGAGGCTAGAAACTTTAAATATAGCACGGTAGTCTATACTTAATTAATATTATAAAGAGGTAAAAATTGTTTATTTGTAGGAGGTAAGCTCTGGAACTACCGAACTGATTCCAAAAGTAATGGTATCAAAATGATGGTGTTAGTCCAAATTAGAATATCGGCTATATCTTATGTCCGTGCCACTGCCCAAAAGGGGATGCAGGAGCAAAAAACGTTCTAGAAATGCGATTTTTGTGTTACTGAAGGGCGTAGAAACATGAAATTTGGAATGGTAGTTATTTATAAGATACTAATGATCTCTAAGGACACTTCTTAAAAAAAATCGAAATTAGAAAGAGGTGAAAATGCGCGAAAAGCGTTCTAAAAAACATTCTAAATGGATTTTATTCAATTTCAGGAAATACCAAACCGATTTCAAACATAATGGTGTCAAAATGATGGTGACAACCGTTGCTCCAATATAGGTACATTTTTTGTGGGTGACATTAGCCCTAAAGGGAGTGAAGGAGAAAAAAAAAACGTCCGAAATTGCGATTTTTGTGTTGCTGAAGGGCCCAGATACATGGAATTTGGAATGGTAGTTACTTATAAGATATAAATTATCTCTAAGAACATTTATTAAAAAATTCGAAATTTAAAAGGGGTGAAAATGCGCGAAAAGAGTTCTAAAAAACGTTCTAAATGGCGATTTCTACGCAATCTCAGAAAGTACCCAACCTATTTCAAAAGTAATTGTTGGAAATTAATGATGACAGCCCTTGCTACAAGATAGGCTCTATACCATGTCGGTATCACTGCCACCTAAGGGTTGCAGAAGCAAAAAACGTTCTAAATTGCAATTTTTGTGTTTATGAAGGGCCAACACATTTAATTTCTGAAACTTTACGAAGTGTTTTGTATTCTTATAAATATTTATGTTATTTGAAAACTTTAAAAAGTAAATTTTAGGAAGATGAATACTACGCAATGAGTGTTAAAAAACAATGACTTGCAAAGATGACGTTGAGGCTGCTGATCTGCAGATTTACTAGTATTAGAAATCTTAATTGCCGAAACGTCATTGAAGGCTTACTGCGGAGACACGAAAAGTTTTGGTTTCCGTTAGTCTGTCTGTCTGTTCCGCGATAACTGCCGCAAAAAGCATCCGATTAGCTTGAAATTAAGTGGGTATGTTGGTGAAATACCCAGATTTAGCTGTATAGTTTTTTGTTATATTTGCTTCATTCGTTCGGAAAATATAGAATATTTTATTTTGCGCAATATTGCTTTTCTATAGCAATTCAGACGATTTTTCCATTTTTATTTGTTGAAAGGAAATGGCTAATATGATTGAAGGATTTAAATGGTAAATTATGGATGATGAAATTTCCTAATTAGAACCATACATTATTCATACTAGTAAATCTGCAGATCAGGAGCCTCAACGTCAGCTCTGCAAGTCATTGTTTTTAGACACACTTTGGTAATATTCAATTTCCTGCAAACCGCAATTTAAAGTTTTCAAATTATGTAATTATTTATAAGAATAAAAAATACGAAATTTTCAGACATTAGAAGCATTAAATTAAAAACGTTGTTATGGAAGGATATTTTGAAATAATTTTCATGAGCTACTACTTCTGATATTTTTTTAAATAATAAAATAGATTTCTTCAGGAGGGGGAGGTCTCCGCCCCCTTGAACCCCTCGTGGTCTCATTAATTTACATATTTAACTTTTTATTGGTTGTGCTAATGATTATCGCAAATCTTAAATTTCTTTTTACACTTCCGAGCCTTAATTTTTAATACTGGTGGACAGAAAATGATTCACATTGACGCAATTATATTAAAAGTTTAGGTTTTATGAATGAAAATATAATTTCCTTTTAAAAATAAAATAATTTTCATCCATATTTTCTGAAATGAGGCGGCATTAAGAAGTAATACTCGTCATAAAATATTTTTTCAGGCAATCTAGTTAATGCTTGGTTTTTAAGAATGAGAATATTTATTTCCCGATACAATGACGTCATTTTCGACAGCGATAATTTTGTGGTGTATAATTTTGGCATTTACTACATATATTTGATTTTCAAAAGTTTTTTTTTTTTCTCATTGAAATTTCCGATTAAAAATTAACATTTCTGTTAGCTGTGTGCAGACGATAAACCATGAGATGTTAGTAACATTTCTTTTAATAATAAGAATTAATATCATAACACAAGCCCTTTTCATTTCAACCTCAAAGCATATTAGTTTTATTTTTGATATATGAGATCAAATTCACCTTCTTTTCGTATTTTAGTTTTATTTCCAATATAAAGACGTATTTTTGTCTATTTTTTATTTCATTTTCCTCTTGCACATGAAAATCTTTCAAATCAAAATTAACTGTTTAGGATAAATTATTATTCTGGGATCGGATTTTTTTGGCAACGGTAAAAAAAAAAAAATGTTAAATTTTAAAGCAAAATGTTCCTTATGAAAATAATGAACTTCTTAATTTAAAAGAAAAAATATTTGAACAAAATAAGTAGGACATAGTCTTTCTTTATTTCTGAGGTAAATTCCATCTATATATAAAGTCACAAAGGCATTAATTCGTCCCTTTTGACTTTGATTTGACTTCAAACATTTACAAATACTTTCACATTTACGATATTTTTAGGTGTAGTTCCGTTGCTAGGTAACAGTTAAAAGAAAATAAAAACAATGAAATATGTGCTTTGAAAAGAAGTAAATTTATAAAAAGATATATTATTGGAACACATATATAAAATACCTCCATAAGTTAAACACCGAATTTAAAAACTCTGACAAATGTATACACAAAATTTCAAACTAATATGAATAATGTATGGTTGTAATTAGAAATTACATCATCCATAATTTACCATTTAAATACTTCAATCATATGAGCCATTTCCTTTCAGCAAATAAAAATGAATAAATCGTCTGAATTTTAATTTTTAAGAGCATTCCTTTTTGTTCAAATGAGTAAACAGAAATATTAAAATATTTCCTCAAGATTTTTCCTCATTTATTTATTTTTTCATTGCGAAATAAAAAGATAATTACTAAATTAAGCCAATCTGTTACTTATTATTCATTCTTAATTGTAAATAATTTTTAATACAGTCTTTCCGTTCCTAAGACTAATAATCAAAATTGAAATATCAAACATGTATACAAAACCTCGATGTTGTATCAACTTTTAATGTAAGTTTTGAAACTCAAATAAACAATCCTGAAATGTATTATTTTGCATTTACTCATAAATGAATATCATCTACTTATATGATATGATGATTTTCATTAGTATCATGACATGTCAGCCATACCTGATTTGCTCATTTTGTATGAAATGACCCCATAGGGACTAGTCGTATATAACGTTATCAACTTTCTGACAATTTCGTACCCCCTCCCGCCCTTACGATATCAAAAGTATCATTCTACGATCTTTTTTTACATATTATCATAGGATCCTGATCATTTAAATTATTGTTAATTTTTCAAATTTATGGTTATGGTGAAGATTTAAGTGAATCTTTTGTGTGTGTGTGTGTGTGTGTTTTGCTATATTTTTGTTTGTTTGTTTTCTTTCACTATTATGCGGTTAAAAGTTAATCGTAGCTTTTTTAGAATGTATTTAGTAAATCTTTTTTTATTATATCCTACCATGCTTTCATTTAAACTTAGATGAACTGGAAATCTTTATCTTTATCTGAATTGTATGAAAGAATCAGAAATCTGTATATATATATATATTATGCTATCGTACGTGGTACAGAAATCGCAATTATTTGTTGATTGTTTAATGGCAACGCCCGAATGAAGCGCATCTAATTGGTTATTGAACAGCATTTAATGTATCTCCATACCTGTAAAGGGTGTTACCACAGGGGGCGGACCCTGTTCTGTCGCCAACTTGGCGATATCTCTAATATTTCGCCAAATTCCCATAGACTTCCACTGTAAACCAATAAGGTTTACTTGCTTACAGAATATCAACAAATTGAGATATTTTAATGCAACAAAAACTAATATTAGATTAAGGGATTATATTAATAACATTTAAGGGAGTGCAAGTAAATTAAATTATGAATAAAAGTAACATGATACAATGCTTTCCCAAACATAAATTTTAAGAGAGACCAAACTGGTCACCAAGGACGGCTAGTCAGAAATAATTTCCTTGCAATACAACTTCAACAACAAAGCAATGTTAATTTCCCTCTCATTCAAAATTTATTTCCACTTGTTGCCGCAAAACAATTTTCTCATACATGATATAAAAAGGCAGGAAATCTAGCTTTACATCTTCAAAGGATGAAAAGGAAAGACTTGAATTTGACTGCAATTTTACGCTTTCCTTTTAATTTCAATTTAAAATTAATAATACAAATTCATATTATAGGAATGTTCATATAATGTATGTTCTAAGAAAATCTTTTAGGTTTTAGTATTCAAAACAGTTTTGATAATTGTTCCTTACGCTTAAGAAGAAAAACTTATTTTATGTAGAGTATTTTATGCATGATCAAGTTTTATGCATGAAAAGTGTTGAGCAGCGCTGGAGGTACCTATCGTAGCAGAAGTATAAAGGCATTGTTGATATCGATTTTCGAAAAAAAATCGTCAGTAATTTGCCAAGATATTAACCCTTAAAGATACGGACAGTTTGGACATACATAATGACAAGGGCGGCGTACTCTATGCCTAGTTAACTTTTAATGATATATATGTGTAATGTAATGTTCAATAGCAGTATAAAAGCAATAAACGTCAAATTGTTAAAAACAGACTAATTTAAGGGGTCTCAGGTCTCTTAAAATTGAAAAAAAAAAGAAAAAAAAAGACCATTTTCAACATTTAATGTTTTAAGATGCATATGATTTTAAAACACAATTTTTATTGGGATGAACGATATAAGTATGTTCTTTCATTTCACGTATTTAAAAAATTGCAAGATACAGAATTAGTATTTATAGGGGCCTCGAAACTATTAGGCATTTGTCGAGCAGAAAATTGGCATAACAGCTTGTGCGCCGGATTACAAAATAAATATTGCAACTCGAATGAAAATTTTGGTGCCTACTTATACTTCAGATTGGAATAATTACCCTGAACTTAAATAAATTTGTATTTAATGCATTTTTATATTTTTAATGCAAAGTTGTATTTAGCTAAAACAAAATTTTGAAAATTTCAACATTATAATCGGCTAAAAAAAATATTTTTTTGAACAATTAAAAGGGAATTTTAGGTTCAGTTTATACAGAAATATATGTTTTGAAAATTTCATGAAAAAATATTTAGAAGTTTTTGAGGCATCCTGCGCGTTATACCCCAAAACTCCATTTGGAGAAAAATTACTTCAAAGTTTCGGAAACGCCACTTCAGCTATTGAGCGGATATAATTCTAAAACCCATAACTTCTGTTCTAATGGGAATTTCAAGGAAACAATTATGCCAAAATGTTCAGAAAAGATAAGAGTTTAACATCTAAAAAAATTAAATTTTCTAAAATTTTGAAGCTTTAACACTTAATTAGAATGATTCACATAAATACTATGGGATTCGCGACTAGTTTGCATTGAGTGGATCTCTCAATACACCTCGAGTGACTTTAAAAGCTAATTAATAACATATCTGGAAAAACGCGGCACGGACCAAGGCAGCGTTGCAACTTAGCGATCTGCTTTCGAAGCACGCTTAGCATAATGCAAATTTAAGCTTTGAACAAAGGTTTTGTTTTAGCTCCACTGTAGAAAGAAAGTTTATTACTACGCTGAATTTAGTTTTATGAAATACCAATTGAAGTTTAAATATGCACCGATTTTATTGTCAGTACCGAATGAAGATCATCATAAACAGATTAGGATAATATTAAAAAATGAGTTATACAGAATAGCTATATTTGATATTATTTAGGTTTCATATCTCTTTGAACTTTCATGGTATATCCATTTACACTTTTCTAGTATATACAGTTATACCCAATCCTACGTTATACAGTTTTATACCAAAAAAAGTATTCTTTTAGCAACGGTTTTTTCTTAATAATACAATTACAAATTCATATATTTATTCTATGGAACCCTCTGTGCGCGAGTAATACTCTCACTTGACCGATTATTTTTCTCTGCAATGATTCCCATTTGTGCGAAGATCGGGTATTGCGTGAAAACGATTTTTCCCGTAGATCAACAAGACATCAAGAGGTGGATTTCTAACTTTAAAAAAAAGTATAATCCGGTGTTTTCATAAAAATTGTTTGAACCGTTTACAATAAACCCAGTAATACACACACACACATATGCAGAGTGTCCCAAAAGTTCCTGTCACATTTTAAAATTCAATATAAAATCAAGTAGTTGTCATACTGGAGTGCGGTTTGGAATAAAATGCTTCTCACAATAAAAAATTTTCTTCAAGCGGATAAAAAAAGTTAGTTTCAAACTTCGATCGTAGATGGCACCACTTGTCCACATGTTTGGTTTCAAAGATGCGTTTTTTCTGATCTTCATATTAGTTTCGATACCAACCTACGCAAGTAGCTTTTTCGCTGGAGGTCGTCATTTCTGTGTCACAGCGTCAAAACTAATCTGAAATTCACAAAAAAACGCATGTTTGAAACACACACACACATATATACATATATATAATTGCTCGTTCAATAGTATAAGATTTCAGTTTTTGTCAATTTTTGTGTGCTTTATATACCTTTAGTTCTTTGCTTGGAAAAAACTCTGTAATTGAGTTCAAAGCCAATTGGCATAGATTTGGCGAAAAATAATTTCATTTTTGTAACCAGTTATAACTCTCATACAGTTAAAATCTCATATTATTGTCTTGTTTGAGGCCACTCTTGGCTATTTAATCCGATTACGGTAAATCGCCTATTTTGCCTGTGCGAAGAGAGAGTATAAAGTAATAAACTGTTCCACCTCGCATACCACACAATATTTTTATATTCCCTTGCAAAGTGCAGGTATTGCATAAAAACGATTTTTACCAGAGATGACATCTAGAAATAGCGATTTCTAAACCCAAAAAACTCATATAAAATGCGTTGATGAAATTCGGTAGAGCGAATTTTTGAGAACCCGGATATACAGTGGCGATCAAAAGTTTCCGGCCAGTTAGTTTTTTTTATTTGTTTGACAGAATGTTTTAGCGAAGAAGTTCAACTGCTCCAAAAGTTAGGAATAAGCAAATTACCTCTGACCACGTGATCATTTTGATTGGTTACTTAAGATACTTGATGCAAAGGGGAGGAATTCAAAATTCGTGCGTGCAAAAGTTTCCGGCCACTCGTCATTCATTAGTTTTTGCTATCGCTAATGTGTTTTTTGGTCATGTTTGTTAATTAATCAAGGTGAATAATGTATTTGAAATTCAAAAATGAAAAGTTTAACAATTTATTGTTCCTAAATGAGTGATTTGTTTGTCGCTAAAGGGACAATCCTCTCGTGAGATTGCGGCAAAGTTGTCGATCGGAAAATTTGCTGTAAACGATATTTTAAAAAAATATAAAGATGGTCATGGCCTTCGGAACTTGCCACGGTCCGGGGGACCCCGGAAAACTACTTCTTGTGGACAGAATTATCAGAAGAAAAGCAGTTGATGACCCGCTTAAAAATGCCGCTGCAATTCCACGCCATTTATGGTGTTCACAGCGATTTATGGTGTTATGTTTATTGCTGAAACAAGTCTATCTACAGTGTCAAGAAGCTTATGTGACGTAGAACTTTATGGAACAGTCGGTGTTAAAAAACCTTTCATAAGTAAAAAAATTCAGAGGGCCCGACTGGTGTTTGCCAAGGAATATAAAGACTGGACAAGTGAAAACTGGAAAAAAGTACTATTTTCAGATGAATCGACGTTCAATCTTTTTGTGAGTGATAAAAAACATTACAACCGACGACCTAAAAACAAAAGATAAGGTGCGAGATACATTATTCCTACAATGAAGTACGGCGGAGGACACGTTATGCTGTGGGGAGCATTTTCTGGAAAATGCGCCTGTCCGTTATTTGAAATCCGCGGCAAGATGAATAGTGCAATGCATAAGGATATCTTGCAAGATCATTTGCTGTCTTATTGGTGGAAAAGTTGTGATCGCAACTATTTGTTTCATCATGAAAACGACCAAAAGCATACATCCAAGCTCGTCAAGCAGTGGCTTTCGCACAAAAAAACTTCGCTTTTGAAACGAACAGCCCAATCATCCGATCTGAATACAATAGAAAATCTTTGAAACTACTTGAAAACGTGTGTGGAATTATAAATATTCCAATTTAGCAGTATTTTTACAAAAATTGCAAGAACCGTGGACAAAACTTAACATTGATGATCTACAACTGTTCATTGAATCGATGCTATGTTGCTGCGCCGCAGTACTTATTGCTAAATGTATGAATACAAAATACTAATTGTAAATTTTGTTGATCACTATTATTTTCTTTTATAACACCATTTTTTTCCAAACTTGCCAAAGTGGCCGGAAACTTTTGAGAACATGCATTTACTTTTGCAATTAATTTTCTCAATTAAATTTATTAATATTCAATTTTTATTCCATAAATAAGTTCTTAACTGTTATGTCAATAAAGTGTATAAGTATCACTTTGAGATTCCTCTTCATATGGATATACTTACAAATTAACCAAAAAATTTATGCTGGCCGGAAACTTTTGACCGCCACTGTATATAAAGATACAAAAGAACAAGAATTGCCCATTTAATAGAAAATATACATACTCTTTTTAGAACTTCTAACCATTGCCATAAAATTTAAATATTTACAAGGTACTATTAAAATTCTACAATTAATGTTTGGCAAAAAGGTCAAGTGATTATTTGTAATGTATTTAACAGCTTTATTTTATTTTTGCAAGTATTTTAGATATCTTAGAACCAATTTATGAACTTGATTATGAGAATTCTGAAAAGTCAATATATTTCAGAAATAACATCAAACCTTTCGTACAAAATTTCTAAAATCTTTGTATCTTTACAGAAGCTCAGGAAAATTATACAGCAGCTTCAAACTTACTAAAAATTGGTAAATATTCATAAATTTTACTCTGTTTGCATATGAATAACTTTAGCTTTCGAAGACATTTGCTATCAGATTTCTATCAGTTTTCCTATTAATAATAAGATTAAAACTAAAAAATAGTACAAAAATACTTTAAATCAAAACAACATTGGACCAAAATTAGTTATATTGTGTACATTTTAGCTTAATAAAATATTAGATACATCATGGCTATATTTTAGTCAATATTGACAATAATGGCATGAAACATGCCCTAACATCGGGCTATTTACTTTTTCCCAATATTGCATGAATATTAGAAAAAAAGCTTTGCCATTTCATTACTAATATTTCCGCAATATTGGCTGTTAAATGTAAATATTTCCAACGCAAAAACCATATTTATAATCACATTTCATTACAAATATTTTCAATATAAAGCCAATTAAACCAAACTGGGAATTTGATTGGCAGCATTCAGGATTAATACAATATCCGCTGAAAATTGGGTCACAATATGGTCAATATAGGTTTACTTTTTGGATATTTGGTGGGAGTTTATATGTATATATATATGTAACTCAGATCTTGAATTATATTAATTCTGTGAGAATACAAAATAACAAACTTTAGTTTCATACATTATGCAGTTAACGTAAAATAAATAAAACGAAAATTTTATGCATATTGTTTGTAACAGTAACATATTGAACATGAGTCTTTTTATTTATCTTATTTTCTCTAGCATAAGTTAAAGGGAAACCCGAAAAAGTGAAATCTCTATTCAAATTTCCTTCGAATTCCATTAGGCATCATTCTCTCAAAGTATTTGTTTGTCCAAAACAGACAAGGTGTGATCAATAAAACTGAAAAAGATACCAGAGCGAAGAAAGAAAACAGACTTCTATAACCTCTATATATTACATTCTTGTGTGGCACTTTCCGTGAATTTTTTTGTGGCCCAAGAACATTTCAGTATATTTGTTTTCCTTTCTCGAAACCTTTTCCTTTCGAAATTTTCTGAAATTTGGGATATTTACTTCATGAATATCCTCATATGTATTCCTGAAACTGTCTTAAAAAAGGTTGTTTAGTAGATAGCCGTACTAAAAAACAACTTAATGTACCAATATTTCATTTTGGAAGTAGTAATGTTTGGGGATTTTATTCACACTGTATTTTCTCTTCCTTTTATGTAGTATTATAAAACTTCAAAGTAAATATTTTTTATGTATAAAAATGCTACAATGATATGAACACGAACCTTTTATTATTAAACTTATTTAAATTGTTTGCTATAAAAAAAAATATTTAATTGTATAAACTATTTAACTGTTAAAGAAAATGTGAAACTAACACAAAACACATCGTTAGAAAATTTTGTAAAGTCATAAAATGTATAAAAGTAATAATAGCATTTATATTTCATATTCTATGAAAAATAGATGCAATAATTTCAAATAAACTGTTTCAGTAAAATTGTGCACTAATTTCAAATTTTATTTATGTTTCAGCAATTCTTTTTGTCTGCTACAGTGAAATACTTTTTTAAATAAGTAGACATTTACAAATAAAATTAGGCTCTACCAGCGGCTAAGAGGTTCTGCTCTCAAAGTTGGTAGGCGGGAGGGGATGAGTTCAAAAACATATCGTGTTCGTCGGCTTAAATATTCCTGCGAAAGCATGTTGTAGTCCACATCAGAGATGCATATCAATCTTTAATTTGATAATTTGTGCCCAATTTTGCAATTGTAGACTTTCTGTCAAAGAGCCATAATATTAGAAAAACAGACAATTCCCAGTTGAATATCACCTATCGCATCTCTGTACGATAATTTGGCAAACAAATTGCGTGTGTGGGGGGGGGGTCCTTTTTTCTTCTTTGGAAGATAATACCATCCTGGGGAAAAAACTGATTACTCCCCTCTGACTCAGACACATATCTTCGTATAAAATGTCCCTAATAAGAATCGATTTATAAATACGTCTACTGATTAATGCTATATCTAAATTTTGCTTAGGAGGTCGTCTACATATAGATATCATTTTCAATAAAATCACCTAATTTGGGCATCACGTTTGGATCCTTCCATTAAAACGGGGCACCGGATCTTTAAATTTTCAAAAAGTCAGTTTTCGGTTTTTCTTTTATTCTCAATTTTTTTTTAATTTCTGAACAATATACAAAACACCCCATTCAAAAATCTGCATTATTTCTTGAGTTATAATCATTTATAGACGGTGAGTATAATTGCAGGTCCGTAGATATTGGGACTTTAAAACGCGTTTTCTCAGATTAGTAAATTTGAAGTTTGCGCGCACATTTACTTTCAAACTATAACTACAGCTTTAAAAAAATAACCACATATGCGTTTCTTTATAGTCTACATGTAAAACAAAAAAATAATAATAATATATTTTGTTCTTTATTTTTTTGCACTTGGAAAAACTTGAAAAACTTTTGAATTTTTTTGTATTTTGTGCTAAAAATAAATTTTAAACAAAATTTGTTGTGTATATTTTAGTTTTACTTCAGAAGTAGGTGTGTTATGATTCTATTTTGTTCAAAAATTGTTTTCTATATACATAATTTAGAGTTTTATCATGCACGCAGCAATTAAAGCTAATTCACGTGTTAGTGAGATGAATTTTTTATTTAAAATTTAAACATTAATTTTGTATATCCCTTTAAGACCTCCACAATTGTGTAGGTGATCTTAAAGAAAAAGAAAAAAACATTTCCTCTTTTTGCGTGACTTAAAGCCTGCGAGCCTGCACCACACAATTGTGTGGATCCTTGACGTTCCCTGGCACCGGAATTTTTTTTTAACATACTTTTTTAAAATCAAATAGGATCTTATTAATTAGGGTTAATTACTAAGACTTTTAAATTCTACCAAAAATCTTCAGGTCTTAAAGCGATAAACAACATTCATTTTTCTGGATAATATAGTTAGGAATATATACTTTAGGCAGAAAATAAAATAAAAGATCTGTAATTGCATGTTATTTGTGTTTTGATACTTTGAGAAAGACGGTGTTTTTGATAGTTTCGACAAACTCAAAGGTCCTCTGCCCCCTTAATTCTGCCTTCGGATACCAAATAGAAAGTCGGTGTAGCTGAATAGTGTCAAAACACTGTTTTAAACACGACACTAATGTCGTGAAGGAAATTTTCACCTTGTTATTAATAAACTTTAATATATACTTATAACTACTTAAAAGGTGACACAAACATATAAAAATACTAGGACTTCCCTCAGAGGGATTAGTCTGAGCGATATTACTGAGAACATAGATTTAATAATAACATGTGGAAGCAAAGAAAATGAGATGTTATCTTTAATTGTCCATATACTGCGAAAAATTGAAATGATGAAAATAAACGAATTGTAGAATTACAAAATCTTATATATAAATTCGTATACACTGTTTTAAAAAATGGGAAATCAAACCATTCAAGACAGCCATGCATGGATATAAAATTGAAAGTACGCAATATATTAAAAGTAAAATAGAAAAAGAAACACTAATTTACTTATATCGGAATTTTAACTGTATAAAATGATGTCAAGAGCATAATCAGACTCTCCGCACCAATTTGAGTAACTTTAAATGACAAATATATGATGTTTAAAAGGAATGGACTATACTTTATATGGTGTGTGCTGCACCGGAATAGTTAATATTGTACAATATCTGTTTTCCACGGATGCAATGAGGTTGTCGATAACATTTAAGGAATTCTCTTCTCAAAATCTAATATAGTATCAAAGTACCGAATACATCAAAAGTGGCATGCACACTTTGTTAGAGTGTGTTTTAGATATACTCGATCGGATTTAAATGGTGAGTGTATGCTGCCCACTACATACGCTGTACTGATTTGTTTTCAAGCATATTCTGCACAAGTTGAGCTGTATTTAGCATGTATTAAATAAAAGAAATCGGCAATGATTACAACATAAAGTATGACACAAGATCTGAATATATCGTCTGCATAACTTTTGAGCTGTCAAAGTGTCATTTGAAGTAATTTACAATTCCATACATATTTATTCAGCAAATCATGCAAGCTAACATACGCCAATATGAACCCGATTACAAAATTTCACCAGAATAAGTTAATATATAAAAAACCTACTAATGATAATTGAGAATATGACCTTATGATAAAATGTCTAGAAAAATGAATCGGATAAAAAATTCATATCACATTTAAAACGGCACTTCCCTCTGTTAGTGGCCTTGGCGAGAGAGAGAAAATCCTAGGGAAGGAACACTTTAACAAGTACTTTCGGGCAACCTACTCACTGTTTCATACAGGTCTTTATTCAATATTTACACAATTTATTTAATGCTAGGTGTCTATCTATCAGTTTTGATGCATTTAAATCGCATGTTTTGCGGAGGAAATGCAGCATTATGAAATATTTAAAGTTGCTGTACCTAATAATTCCAAATTAATGGTAATTGAGATCGCTTTCCGTTAATTTCATCTTTTTAAATTTTAAATTTTTTAGAAACCATTCATAGAGACAATTGTATATTTTAAAACTAACCCGAAGCAAAATTTCAAGATTTTGGGGTCATCAGTAACAGAGAAATAGAAAATTTTTGAAAGTTTTTTGTTTCTGTACTGTTTTTTTTTATAGCGACATTTTTAGAAATTGTTCTATTGCGAGAATTTACGTCATGATAAATACAGCCATGTCAATTTTGATGTTTATATTCCTAACAGTTCCATGTTCTTCGTTACTTAGATCATCTTTAGATCATCTTTAGATCTTTTTCCGCTTTGTTTAGTGTTTCTATTTTTTAGAATTCGTTCTACAACGAGGATTTACATCTTATTAATTACTACCATGCCAAAGTTCTAGTTTCTAACCCCAACAGTATCCCAAAATTTTCAGTATTCCAAATAAATCATAGTTTAGAATCTTTCTAGAAATTTTTACGTTTATCCGTCAAATTGAACCTTTTAGAGAGCGTTCATTACGAGTATTTACATCTTAAAAGTAACTACCGGACCAAATTTAAAGTTTCTAACCCAATCAATATCGCAGAAATCACAATTTTAGAACTTTTTTGCTCCTGCAGCGATGTAGGTTCTTGCACTGACATAAAATAGTCTTTTTTTCGGAGCAGAGATGGCCACCAACATTTTTTTAAGTTGGCTATGTAGTTTCAGAGATAACACCTCACAAACGTACAAGCATTAATAATATTATATACTTTATAATATTATAACGCTTTATAATATTAGCATTAGATGTAGAGATACAAAAGCCATTTATCTGTTACAAGCTAAAGTGCAGGCGTTGCTCAGAATTTGAAGGATGTTTGTTATGAAAAATCAATTTCAAAATTTAACATACAACACAAAACAAACATTAAAAAAAGCAGTCGAAATGTTGTTGAATGAATCAGATGAAAACGCTATATAAAAATGTATAAATGTATATAACAGACGCAAAAGAATACAGCTATAAATGAACTTATTTCAATTTATAATTGGAGCAATAATGTTAAAATACGCCAATATTTCCCTAATCGGGTTTTTATTATGCTTCAATACATTTTTCACACTCATATGACGTTATACTATATCCACCATGCCCTTTATATTTCCAATATGACGTAATATTTTCCCCTTTCACGTGGAAACCTTGAAATAGAAAAGTTATGAAGTTATATTCACTTTCATTTAAATTCGTCAAACCATTTATTTCATTTTCATATTTCACGTGAATATCTTGCAATAGAAAAGTTATGACGTAATATTCACCTTTTTTTTAAATTCGGCAAACTATTTATTTCATTTTCATTTTTCACGTGGAAATCTTGCAGTAGAAAATTAATTGTTGTAGTAATAATTTTATTGTGTTTTTTAATTGTTGTTAACTACTTGTTGACAACTATGAAAGGTAACTAACGCTGTCACCGCCGCCGCCGCCGGTTTTGAGTTTTTTGTGACCGGAGGTCTTTCTTCGTTCATATTAAGAAAACTATTGCATACAAATATATGAAAATCGGTGGTATTATAGCGAAATGTTTGATCAACACACTAATGCCTACAGGTTTCAAATCGAAGAATTATTTTAAGAGATATTTAATGCTAAAGTTGGACAAAATCGTCCCATTAAAAAAAACTTATAAGAGCAAAAGCTATACATGAGAATTTAATCATTTTTAGATCATTTTATTCAATAGAAGATCCCGATCTGCAGATTTCATTAATTTTTTTTAATTTGACTCATTTTTTGAGATTTTATTTCTATTTTAAATTCAAATATTCAGCATTTTGACAGATATTTTTTACATATTTTAGAAAATGGTATTAATTTAAACTGTTGCCAACTGTATAAACAGCGCAAACAATAATGTTTGCTTCAAATAAAAAAATTATTTACACGTTACTATTATAAACAGAAAAAAACCTTCAAATTACAATTAAATAATTAGGTATAAAAAGCAGGCACTTACTGGAAATTACGCCATAAAAAGTATATTTACATGTGAATTTTAAAAGAGAAAGGATATTGTAAAATAAATTCATTAACATGCGTTAGAAATCTGAAACAGAACAAATTACGTCACATTACACTTATTATGCAAAATGAACAAAAAATAGTATTGCAAAACAGTTTAAATTTAAAAATTGCGCCAGACAAAATATTAGGGGTTAAATAATAGATTTTTTCAAAATTTTATTATTTGTCGTTTGATGTGAGGTGTTCAGCTATAAGTATGCAAATTTTTATGTTTCAACATAATTAGGGGCTGAGTTAGAAAAATTGCATTAAATACACAAGTTAGAGCCCAGAGGTTTAAATATTAGATTTTTTCAAAATTTTATTATTTGCTGTTTGATGTGAGGTGTTCAGCTATAAGTATGCAAAATTTCATGTCTCCAACTTAATTAGGGGCTCAGTTAGAAAAATTTCTTAAAATACACAAGTTAGAGCCCAGAGGGTTAAATAACAGACTTTTTCAAAATTTTATTATTTGTCGGTTTGATGTGAGGTGTTCAGCTATAAGTATGCAAAATGTCATGTCTCCAACTTAATTAGGGGCTGAGTTAGAAAAATTGCTTAAAATATAGAAGTTAGAGACCGGAGGGTTAAATATGACTTTTTCAAAATTTTATGATTTATCGTGTTATCGCAAGTGTTCAGCTATAAGTATGCAAACTTTCATGTCTCCAACTTAATTAGGGGTTGAGTTAGAAAAATTGCTTAAAATACACAAGTTAGAGCCCAGAGGGTTAAATATTAGACCTTTTTCAAAATTTTATTATTTGTCGTTTGACGTGAGGTGTTCAGCTATAAGTATGCAAAATTTCATGTCTCCAACTTAATTAGGGGCTGAGTCAGAAAAATTGCTTAAAATACAGAAGTTAGAGACTGGAGGGTTAAATATCACTTTTTCAAAATTTTATGATTTATCGTGTTACCGCAAGTTTTCAGCTATAAGTATGCAAACTTTCAATTCTCCAACTTAGTTAGGGGATGAGTTAGAAAAATTGCTTAAAATACATAAGTTAGAGCCCAGAGGGTTAAATATCAGACATTTTTCAAAATTTTATTATTTGTCGTTTGATGTGAGGATTTCAGCTATAAGTATGCGAAATTTCATGTCTCCAACTTAATTAGGGGCTGAGTTAGAAAAATTGTTTAAAATACATAAGTTAGAGCCCAGAGGGTTAAATATTAGACTTTTTAAAATTTTTATTATTTATCATTTGATGTGAGGTATTCAGCTATAAGTATGCAAAATGTCATGTCTCCAACTTAATTAGGGTCTGAGTTATAAAAATTGCTTAAAATACAGAAGTTAGAAACCGGAGGGTTAAATATGACTTTTTCAAAATTTTATGATTTATCGTGTTATCGCAAGTGTTCAGCTATAAGTATGCAAACTTTCATGTCTCCAACTTAATTAGGGGCTGAGTTAGAAAAATTGCTTTAAATGCACAAGTTAGAGCCCAAAGGGTTAAATATTAAGCCTTTTTCAAAATTTTATTATTTGCCGTTTGATGTGTGGTGTTCAGCTATAAGTATGCAAATTTTCAAGTCTCCGACATATATAGTTTCTGAGAACGGGCTCTGTGACAGACGGACAAACAGACAGACAAAGGAGTGAGACAGGTAGGGTTTCGTTAGATGGACGAAACTCTAAAAACATGCTGCGGATGACTGTAACAACATCCTAAAATTACATTACCATCAGCGATCTACCAATCCCGAATTTAGTTTATATTCGTTTCATATATTCTTATTCTTTTGTGCGGCCCTGTAAAATAATTATCAATATTATATACAGTAAAACCTCTGAATAGCGGACACCCCGGGAATGCAGAATTTGTTCTCTATTTAGAGGTGACCGCTACTGAGAATAAAACATGTACAGTTATTTAAGAGTTGGTAATCGAAAAAATGTCCGCTAAATAGAGGTATCCGCTAATCGGGTGTGTCCGCTCTGGAGGTTTTACCAGTAAAACTTCTGAATAGCGAACACCTGGGGAGGGCAGAATTTGTCCTCTATTTGGAGGTGTTCGTTACTGAGAGTAAAAAATGTACAGTTATTTAAGGGTTGGTAATCGAAAAAATGCCCGCTAAATAGAGGTGTCCACTAATGGGGTGTGTCCGTTATGGAGGTTTTACTGCATAATAATATCATCCTTTACAAGAAAATTGCATGCTGTATGATAGACAGACAGACATCCAGAGAAAGATAACCTCCGGATCAATAAACACTCATGTTTTTGTTTTAATCATCCACAATTGTATGTCTTACAACATGCCAGATTTTATACAACAGGCTAAAAACGGTCACCGTGGTACGGAATACTGTATTATTATTTGTTTGCCCACCAAAACTGGTTGCCACGGGTTGTTGCAAGGTTTGTGATCACGTGGTTGAACCTGATCTATTCAATATTACTGCGTGCGTATTTTTTTTTTTATTTGCTCCATGTGTTCAAACCAGTTGTCTACGAAAACATCAACCGATGAAAGTGACGCACACCAAATTTCTGTGACGTATGCAGATAAATTGTGCTTTTTAAAGAGTTTTTTCTATATAATTTTTAAACGGTTTGGAACTTATTTTTCATAGTAGTTGCATTCAGTAGGCGACCCTCATAGGTACCTTCTGGTGCAATCAGAAACGAAATCCGACAAATATTTTTTGAGTTATGCTTGACGAAAGGTTTTTATTAGGCTTTTTTTTTCGTAGGACATGGCGTTAATATCCATCGTAGTAGTAAAGTGTCCGGACAGTAATATTTCGCTGAGTATTAGCCTTCGCTTCGCTCAGACAATTATTTAATGCAAACCTGAAATCTTTCGAACACACACGCGTTCATTTTCAAAGGGAAAAAGGTGATTGATTGAATAGAAATGCATTTTAAAAACAAAACTTGTGCGCATGTGCAAGCTGAGTTCGGTCCATTTCTCTGCGGAGGGGTGAAAAGATCAGTTCATATTATAAGGAGGTCTTGAAATATTTAGGATATTGTACCAAATTTCGGGAATATTATAGGAAAGGACATCGTTACAAACATTATCACTTCTAAGTAAAATTTCAATGAATTCACGGATTATTGACGAATAACATTATTCCGCTTGCGCATGCGCACTAGTTTTGTTTTTGTTTTTAAAATGTATTTCTATTCAATCAATCACCTTTTTCCCTTTGAAAATGAACGCGTGTGTGTTCGAAAGATCTCAAGTTTCATTAAATAATATTTTTATATGTTTGTGTCACCTTTTAAGTAGTTATAAGCATATTTTAAAATTTAATAGTATAGCTGAAGTTGTTCAAGTTTAAAGTTTGAAAATCTAAATGTCAAAATCGTGATTAATCGTTGCAAAATAGATTGCAATACGAGTAGATCTTTAAGTATAATTCGAGGAATGAGCCGTAATTTTGGATTCCCATATTTCGAATTTCTGGTAATCTATTTCTGTTTAAAAATACATAATTTACAATTCATATTTTTTTAGAAAAATTGTACCATTATCTATATTTTTTTTTCGAAATTAATTTTCAAAAATAATATTTGTAACCTATAAATCGATAAATAAATTTGTAACCTGTGAATTTTTTCAAAGAAATTTCGAAAATATGAATCCAAAATTTCATTTAATTCTGACTACCAGTTTCGAGCTTTGCTGAAAAAACTACTCGCATTGCACCAAAATGTTAAAGTTTGTTACAATTTCTATCTGTAGGTTACTATCGTAGAATTTAAATATAGAAATAATCAGTAGACGTTATTACTGATATGTTGGTACCTTGCAACTTTTTGATGACATGAGACAGACTTGGTAAGGTTACGTGGGGCAACTGGGCCATGATTTTACAATGTGACTCTGGAGATTTTGGCAATTCAGCTTCAAAAGGCTAATATTCATTTGAATTAAAGTCTGAACTTTTGTAAATGTGTTCAGTTAGGTTCCCTCTATCAGCCAGAAATGTTCAAAATTACATTTTAATATCTAAAAATAAATATATATATATATATATATATATATATATATCATCTTTCTTTCCTTATGGGTCCAGTTGCCCCATAAAAATGGGCCAAGTGGACCAGGAGGGTCTATGTTCCACACGCGTTTTTTTTTTTTTTTTTTGGGTATCAGGTCTTGTTTGAAAAAGTGTAAACAACTAAAAAAATTTTTAACCAGGTAGATCATGTACATTATATATCAACTAAAGTGGTTGTAAGGGAAACCTTTACTGTCAATGTGTCTAAAAAAAAGCACTGAAAGCGAAAATATTACATTTATTTATACAAAGAGCATAAAAATTAAGTACTTATGTACTTTAGTATAGGTAATAAGTATAAAAGATACATGCGTATTTTAAGAGAAAAATAACAAGATAAATCTATGAACAAACGGCTACGTAAGTACTGAAGTATCTCATTTTCTTTTTTATTTACCACAATGGAAGTTTGATATGTCCAATAAACGCGTGGAGAATGTAACCATATTTTTATATCGAACAGATATATTTTTTATTCGTTTCGATAATTTTCTAATAATCTCACTTTGCCTTATGTACGCCTCTTCATCTGTATCTTAAAATTTCGAGCTATAGTTATCACACTTAAGAAATTTGGTTTCATACCCCCCAACATGCTTTTTTTTTTTTATTTATTATGTAACTGGAACACCGGCCTTACATTTGAAACATGAAGTAAATATGTATAGATACCTAATAATATTTATGTATTTATGTGTCTAATCTTTAAATAAAAAGATTGTTTAATAAAAGTACTTACCGTATTTTAATAAAAAGCCGAGGAAGTTCAACCAAATGAACGTTGTTTTTAAAAAAAAGAAACCTAAATTTTCGGCAATCTATCACAGTAAAGGCAGAGTTATGATTGAGTTGGCACACGTTGTTTTAAGAAGCAAAGATGGGGGTGCAATGTTGACAAAAGCTAAAACTTAAAAAAACATCAATGGTTTTTTTATAAAATAGCCTATGGCCCAGTTACCTCGTGAGTCCAGTTACCCCAACTTACCTTAATGGGTGATATTTTTTGCCCTGGGCTGTACATTTTCTATAAATTAAATATAGTTTGTAATTTTCATAAAAGCGTTTATAAAACAACTGCTTTCTTTGTTTCTCCCTAATGCTGTACTAAAGCTAAAATCAATATGAAATTTTAACTTGCACGTTCCTAAAATAACACACCAGTTTTCTCTGTTTAACTTATTCTATTTTCACAAACAGTTTTAAAGTTCTTAGATCGAAATCTATGAAATGCTATTTCACTGCGAAATAACCATAATTTACACCTTTGACATAGCATTAAATTCGCATTACCTGTTTTCAGTGTCGCTTCTTCACTCAGAACCATAACAAGTAGGAAATTAATATGTGATTAGTATTCTCTATTTTAGCGAAGCTCGCTAGGTAAGCAAAGAACCATTAAAATCCTTTTTAATGCCTTTTAAATGCGAGTTTTAGAGAAATGTGAACAACATCATCTTCGTAGTTTGTTTAAATTGTTATATTTTGTCTGAAATCTGCATATAGTACAGATTGCAGATATTTACGCTGATAAAGATTCGGATACAGATTAAAAGTTTTAGATCGCCAAAAGTTGCAAATGTTAAGCAATAATTAGAAGTGTATCCTACGTTACCTCTTTACAATATCACTTCTTCTCTCAACGTTATAAGAAGTAGGAAATTCATATGTTATTAATATTCTCGATTTCAAACAAACTAGGGGATCTAAGAACCGTTAAAAGGAATTTAAGTTTTAGAAGAATATGAAAACTAGTACTATCTTTTCGTAATTTGTTTAAACTGAGATATTTGATTTCAGATACCTACGTGTATTACAGAATATAATGGAGATGAATAGATCATGCTATATATTCAAAGTTAAAACTTTCAAATTGAAAATATGTTTTTGATCCTGTTCATAGGGTGAAAACAGTAAAAATTAAATTTTAAAAATGAGAATCAATTTTATAAAATAATAACAATGCCTTCGTAGCTCGCCAAGCTTCCCTCTCTCCACAATGTTTTTGCACTAAATTTCTTAACTTTTTAGCTCACAGGCTATCAAAGCCTGAGAACTAATATGCTCGTCGGTTCTGTATGTATGCATGTACGTACGCAACGCGATAACTCTTGATAGAAACATCCGATTTGCTTCAATTTTTTTTCTAGGTTCATTCTGATAAGGCGCTTCCCTGATTAGTTTTGGGGCTCATTGGTTAAGTATAAAGGGGGGGAGGCTACCCCCCTTAATTTAGATAAATGCGTTTTTCATTCAGAATTATTCGATTTGCTCGAAATTTGATATACCCGTTTATTATGTTAAGGAGCTTCCCTGATTAGATTTGAAGGTTCATTGGTTAATCATAAAGGGGGAAATTGGGAAGCTAATCCCCCCCCCCCTTAATTTAGCTAAACTTTTTTTCCTGCAGAATTATGTGATTTGCTTCAAATTTGGTGTACCGGTTTATTATGTTAAGGAACTTCCCTGATTAGATGTGGAGGTTCATTGTTTAAGTATAAATGGGGGAAACGGGAAAACTAATTCCCTTTCATTTATTTTTTGTAGGGCACTATTCTTTGAAATGAGAGTATAATATACAGTTAGTGTGAATAGCCTGTAAGCTCAATGCCATCAGTTTAATTGGGCACTCTTCTTTTTATTATTTCTCGACTTTGTGCATGAGAGTTGTGTTGTTTACAAGCAAACTCTTCTTTTTATAATTGTAGATAATTTATTTTAAAAATCCATCAAGTTAATCTAAAGCAAATTAATTGTATACGAATGCATTTTTCTGCATGATGTAGATTTTTTTTTTTAATGACACATGGTTTGTAATTTTGATAAAAGCATTTATATAACATTTGTGATAATAACTGCTTAATTTTATGATCCATAATGCTATAGTAAAGCTAAAATCAATATAAATTTAAGCCCCCAAAGCATCTGGAATAGCACATCGATTTTATCTATTTAATTTATCCTAATTTCAAAACCAGTTTTAAAGTTGTTAGATGCAATTCTATGAATTGCTTTTTTGTTATTACATAACTGTAATTTACACATCTGACATAGCATTAAATTCGCATTACCTATTTCAGTATCCTTTCTTCATTCAGCACCATAACAAGTAGGAAATTAATGTGCGATTAGGATTCTCTATTGCAACCAAGATGGACGAAAGCAGAACCATTAAAAAGGATATTAAGTTTTAGAGAACTTTGACTAGTGCAATCTACTCAAATTCATCTTCTGATTAAATTCATCTGAAAATAGCACACTGCAGATATCTGCTGTGATACAGCCTACCAAAACGAAAAATCAACGTCCCACACATTTTAATCACCAAATTGCCCCAGTAAAAGATGGAAATAGTCATTCGACTGGAAATTATGTCTTATTTCAATTTATGGTTTAAAAAATAAGCTATGGGAATCGTCTTCATATTGAAATTGTTTCAGATTCTGAAACTTACAATAAGAAAATCTAAGTTTGACATCATATTTGATTTCGGTAACTTTTATCTTAAGATATCAAACGAGAAGTCATTCTCGGTCAAGTACTTTAGGAATTGTGAAGGCTTAAAATTTGGAACTGCTGAATTATGTGTTCACGTGTAACCTGCCTTTAAATGTTTATTTGAATTTTATTGTTTGGCAATTGTCTTTAAAATTCTGTTTTCTGTAGTTTATATTTTGACATGTAATATGTAAGGTTGTTTATTTTAGATCCTATTTTTATTAAATATATTTTTTCATTCAACTGCGCTTATTACTCTGCTTTGCTACACATTTAAGTAGTATATTTTACAATTTTGATTTAACAGCAACTTCGAACACTAAACTCATTTGTAATCGTTTCAAAACAGATTGCAATGCGGATTGATTCTTTTTAGCGTAATTCAGAAACTAACTTAGTAGAATCATCTGTCATTTTGAATTCGCATCCTATTTGAAACTTCTAGAAAACGATTTCTATTAAAACATTCATAGGTCACATTTCGTATTTATTTCAAAAAAAAATTTAATTAATTTGCGAAAGAATTATAAAATACAAAAGGAGAACACCCATATATTTTAATCACCAAATTTTCCCAGTAAAAAACGGAAATACTCGAAATTTACCTAAAACTACCTGCATTTCAAATTGTTTTGTAACGGATTGCAAATGAATTTAATACTAGGGATTTTACTCTTCAAACCTTCACAATTCATAAACTACTGTACCAAATGATTTCCTGTTTGGTATTCTAAGATAAAAACTTGCTGAAAATTTGAAATATGATGTCAAAATTAGATTTTCGTATTGAAAATTTTAGATTTGGTACAATTTGCATATGAACACCTCTAAGAATAATATTTTTAACATAAATTGAAAGAAAACATAATTCCCAATCGAATGGCTGTTTCCGTATTTTTTTTTTAATTATTATTGCAAATGGGTTTTTTAAATGTATGGGTAAACTCTTTTTTTTTTTTTAAGGGGGTCCGGGACACAAAAATCTCCAAATTTTCTAAAAAAACTTCTATTGCACTAAAACTTTCTCTGTATTTATCTGATTAAAATGACGTTTAAATCATGTTTCTATCTTAATTAGAACAGGCAATATAAAAATTTTCATTTGTTTTCAAAATCTAGCTTTCAAGCAATAGTTGTCATGAAAACGATTTCTTGTGAAAATGCTTTTTTCTTCATGATGGCTTTTTTCAACATTTCTCGCATTTAAATCGTTACAAGTCAAGAACCGTTAAACATAAATGGTTCAAACTTGTAACATGTCTTTTTCAATTGTTTTACTTTAATTTTGATTCAGCAAATTAGAAAAAAATATTTACTTTTGAAAATATGATATTTTTCAAAAAAGTTTTACCATTTTTTTAAATTTTTACTTAAAATATTTGTATATATATATATATATATATTTTTTTTTTTTTAATGCTCAATCTAAATTAAAACTTATATATTTCTGTTCATTTAAATGATAAAAAATTGAAATTCTGCAAATAATATTTCGAGTTATAACGATTTTAAATCACCCCACTTTTTTTAAGGAATTTCAAATTTCAAATTTTTTTTAAATATATATGAGAAGTTTTATCATGTGATTTTGTTTTCAGATAACATGGACATCACAAAAAAATTCAAAATTTTAACTCAATAAATAAAAATTATTTTAAATTGTGTCCCGGACCCCCTTAATTAAAAAAGTATGCTTTGAACCAGAAATTTTATTTAATGCATGAAATCAGGTATAATACAAATTACAAATGAATACCACACAGAAGCAATACACATCTACTTGAACAAATTTTCTGATTCAAAGTGTATTTTTTTATTATTATTTAATAAAAGTAGTAGTTTGGCAGTAATGAAAGTAAGAATTTTGCTAAGGATTCAAAGTTTCGGTCTCTCGATATTAAAATCTTATGCAGTAGTTAGAAGCGATGTATTCTGTATTCTAGGTTTACGGTATCATT
Source organism: Maratus speciosus (assembly GCA_963932465.1). NCBI lineage: Eukaryota > Metazoa > Arthropoda > Arachnida > Araneae > Salticidae > Maratus > Maratus speciosus. Next base: position 379,297,552 of record OZ010791.1, read on the forward strand.
TTTCCTTTAGCATTTTGACAAGTAAGAAATTAATAGGTGATTAGTATTTCCTATTACAACCAAGCTAGGTAAATGGAGAACTATTATAAGGAATGTGAGTTTTTGTGACATGATAATGATGTTGTTCGTAGTTTGTTTAAATTGAGCTACCGTCAACCGGGGTTACTTGGGCCACTTTTTCCTGGTTCCACTAGGTTCCACTAGTAAAGTAGCCCCTGCTGGAGGCTTCTTTGGTCAATTCACTTAGTTTCATATAAAATGAATACATTTCATTTGTAAATGAATACATTTTTATTGAAACCCCTTGCAATAGCATTTGCTAATAAATTAACACTCCAAACTCGATAAACATTTTTTTTTAAACACAATAAACCAATTGTTAATATTAAAGAAAACGAGAAACAGTTTTCGTTATGTTATCCTCAGCAACAGGAACAAAAACAATTAATGTAACATTTTGCTACAGTAACATTTGAAAAAATTTTTACTTAAAACATGTTTTAAGAGATTTGGCTGTATAAAAGGCAATTAGGGCTATTTTCGGACCAAAAAAGTCCTGGCACAAAGTAGCCCGAAATACTAGTTTTCATGTTAGCTTTATAAAAACGTAAACATTTCCTGTCAAAATAAAAAGTTAAAGGAAAAACTATAATCACACATGGGTTACAGGTTACTAAAGGAAATATTTTGACACTTACCTTATTTGCAGCTCTTATCTAGATTGTTTCACTATAGAAAGTTTGGAGAGTTAAAATTTACACACGGAAACAGTTGTTTACAAACACATCCAGTGTTGCCACTAAAAAAATTAAATTACCCCCAAACTATTCAAATACCCTATAGTTGGGTATAAAATATTTTTCAAAGGCAAAATCTCCAAATTATCTTGTATTGTCTGTTCAGTACAAAGAATAAAAACTTTTTTTATGGGATGGACCAAAGTAAGCCCGGAAAGACCAAAGGTTGACGGTATTTCATCTATACACGCATTAAACCCTGACCGCAGAGCAAAAGGGCAAAATTTTAATATTGTTTTCTCTGTATTTTTTAAATGGTAAAAAAAGATTTTTTTCCAACCTGATATAAAAAATTTTATTACCTACAGGCATATAAACCTTGAGCGTATTAATCATAACTTAATTTTTCAAAACTGGATAATACCTGTAGAATTATATTAATTTAAATAATGCTTCTATTGGAGTGAAACCTGCAGCTTAGTGAACGGATATATCAGTTCGCGGCAGTGAGAAGGTTTAAAGAGATTTTATGGAGATAGAGATTTAACCGTAAATTCAAAGTTAAGAGCTCCAAAGCTTAATGGTGCTTTGTTCTTGTTCATAACATACAATATCTAAGGAATGTAACTTAAACTGTGCAAACCGACTGAAAAAAATTCTTTTCCTATCTATACTCTCGCCACAATGTCTTTGTTCTAAGTTTCGCAACTGTGAGCTTGCTGCCAGAGAGATACTATAGCGTCTAGAATAAATGGTTATTCTAGACGGTTATCCAAATAATACTTAATGAAGTGCTAAAATGATGAGTCCCTTAAATGTCCAACGATGCTGAAATTCCAAGAGTCGATCGCAGCGACATCTGCAGGATATTTTCTAAAACTGCAAGACGATTGCTGTTCTAGACTGTAATAATACGATGTTTGCACTAAAATTTTAAAAATATCTCTCAGATATCGCTGCGATCGACTCTTTGGATTTCAGCATCGTTGCGCATTTGCTGTAGTTATACTATTTATAATCAAACTTTTCTTTTTATTATTACAAATACATGATTAATACCAACAAGTTAATTCAAACACAAATAATCAGTTCCAACAAGTTATTATAAAGTAATTTAGCTATATGAATATATGTTTTTGCATTATCTTACATTGTCTGTTCCCTTACAAAAATTTCTTATAGAATTCTATAAAAATAAATTATAGAAAAAGTATTATAGAATTATGGCCCGTTTTTCTATAAGCTAGTTTCGTCAAAAGCTACAGAAATATATGTTGAAATTGAACAGAAATGTCTATAGAATTTCTATAGAATATTCGAATATATTCTATAAAATATTCGAATATATTCTATAAATTATTCTATAAAAATATCCGAAAATATTCTTAAAAAAAAAAAACAGCGTCAACCGGCGTTTCCATGTGGCCACCCTCCCAAGTACTAACCATGCTCGATGCTGTTTGGCTTTCGTGATCAGATGCGAACCAGTGATTTCAGCTCACTCTACGGTTGCTCGTAGTACATCAGCTCTCCTTACACTATTTCAAGTTTATTTCTTTCGTGATTTTCATTCCCAATTATTAAATTTGTATAGAAATTATTGTATTGTATAGAAATTATACATATTTTATACGCTGATTAATTCTCAACTGTGCAAATTATGAAAACCGAAATCATTTGTAAATGGGAAAACCAGATTTAAGAAGAGAAAAAAATGTCAGTTAAAATAAAGAATTTATTTACTTATTTATTTTGTTAGTGGCAGTGGTGCTATGTTATTTACAGTTTTTAAAAAAAGTGAGCTTCACAGCTTAAATCATTTTAAGATATTCATTTAAGATTTCTCATTTATGTTAAAATTTATTAATATGACGGCATCGGAAGCGGGTTGATAAAAATAACTCGTATTTTAATATAGACTTGAAAAGTCTAATAAATTATTATTTGTTAAACTTGAAACGCAATTGTTTAAATACTTTTATACTTCAGATTAAATATTTTGAGTAAAAATTACAATTAGTGAATAAAGTTTATTAAATTAAATGAATTACCATTAGTGAATAAAGTGTATTAAATACGGTTAATGTTTTTTATGAAATTAACAGCAAATTAATAAATGATTATAAAATAAAACGGCAAATTAATGAATCATTAACAAACATATTAATTAAACAATTTAAATAAGTTTATTTTGATTGATATATTACTATATTTGCAATTGAATCACGATATATTAGAATTTTGAATTAAATTATAATGATATTAAGAGATGTATTACAAAATTAATTAATATTATTATTTAACATATATGTATCGATAAATTAGTATACAAAAGTGTTAAAAGACCAAAAAATATGTTTTTATATTAAAAAAAAAATCTTTAGAATCATTAGTCTTTAGAACTTCTATAAGTTTTATAGCACTGTATAGAAAACTGTTCTATAGAAAATAAAATTTCTAACGAATTCTATAAAAACATTTTCTTTAGAAAAGATATTCTATAAAACTCTTCAAAACTCTATAGAAACAGTGTTCTATAGAAAGGGTATTCTATAGAACTTGTAAAGAATTCTATAGCGTTCTATACAGCTCTATGAACTATTTTTGAAAGGGGTTACAATAAAAATCTATTTAAAAATATTAGTGATAATATTAGAAAATATTAGTGATAACTTACCTTCTTGTTCCATAATGCTGAAATAAAAACAAAATCAATATGAAACGTTAACGTGCAGGTTTCTGAAATAACACATCTATTTTCTTTGTTTAATTTATTCTATTTTCACAAACAGTTTTACAGTTCTTAGATCGAAATCTATGAAACTCTATTTTACTGCGAAATAACCATAATTTACACCTTTGACATAACATTAAATTCGAATTACCTGTTTCCGCTGTCGCTCCTTCACACAGCGCCATAACAAGTAGAAAATTAATAAGTGATTAGTATTCTCGATTTCAACCGAGCTAGGTGGTGAACGGAGAGCCATTAAATGGAATGTGAGTTTCAGAGAAATGTGAATTGTGCTATCTTTTCGTAGTTTGTTGAAATTAGGCTATTTCATCTGAGATTTGCGCATTGCAAACTTTGGTGGAGGTGGAAATTTTGCTAAATACTCAGAATTTCGGGACTTCAAATTAGAAATGTTATTTTGCTACTGTTTATTACATCTTGAGAACGCTATATTTAAATGCGGAAATTCAATATCATAAACTTTTATTTGAAACTTACGTTAAACTAAAGTTAGATCAATTCACTTTTAACAAAAACTAAGGTATGTCGTATAAATTTATAATGGTGTGTAATTTTATTGTAATGTTATTTATAGCCACACGTCCTGGTAACAGAAAGTTTTAAGAGAAATTAATGATACTTATTTATAAGATTTATCTCTTCTGTTTGAAATATAATAATGATACAAACAAAATAAATGTGTCATCAGGTAACGATCATTATTCTACAGAAGCTTATGATTACAAGAGAGATTTGTCAGAAAGTTTTTTTTCCTCCTGTAGTTTCTTTTAACGAAATGTATTATATGGAGGCCTTAGAAGCATACTAACAAAATCCAATACAAAAACTTTCTAATAACATAAATTTTAAATTAGCTCCACGACAAAAAACTTGTTAGATTTTGTTTTTAAAAAAAGCAAAGCAATGTACAGGGTGTCCAGCGAATAAGACCCTGATTTCAAAATTAAATATCTCAAAAACAAAGATCAATAAAATTATGCGGTAAACGGTTTATTTATTAGCTAAGCTGTAAAAATGTAATACAGAAGTTTCAAAATTTAGTTGAAAAAACCATTAACAGATGGCGCTGTAATCGCAATGCCTATAAATTGTTCTTCGAAGTCCAGAACACAAGCGTCGTATTCCTAGATGGCTCCCTATGGAAGAACGAAAATTTGGAAAATCCACTTTTTCGCTGGGTTGATGTGCAGAAGTGGAGACATCTGGTCACAGAATTATGCATCAGCTTTTAATCTTAGAGAATTACAATAAATAGAATTTTGAATAAAAAGTTTAGAAATCATTATACAGTAGCGGTCAAAAGTATTTTGACAAAGATAATAATTAACTTAAATAAAAGCAATTATAAAATATAAAAATCAATCATTTATTTTATTTAACCATATGCAATGTTTTACAGAATTTTAGCAAATGAACTAGAGTCCTTCACAGGTCGGATTGTACCCGACCCAAAAGCGCAAATTCCATTTTAAGTCAACCCGCAACCCGACCCGAACTGGACAAAAAAAATTCCTCGACACGCAACCCAACACGAAGACGTAAAAATAATTTTCGGAAAACCGCAACCCGACCCGAATCCGAGATATTTCAAGCCGCACTCGACCCGAACCCGCAACCCGACCCGAGCCTGCAATGAAAGAAAAGTAAATCATGTTTTAATTTCATTATGAAAAAATTCTACAATTGCATCTCTAATACCATTTTTATATTTTTCATAGAAGAATTAACAAATCTATATTCTGTAATATTAAAATATAGTAAAACTTCTGAATATTGGACACCTCGGGATTGTTAGAGTCAAACACCGGGTCGGTTTATCCCGAATTTTGTTTTTTCTGCTCGGAATGAATCTAATTTTCTTTTTGCAGGTCGAGGTCACACTAAAAAAGTTCTTGGGGGTCATATATAAGTTTTTTGCCACTCAGATTGTTGGATAAACATAATTGTGCTCAAACGTTTTGTGAATATGCCAACGATCTGAGTGTCAAAAAACTTATATATGACCCGCAAGAATTTTTCTAGTGTGAACCCGACCTGCAAAAAGAAAATTAGATTCATTCCGAGCCGAAAAAACAAAATTCGGGATAACCCGACCCGATGTTTGACTCTATTTAACGATCCCGAGCTGTCTACTATACAGAGGTTTTACTGTATTTCAATATTACAGAATATAGATTTGTTAATTCTTCTATGAAAAATATAAAAATGGTATTAGAGATACAATTATACAATTATTTTCATAATGGCATTAAAACAAGATTTGCTTTTCTTTCATTGCGGGTTCGGGTCGGGTTTCGGGTTGAAATATTGCGAGTTTGGGTCGGGTGCGGGTTGAACTATATCAAGTTTGGGTCGGGATGCGAGTTGCCAAAACTTTTTGCGACTTCGGGTCGAGTTGCGGGTCGAGGAATTTTTTTGTCGAGTTCGAGTCGGGTTGCGGGTTGACTTAAAAGGGAATTTGCGCGTTCGGGTCGGGTACAATACCACCCGTGAAGGACTTTAGTCCATTTGCTAAAATTCTGTAAAAGACTGCATATGGTTAAATAAAATAAATGATTAATTTTTATATTTTATTATTGCTTTTATTTAAGTCAATTATTATCTTTGTCAAAATACTTTTGACCACTACTGTATAATGATTTCTAAACTTTTTATTCAAAATTCTATTTATTGAAATTCTCTAAGATTAAAGTTGATGCATAATTCTGTGACCAGATGTCTCCACTTCTGCACATCAACCCAACGAAAAAGTGGATTTTCCAAATTTTCGTTTTTCCATAGGGAGCCATCTAGGAATAAGACGCTTGTGTTCTGGACTTCGAAGAACAATTTATAAACATTGCGATTACAGCGCCATCTGTTAACGGTTTTTTCAACTAAATTTTGAAACTTCTGTATAACATTTTTACAGCTTAGCTAATAAATAAACCGTTTACCGCATAATTTTATTGACATTTGTTTATGAGATATTTAATTTTGAAATCAAGGTCTTATTCGCTGGACACCCTGTATTATACACTGTTAAAAATCATGGTGATCATAAACCACTGTAGTAAATTTTGAAAAAGAAATGTAAGTTTAATTCCTCGTATCTTAATTGTTTAACCCCTTCAAGGCAGGCTAGTGTCGTGTATACTTTCCATGTAGGATGTGTATGATTTTTATTTTTTAATACCCTAATAATTTAGTCCTAACCTTTGCCTTGTCTAATCTTAGAATTCTTGGATTAAATAAGGCGAAAAATACGATACAGAATTTCTGGTATAAAAATTGAAATGTGGTTAAATGAAACCCATCCCGAACGGGTTAAAGATTTATTTAACTGTTGCAATTTTAGTAAAATAAAATAATTGATTTAGATATTGTTGTATTAAAAAATAAAGTTTTTTACAATGCTATGACTAGAAATCTGAATCTTGGGCATGGTCTGTTTCAGCTCTGACTTATCTACATTAGCCTGTTTATGAAAGCATAAAATATTTCATAGGTGCCATTTCACAAATCTAACTGAATATAGTATTTAATGAAATAATGATATTTTCAAAGTATCATTTTGTGTGTGCGTGTACATGTTTTGCATGATGCTCAGAATTGATGACAAAATATGCAAAAGTAACTTCTTCTACAAAATCTCACCTGTTATTTAAAACACATAAAGGTAAAAGTAATGGTAAAATTTATGTCTTTTAAGGTGTCGGTGGACTTTGAAAAGATCAAAAATACGGATTTTTTTTTCCGTGTTAAAAATTTTTTTAAATATCGATATGTTACCATATACTTCGCAGAAAATATATTTCCATACTTATTTTAACCCTTTCAGGGGCAAGGTACTTGTATTCGTAAAATATTGAAATAATTGAACGACACTAGTATTTACAAGAAAATTTATTGGTAAGCACGTAAAAGTATATTTTCGCGTACTTAATAAAAGTGAAATTTTCATTAAAAAAAAATTCGGGTGCCAATGTGGCAATTAGGGATTAAAATTATGTGATGCATCGCGGTATCACCGACCTTCAAGTGGTTAAACGTAAGTAGTGAAAATAACTTATCCATAATGTATTTGAAGTGCATTTTTCCCAAAACAATATTTTCCACAATCTATAGATATAGCTTTAAAATGTTCTATGTATTTTAATTTCTCATAAAAAAATTCTCAATATCCCTAAGGAACAATTCGGATGCATAAAATCAAGTGAGTAATTCCGACCACTTTCAGCCCATTTATTGTTAAATATCAGCCTTCAAACAAATATAAAAAGCTACTTTTTTTAAAAAAGATAATTTGATTTTCTTTTAATAACATAAAGATACAAAAACCGGTTTAAACATCTTAAGTATGTAGGCAGGTTGAAATTGCCCTAGTAAAAAGTAAAATTTAAAAAAACACTGGGTAACTCCAACCAATAACAGGGTAATTCCGACCACTGTTTATTTTCTCTATGTAAACACATACAGAATTTTTTATATTCAAATAATCAGTTTATACCAATTATTTATTACAAAATCTGCTTTATCTGTACCGACGTCTGTTTATTTTCTCTATATAAACTCATACAAAACTGTTAATGATTAAATTATCCAGTTTTCATGTTATTAGTTATTGCAAAACCAGCTTTACACGTACCAGTCAGTTTTTTTACTAGTATACAGATGTCAATTTAGTAAAATAAAAAGAAAATTGCCCAGTTAAACTGATGGCATTGAGCTCACAGGCTATTCACACTAATTGTATATTATACTCTTATTTCAAAGAATATTGCCCTTCAAAATATAGATGAAGGGATTAGCCACCGTTTCCCCCCTTTATACTTAACCAAAGAACCTCCAAATCTAATCAGGAAGCTCTTTAACATAATAAACTGGCATACCAAATTTGAAGCAAATCAAATAATTCTGCATGAAAAACCATTTCGCTAAATTAAGGGAGGCATTAGCTCCCCATTTCTCCCTTTATGCTGAACCCATGAACCTTCAAATCTAATCAGAAAAGCTCCTTATCAGAATGAACCTAGAAAAAAAAATTAAACTAAATTAGATAATTCTGCTTCAAAACCCATTTATCTCAATTAAGGGGAGGGGACATTTGTCCCCCTTTCCCCCTTTTATACTCAACCAATGAATCTTCAAATCAAATGAAGAAAGCCATATCGGAATAAACTGGTATATCAAATTTGAAGCAAATCGAAGAATTCTGCATGAAAAACCCATTTATCTAAATTGGAGGGTGGACTAACTCCCGTCCTCCCTTTATACTTAACCAATTAACCTCCAAATCTAATTAAGGCAGCTCCTTAACATGATAAACCGGTACCCGAAATTTGGAGCAAATCGAATAACTCTGCATGAAAATCCCATTTATCTAAATTAAAAGAGGGGTCTAGCCCCCCCTTTCCTCCCTTTATACTTAACTAATGAACCTCCAAATCTAATCAGGGAAACCTCTTAACATAATAAACCGGTATACCAAATTTGGAGCAAATCGAATAACTCTGCATGAAAACCGCTTAATCTTAATTAAAGGGGGGGGTCTACACCCCCCTTTCCCCCCTTTATACTTAAGTAATGAGCTTCCAAATCTAATCAGGGAAGCCCCTTAGCATAATAAACCGGTATACCAAATTTGAAACAAATTGAATATTTCTGCATGAAAAACCCATTTATCTAAATTAGGGGGGAGGACTAGCCCCCTTTTTCCCCTTTATCCTTAACCAATGAACCTCAAAAACTAATCAGGGAAGCGCCTTATCAGAATGAACCTAGAAAAAATTTTTGAAGCAAATCGGATATTTCTATCAAAAGTCCGTTACGTACGTACGTACGTACATACAGAACGGGCACATAAGCTCTCAGGCTTTGACAGCCTGTGAGCTAAAAATATGAATCTACAGCACATTTGCGCAATTTTACACGTGTTCTGCTTTTTTCGAAATAGTTGTATTTTTATAAACTTCAGATAACAATCTTTACCAGGCATTCTATTTTTAATTCAGTTTTGAAACCATTAAACTGGATATTCAGCAATTAACCCTTTATCTACCGACGGTACTTATAAGTACACTCATTTTAAACTTTCACCCCATAGTGAATATTACTAATATCCTAATTGTACTTCGCAGAAACACACTTAACTCCACTTTCTCAGGATACTTGGCAGCAGTAGTTCTAGGTTTATTATTTTAGCGAGGAAGGAGGCTATCTTTGAAACAGTCGATGTGTTTTGTGCCGACATTTTTTACAGATTGTCATGGTCATCTTTTTTATTGCTGCAAACACAGTAAAGGATATAAGATAAGTGTTGCTATTTTTTTAATGTGTTCATTATGGTCTTAGAATACGACTTGAATAGCTATTTTAGGTGAACGGTGTATGTATTTGATTCAGTTGAATTACTCGGTGGTACTCATAAGTACCGCCAGTACACTGGATGTTGGAGAAAAACTTTTTGTTTTCTTTTCGTCTGTGTAGTTGTCCATCGTTTTTATCTGCTTCCTAATGTAATTACTAAATTGTAGTATAGTAATGATTTCCCTGATATTTCTTTTCTGTTTCATTTTTATTTTTTATAGGAAACCAAAAAAGTTGTGGCATCGGCTCGTTTTTGCTATGCTAGAAATGGCATGTGTAAATTCATATATTGCATACATGGAGATGCGAGAGAACATGTTGTCCCTGGAATACAGGGGTTCCATAACTAAAGGACTGCTAACAAGATCGAAACTTGAAAAAAATAGTTTTTTAATGCGATCAAATTTGAATATTTACTCATTTTTCATGCGTAAAATAAAACTGTCAATTTAATATTTTTTTTATTGTTAACTTGCGAGTGTCTTCTTGTTATTTACCATTTCTAAGAGTTTAAACTTTATTTAAAATAGCATGTGAGCTTTCCTGTTACGAGAATATTTTAGGATATTGTACTAACGGTACTTTAAAGTACCACTTTAATTAATTACCTCTAACGAATTAAATTTACCGTGGATGAGTATTTTTTTATGTATATTCTTTAATTTTCTTTGTAGTAACTGAAAAAAATATACAAGAAAAATTCTGCAGTAGATCATAATGCAACAGATAAAGGGCTAATTGCAGAAACTCATGGCGGTCACGGGAAAGTCAAAGATGACACGAGCAAGAAGACATTTTTCAATATTTTGTTTTTCCTTGATGCTCAAAGATATCGATCGCCCACTTTTGTCAATAGCTACTTTACCACTGATTCTCTCTTGATTCACTACCTTTAAAATTTAATACTTTAAACTGTTCTTAAATCCAAGCTGGCTGATTTCTGGTATATTTCTGAATACATCGCAATCTCATAAAATTTGCATGAAATCGTATAAAATTGGCTCTTATTCAGATACTATACAATCGAACCGTTTTTCCATTTTTCGATAAATGCAGATCTTTCAGAAAATGGTTTCAAATTCGGTGTTTAGAACCAAATCTCCGAACGCGACACCGTGGAAAAAAATAAAAACTACCGTCATGAGACAACCATAGATCATAACTCAAGATGTAGTTCATTTATCAAAAAGTGAACAAAAGTGTTCCTTACAAATCACTTAAAAAATCATGTCTGCAATTTTCATTCTTTTGGGGTTAGAAAGTAGTCCTTTAATGTATCAGAAAATATTTGGTGATGTTGAGCGGGGAAATTATTTTTTTTTTTTCAGAACCGTCTATAAAGGGCAGCTGCTCGCTGTTATAGCCTATTTCCTTTCACATCTTTAACAGCCTTCACCAAGTTTTCAGAACTGTAATTTGAACTGGGATACTTTCTAATATTATGTTCAGGGCATTTTCCAAGAATGAACGGAAGGCGCATAAGTTCCTAAAATGTTTGAGTGGTCGATCTTGTCCCATATTTCACAAAACTTTGGTTAATTCAGAATTCATGCAAATAGGCTTTATATTTTACAAATATTTTTTTAGAACCGTCTTAAAAGTGCAGTTGCTCTCTTTTATAGCCTATTTCCTTTCACATCTTGAACAGCCTTCACCAAATTTTCAGAACTTTAATTTGGACTGGAATATTTTCGGAGCATTTTTCCAGAATGAACGGAAGTAACATTATGTTCCTAAAATGTTTGAGGGGTCGAACTTGCCCTAATTTCACAAAATTTTAATTAAAATCGATTTAGAATAAAATTTAATATTAATTCAGAATTCATACAAATAGGATTTATATTTTTAAAATATTTTTTTGAGAACCGCTTTAAAAGTTCAGTTGCTTGCTGTTATAGCCTATTTCCTTTCACAACTTGAACAGCCTTCACCAAATTTTCAGAACTGTAATTTGGACTGGGATATTTCCTAATAAACATGTCCAAGGAATTTTCGAAGGATGAACGGAAGAAACATAAATTCCTAAAATGTTTGAGTGGTCGATCTTGCCCAATATGTGAACAACCTTCACCAAATTTTCAGAACTGTAATTTGGACTGGGATATTTCCTAATAAACATATCTCCAAGGAATTTTCGAAGGATGAACGGAAAAAACATAAGTTCCTAAAATGTTTGAGTGGTCGATCTTGCCCAATATTTCACAAAACTTTAGTTAAAACCAATTTAGAATAAAATTTAATATTAATTCAGATTTCATGCAAATACGCTTTTTATTTTAAACAAGTTGGAAATTGCTCGTCAAACGTGGCAAATGAGGTGCGTTCGTACTATAACTAGTTTTATAATTATTTTTTATACCCCATATTGTACTGAATGTATAATTTTTTGCAATTAATAAAGTGCATACTCTGTAGCATCATTAAAATGCACTTGCAATAACTTTTTTTCCCATTCCCCGTAATGTAACGGAACACTTTTGACTGTCCCTGTAATTAAACTATACATCCGATTTTCCTAAAATTAGAAACGGCTCGACAAAATTTTGCAACAATTATATATTTAAAATTTCAGACCATTCGGAAGGCTGTAACATCATTAAAATGCACTTGCAATAATTTTTCCCATTGGCCGTAATGTAAAGAAAAACTTTTGACTGTCCCTGTAATTAAACTATACATCCTATTTTCATAAAATTTGAAATGGCTCGACAAAATTTTGCAACAATCATATATTTAACACTAGAACGGCGGCGAGGGGTCATTTTGACCCTTGCCGAATGAATACATTTCGATTCGAACCAGAATTTTTTTTATAATATAAGATTAATATATGCTGCACAAAAATAACTTAAATAAATAAGTTTAATAGTTCTAAATAAAAATTCTGATGTGAAATATTTTTATAAAACTTGAGCAAAATTTCCCGCCGTTCTAGTGTTAAAATTTCAGACAATTCGGTTGGGTAGTTTTTGCTCTGTTATATGCGGACAGACAGACAGACAGACGGACGGACGGACGGACGGACTGAACGACGACTATAGGTGCTACGCATTTATATAACTACGAACGCACCTAAAAATGAATTCAAGAAAATACATTCACCACAAAAAGCCTTGCCTTAAATAAATTATTTTAACACATATTTTACTTTTGAGTGTTAGGAAATAAAAGTTTTCCAAAAATTATTTCATTACTACAAATTGTAAGTGTTATCTCAGGCTATACTTTATAATGCTAATGAATCCTAAAATATAAAACATGAGAATTAGAAAATATATAAATTAATAATAAATAAATAATAAATTTAAATAAACATTTAAATCTTAATAAAAATCAGTTGTAGTTAAGATGATCATGTATGTATCCTGCATGGTTTTAATTACCTCAGACTCACCTTACTGCAAGAAATTTGTGCATAACTTTTTAATCCGACAGACAGCCATTTTTTAAAATAAGTCGGAAATTGTACATCAAACGTGGCAAATGAGGTGCGTTCGTACTGCAATTCAGATCTTGGTGCAACAGCTGTAGCACTGTTACGCAAAAATGCATGAATACAAAATTTTTTAGGATTATATATATTAAATAATAATATATATATAATAATAATAATTAATATAAATAATACAGAAATAATATGACTCCATCGTAATCACCATGGCAACCTAGAGTCATTACCTATCATGGGTATCATTGAATTAATTACGTAGGATTTAATAGAATGAAGAAAACTTTTATTAATATCTTTTTAAGTTTGATTCGATTTTCATATAATTTTAAATGGCTCGACAAAATTCTGCAACGATTATATATATTGAATTTCAAACCATACGGTAGGGCAGTTTTTGCGCTGTTATATGTGGACAGGCAGACAGACATACGAACGGACCAGACGACGACTATAGGTGATACGTAGTTATATAATTACGAACGCACCTAAAAAGAGAGAGAGAGTAAACTAGCATGAAACGGAATTTTCAGAAAAAAATCACTTCACTTCACTGTCTGTTTGAGGACCTTAACCCTTAACCGGAAACATTAAAATCCCGTGCACAAACGGAAACGTGCCGTCTGTAAGACTGCTAAATTAAAAAAATTGCTATAAAATTTTAAAAGGAAAATAACTTCTAATAATTTACCAAATAGTGAACTTAAACACTTAATATTTAATATTAATGCATTAACAGGACCAATTTTTTAATATGACAGCATAAAAATAAGTTTTGAATGTCGGAGACAGAAAATATTTTGACATTACACTTTATTGTTCAAAATATAAATTTTTCGTCATAATAATTACATAAATGCTAATATTTTTATATATTTCGGAACGATATGAATTAGAAAAAAATATTACGCAGTAAAATTAACAAAACATTTAATAGTAAATATTGCAGCATGTTCTAAATATCTGCATTTTTTATGCATTTGTTTTTCTTTTTTTTTTTTTTGACAATGTTGAGTCACTTTCGTGTTCAGAATTTATATATTCATCATCTGAAATACTTTCAATATCGCTTATGTCACTTACTACTTCATCAAACAATCTCAAAGTACTTTCTTCAGTCTTTTTTATCACTGTAGCGTACCCGCTTTGACGGCTCCTCCATATCAATACCCCAGAGCAAAAAATTACATAAACGGAAACATGCCGTCCCACAGACTACGTTGAAAATAAAATAATTTTTCTTTCAATAACTAAAAATGCGCAGGTGTTGCAAATGGGTGGGGGAGGCAGAGGACCAGTAACGTAAGGATTAGATTGTGTGATAAGATTGGGGACGCGTTCATTTTTGTGTAAAAGGTAGATATGTAGACGCAACCGTCTCACAGACGGCACGGTTTCCGGTTATGGGTTAATGAAGCAACATTCCGAAACGATTACGCAGATTTCTTGTAGTAATTATAAAGATTGTTCTTACCTATATTGGGAATTTTCAGAAAAAAATTAAAAAGCGTGCAAGATTTTAATGATGTATAGACTACGGAAAATTTATTTTGAGAAAAATGCATTATGATAATGTTATTTTCATTGCTTACCTTTATAAAAAGAATGAAAATACTTTTTACCAAGTAATGGTAATATAGTTATACTTTTTTTTTAACATAAAAACAAAAGCTTGTATTTCTGCTCTTTTCAAAAACCGCTATTCCCTTAAAACATTTTACCGTTTATATTTCTTTTCATTTGAAACTGTGCAGATAGTTTATGATTATGATTACGTTTAACTTTAAAAAAAGGTAGTTTAATTATATATTTTTTATTTAGTATAAGCATATCAATTATTCAAGAATATCCTAAGGTGGCTTTTGAGCGACTTATGGAAGAAAACTGTTTTTGTTTATCTCAGTTTATACTTTGTATTATTAAAAACGAAAAGAAGAACAAAGTCCCTTTTTAGGTGCGTTCGTAATTATATAAATACGTAGCACCTATAGTCGTCGTTCAGTCCGTCTGTCCGTCCGTCTGTCTGGCCGCATATAACAGAGCAAACACTACTCGACCGAATCATCTGAAATTTTAAATATATAATTGTTGCAAAATTTTGTCGAGTCATTTCAAATTTTATGAAAATCGGATGTATAGTTTAATTACAGGGACAGTCAAAAGTTTTCTGTTACATTACGGCCAGTGGGAAAAAATTATTGCAAGTGTATTTTAATAATGTTACAGCCTTCCGAATGGTCTGAAATTTTAAATATATTATTATTTCAAAATTTTGTCGAGCCATTTCAAATTTTATGAACATCGGATGCATAGTTTAATGACAGGAACAGTCAAAAATTTTCTGTTACATTAAGGCCAATAGGAAAAATTTATTTCAAGTGCATTTTAATGATATTACAGCCTTTAGAACAGAATAAAATTGATATGCACTTATGAAGTGCATTAAAATATACATTTATTACAATATGCGGTTCAAAAAATATTTATAAAACTAGTTATAGTACGAACGCACCTCATTTGCCACGTTTGACGAGCAATTTCCAACTTGTTTATATTTCATGCAAGGAAAGATATAAAGATCACGCAGAAAGAAGATAAAATGCCTGGATCAAAAATCACATAAATCAAGAACACAAGGTTACATGAGTACTATCTAAATAAAATTAATACTTAATTAAGATAACTTTTTGTATAACATCTACTCTAGTTAAAAAAATATTTAAAAAAAAAATCCAACGGAAAATGTTCTGGCAGGAAAGTTTCAGTCTATTTTCCTACTTTTAACAAAACTTTCGTTTTGATATTCCTCCTTTTTCAAGACGGAAATTTTCCATTATTCAAAACGGGAAATTTCTGTTTTTAGATTTAAATGTCAGCAATAGCGCAATATTAATATATATATATATAAATAACAGTAATATACTAATCTGTACACTGATGCATATTTACATGGAACAGGTATCTGTATTGAATTTTATTTTACAACATTTTTAGCTCCTGACCTTCCTCCGGATTGGAACCTTGGTAGTCACCGATAGAGGATGTACCCTTACTGTACCCTACAGTAACTGGCCACATCCAATAACTTGGTGATAGAACAAACAAGGGTGTTAGTAGTATTTTAACTTTTCTAACAAAGCCTGCGTGAAGTTCGTTTTCACAGAGGTTAATTATTTATTTATTTTCTCAATATAAAAACAAAGTATAGGTAAGATAAATTGGCTTACCTTTTATTTATGTTTATCCGTATATATCTGGAATCAAACGTCGGCAAGGGTAATTCCATCTATATCTTCTCGTTGTATGTTTGTTTTAATCCATATGTGATCGTGTGGTATTCCGTGTTTTTAAAAACACACATGGTTTTGTGTCTTGTAAATTTAAATATGTTGGGAACTTTTAAAGAAAAGAAAATTAACATTTAATTCAGCATAAAAAATGCATCTCTCCTTTGGAGAGTCTGATTTACAAGTGCAAGTAGAAAAACATATATAATACAAATTAGTGCCATTTATCTTAATATTAAATTATTTATATCAATATTTATACTTATACCAATTTAAAAGCAGTATAAAATGTTTTAATGTCTTTAATTCTTGAATATGATGATATGTTTATATTATAGTGTTTATTCAGGATTGTGCAATCATTTCCTTGTAACAGATAATAACCACTTTTGATAATTGCTTTTATAAATCACATTTGACAGATGAAAAGCAATTTACTTAGTTTGATTATTTAAATGTCCTTGTTTGGAGATTATAATTCTCAATAACTGTCGACAATTCCCCCCTTAATCTCCTAATGAGGACTGTTCTGTAATTTCAATTTATTTCTATTGTTTAGAAATTCAGTCTTGGGCTCTGGTTTCGTGAGTATGTCTGCTGTCATTGACTTGCTTGGACAATAACGCAATTCAATAATTTTGTCTTCTTTCAGCTGTTTAATCACATCATATTTTATATCGATATGTTTCGTTTCATTAGAGAACTTTTCGGATTCTATCATTTTTATACAAGATTTATTATCTTCATAATTGACTATAGGGAACTTTTGCGGTATATCAAGATCTTCTAATAGTTTTAGTAGTCACATTAATTCTTACGTAGCACTCGCCGCTGCGACAAACTCTGCCTCTGCAAATGATTGTGCTACACATGTTTGTCGTTTCGTTATCCACTGTATTGGATTCTTTCCTAAAAGGAATAAGTTTCCGGTCGTTGATCTTCTTGTTTTTAAATCTCCACCCCAATCCGCATCACTGTACACTTCTAAAATTGGTGGTTCTTCCGTGCTGATTACTAAGTTTAGGTCTTTTGTTGAATACAGATATCTTTCCAATCTCTTTCAGACGGCGTTTCGTTTTTTCTACTCAGAATATTCACCCTTACTAAAATATCGGACCTACTTATTGTAGCAACATATAACAGCGCACCTATTGCTTGTCGGTACTTAGTGTTGTTCGGCATTTGTGTTTCCTCATTGTCTAATCGTTGAAAGCCTGTTTCCATTGGAGTGCCATATGGCTTAGAATCTTCTAAATTAATTTTTTTTTTGCAATTTCTATTATTTTTGCTGTTTGATTTAGTTTAAAGCCGTTGTGAGTTTTTTGTATTTTTATCCCAAGGTAATTGGAAATTTGACCTAAATCTTCAAGTGCATACTTAGATTTTAGTTTATCTATTATATCGTTTATATCTTCATCTTTTCCTGCGATGAGGATGTCATCGACATATACTGCTATATAAACCGTGTTTTCCCTTTCTTTTCTAATAAAAAAGCAGTTATCAGCATTGCTCTATTTAAATTTTAATTTTTTTAGTGTTTCACTAATGTTTGAGTACCATTCTCTTGCAGCTTGTTTTAGTCCATATAGGGCCTGTTTTAACTTTCAAACCTTATTGGGTTCTCTAGTGTTTATATACCCCTTAGGTTGTGATACGTAAACATTTTCTTCCAGTTCACCATGTAAAAATGCCGTTTGGATGTCTATCTGCCTAATATTGAGATTGTGATATGCTGCGACAGTTATAAAAACTCTTAAACTTGTATGGGAAACTACTGGAGCGTAAGTTTCATCGAAATCTACTCCATATTTTTGTAATCCTTGTGCGACCAATCTCGCTTTGTAACGCTTGACTTTTCCGAATTCGTCATATTTCGCTTTAAAAGTCCATTTCGACCCAATTACTCTTGCTCCGTGTGGGGGATCAACTAAAGACCAGGTTTCATTTTCATTAAGGGAATTCATTTCCTCTTCTGTCGCTTTTATCCAGTTCTGTTTTTCTATAGGATTTTCTATATTAATCATGTCTTTCCAACTGTTAGGCACATATGCTGGATCGTGCCGGACAGCATAAGCAAACCTGTCCGGCGGCACCCCTCTATTGGTTCTTTCTGATCTTCTGACTTGTGGAATTTATTGTTGTGACGCGGTTGGTGGACTTAGTTCACTTTGTGTTGGTGTCAGATCTATTTCTATTTCATTCGTGTATTTCTGTTGTTTGTTTGTTTGTTTCCGCGATTAATTCTCTTCTATCTAGATTTCGTTAGTATCTGGATTATTTTTATTTTCTATAAATTTTACGCTTCTGGCCAATATTACACTTCCGTCACTTGTATAGATTCTGTACGCCTTAGAGCGACTGTCGTATCCGACAAAAGTACCTTTTTATACTCTATTGTCTAATTTTCCTCTCTTTGATCTGTGTATGTAGGCGTATGCAGTACAGCCAAAAACTTTGATATATTTCAAATTTGATTTTCTATTCATCCATAATTCATAGGGTGTGGTGCTTACCGATTTTGAAGGTAGTCGGTTCTGTAAGTGGTTCGCGGTGCATATAGCTTCCCCCATAATTTGTGTGGGAGATTTGCTTCATTTAGCATACTTCTAACCATATCCAGTAGCGACCTATTCTTACGCTCTGCGACACCGTTTTGGCTTGGGTTAAATGGTATGGTGCGCTGATGATTAATCCCATTTTCTTTTAGATATTTTTCGATTTCGTTACCCGTATATTCACCACCGTTGTCCGATCTTATCGTAGTAGGCATTTTTCGAATTTGTTTTTCATCATTGAGATGTATTCTTTCAATTTCTCTGAAGTCTCACCTTTATTCGCCATTAAATAAATTACAAAAAATTGCGTATAATCATCGATAAAAGTGACAAAGTATCTTTTCCCCCCAATTGTGGGTGTATTTATAGGGCCACATACATCAGAATGAACTAACTCGAGCCTTTTTGTAGCTCTATATGCACCTGATTTAGGAAATGGGGTTTCGCTGATTTTTGACTTGATGCATACCTCACATTTCGCGTTATGTTTGCAGTTGTTGATTTTAATTCCCTCAACTAAGTCCTTTGATAACATGGACTTTATTGTGTCGTAACTCCTATGCCCAGGTAGCACAAAGATATCGGCCAATATCAAAATTAGATATTGGCCGATATCAAAATGTAATATTGGCCAACATTAAATGACCACCCCTAAAAAGATATCCACAAATATTATTTTTTGATATTTGGCAATGTTGGCCAATATTTCCCAACATCTCTGAAGATCAGTTTCTGACATTAAGCGATATGTTTTTCTGTCATTGCTGAATATCATTATTTGACATTGAGTGATATATAATTTTCCAATATCCAGAATAACATTTTTAAATATTAAATTATAACTTTTTAGACATTAACTTCTTTTTTAAACCCCAACAACTGCTATTTGCAAATGTGGTGAAAGTATACTTCTCACTGAGCTTTAAGTTGATGCTCAAAGAGATTTTCAGTCTTATTAAAGATTAAAGTAGAAAACCTACTAAAATTGTAATAACAAGAAGCATTCAATAGAAAGTGGTAGGAGTAGATTTTTTTATTAGTGACGAAAAAAATGTCTGACAAAATTATAATTTAATTATCTCATACTTTTTCAATCACAACCAACTTTTTTTTTTCATTCTTTTAACATATAATTATTTAAATATCAATTTTTATAATTAAGTTTGTTAGAAATTTAAAAAGAAATTATGTTGAAAACTAATGACCTACTTTTGAAACTAAACTTGTATTCTTTCTATAATAAAAAATAAAATTATTTTAAAAGTCTGAAATTCGAGAGCATTTTAAAAAGAAAAACATAGTATCCATTAAAAAATACATAAATTGATCTCTTGAAAAAGAGACCAATTGGTCTCTTTTTTATTGAAAAACTTTATGTAATAAAAAAAGCATCTTTCGTTTTTTATAAAACTAACAATTGTTATATTTTAACATCGTATTAGGCACTACATTATTATTTTAAATACAAATAATTCTAGAGCAATAATTACAGATTTCCTTATTAAGTTTTTTTTTAGCACTATCAATAGATTTTAATATGAATTCTATTTTGCATCTATAAATTTCTATATAAATTGTACTACAGAAAATTTTCCATACTAATCTCAATAGACTTCTATGTTTTTTTTTTGTTTTTTTTTTAAATATATACATATATATAAATAACTATAGATTTGTAAAGAAAATTTTTATATAATGCAAATTTCATGGCCAACGAAAACTATAAAAATGGGCGGTCCTTCAGAACTTTGCATTCACTTTCGTCAAGATTACAAACTTCGTCAGATATGCTAAATGTCGACAGATATCTTGAAATGGCTGAAAAATGATATTGTTTTTACGAATATCGACAGATATCTCTGAATGTTGGAATACTAATATCATTTTTACGACATTGGCCAATGTAAATAAAACATCAAAAATAAGGCATTAAAATTACAAGTTTTCTAAAAATAGTAAAATAGTTAAATTTTATTGTTTAGAATACTATTTACGTATTATAATGTTATAAGTAATGCAAAAAATTCGTTTGGATGCTTTTTTTTTTTTAACTAATTTTAAGTTACATCTGTGAATATCGGCAGATATTGTAAATTTGACGTCTGACATTCAGTGACTTTCGCGATATCGGCCAATATTGATCGGGACATTGGCCGATATCTGTGTGCTACCTGGGTGCCCCATCCGCCTATGCCACAAATCTATGCAATTTGCATTTGAGCAGTTGTCAGTGACATTTGCATAGTGCTTGTAATTTTTATCTTTACTAACGTGTATTTCATACAGATTGTTTTTTAGTTTACCTTGATGTATAATGTTACCTTCGTGAATTATGTGACATTTATCTTTTTCAAATTTGACTTTGCGACCGTTTTTAGTTGCCCTACTCACTGACAGCAGGTTAGTTTCTATGTCAGGAACGTATAGTACGTCACACAATATAACTTGCTTGTTTTTATTTTCGATATGAATTATTACCTCCCCAGATCCATATGAAATCAGTTTATTACCATTAGCAACTGTGACGTTTGTTTCAGTGTTATTTGTAATTTTAGTAAAGAATACTTTTTAGTTAACTATGTGGCTAGAACTGCCACTGTCCACTATAAAAGTGCCTTTATTTTCGGACTGTTCGGTTAGTAAAGCAACACTGTTGTTTTCATTTGCTGTGTGTTTTCCTTCTTCAGGTTCCGCGTTTTTATGTAAATTATTTTCTTCATAAACTAGTGATGTTGAATTGTTTTTGTTTTTATAGTGTCTGTTCTTAGTGTGACTGTTGTTGTTTTTTGTTTTTAGAAACCAGCAGTCTTTATTCGAATGATTTTTCATTTTACAGTGTGAGCAGTACTTATTATTGCCTCTTTTTTGTTCTGAATTATTAAATTTACCTTGCGCTTTGTAAGCTTTATTGCTGTTTTCGGAATTTTCAGAATTATCTATTCTGCGAGTACATTCGTCTGAAAGCTTGCTTTTTATAAATTGAACAGTTAACTCTGCTTCATCTCTGGCCTCCAGGGCAGCAACCGGAGTATCGTAGGACGGTGGCAACGAGCACAGCAGCAGTGCTGAAGTATGAGAGTCAGTTATGTTTTCACCTATGGCTGACAGTTTGTCCACTATCTCTAAATTTTTGTTATGTGGGCTGTCATATTGGCACCTTCAATTAACTTTGTACTATACAATTTTCGCAGCAAGTACAGCTTACTAGAGAGATTAGATCTCTCATGAATTTATTTGAGTGCGTCCCATGTTTGCCTAGATGAATTTAAATTTTTGACATCCACTATTTGACTGTCGTCAATGAACAAATTTATTATAGCTCTTGCTTTTCTGTCTTTCTTGGTCCAAGCATCGGTCAATGGAGTGGGGGCCTCTTTCGTAATAACTTCAATTAGTTCATCTCGAATCAATAACATTTCGACCTTGAACCGCCATTTTGTATAATTGTTGGCGTTCAATTTTTCAATGGTCGTACTGTCTTTTGCAGAAGCCATGATGTTGCTAAGATTGGTTTTATTTTTTTTTTTAATAAATTATTCATTTTGTATTACCAGATTTTTATTTTTATCATTTATTGACGATGTTTTTATTGAGAATTTTTCACTCTCATAATCAATTTTTAGTAGTATTTTAACTTTTCTAACAAAGCCTGTGTGAAGTTCGTTTTCCTCAGAGGTTAATTATTTATTTATTTTCTCAATATAAAAACAAAGTATAGGTAAGATAAATTGGCTTATCTTTTATTTATGTTTATCCGTATATATCTGGAATCCAACGTCGGCAAGGGTAATTCCATCTATATCTTCTCGTTGTATGTCTCTTTTAATCCATATGTGATCGTGTGGTATTCCGTGTTTTAGGTAGCTTTCATTACAAAAAGCTACCTATTGCAGCCGTTCGGAGGAAAGCGATTAAAAAAAATTTTGGTATATTTTCATCGATCATGACCCCCAGACCCCGAAACCACCCTCCGTTCAAAAGTTGATATATATATATATATATATCCATATATATATCTGATCTTTGTCACACTGTAACTATCGTATTTATGAACCGATTTGGATGTAAATCAGTGTGTACGTAGTACATACCAATGTCTCGACCGAGTTTGTTGGCCAGCTCCATCCGCCATTTTGTTTCAAAATGGCGGCTATTTAAAAATTTTAAAAAAAATTTAAATTTTAAATGTGGTACCAAAAAATTGAAAATTGAAAAATATTTTTTTTTATATGTTTGTCCTTTATACAAAGATTCCGAAGCAGTCTTTGTTTCGTCTATATCTTAAAAAATGGTTGAGTTATAGCACTTTGAATTTCTAGCGTGGCTGACATTTTGAAACGTCCTGATTTTTGTCAAGGGATAACAGGCGTATTTATGAACCGATATGGATGTACCTTCGTGTGTACATAGTACATACTAATGTCTCGACCGAGTTCGTTGGCCAGCTTCATCCGCCATCTTGTTTCAAAATGGCGGCCATTTTAAAAAAATTTTAATTTGAAATAAGGTACCAAAAAATTGAAAAATGAAAAAGATTTTTTTCTTATGTGCTTTACCTTAATACAAAGATTCCGGAACAGTTTTTTTTTTCATCTATATCTAAAAAAATGGTTGAGTTATAGCACTTTGAATTTCTACATGGCTGACATTTTGAAACGATCTGCTATTTATCACGCGATAACAGGTGTATTTATGAACCGATTTGGATGTAACTTGGTGTGTACATAGTACATACCAATGTCTCGACCGAGTTCGTTGGCCAGCTTCATCCGCAATCTTGTTTCAAAATGGCGGCCATTTAAAAATTTTTAAAAAAACGTTAATTTAAAATGAGGAATCAAAAAATTGGAAAATGAAAAAGATTTATTATGTGTTTGACCTTGATACAAAGATTCCGGAGCAGTTTTTGTTTTGTCTATTTCTTAAAAAATGGTTGAGTTATAGCACTTTGAATTTCTACATGGCTGACATTTTGAAACGATCTGATATTTGTCACGCTATAACACACGTATTTATTAACCTATTTGGATGTAAGATGGCATGTGGGTAGTATATAGCAATGTATCGGCCAAGTTCGCTGGCCAGCTTCATCCGCCATCTTGTTTCAAAATGGTGGCCATTAAATTAAAAAAAATTATATTTAAAGTGAGGTGCAAAAAATTAGAAATTGAAAAAGATTTCTTTCTTAAGTATTTGACCTTGATATAAGGATTCCGGAGCTTTTTTTGTTTTGTCTTTATCTTTAAAAATGACTCAGATATAGCAGTTTGAATTTCTTTATGTTGGTGACATTTTGAAAAATCTGATTTTTTGCATGCGACAGCACTCATATATATCAACCGATTCCGATGTGAGTTAGCATGTGCACAGGAATTACAAAGGTCTCGACTAAGTTCACGGGTTAGCCTCATCCACCATGTTGTCTTAAAATGGCAGGCACTTCCAGATATCGTCGAATTTGGCAACCAAATATAAGTTACTTTAAATAAAAGCAGCTTGGATAAAGCTGATTAATTTCGCGAAATTCTCATTCATAAGGATTTAGTATTGATAAAAACTAGTATTGAATCTTCTATAATCGATTTCCACCAAATTGAGCTTCGTGTGTTTGAATAACATAAGCTAGCTTTTAAAAAATAAGGAATATGGAAGCTACCTCTTCCTCCCGGCACTGGCCGGAAGGACTTTTTAAAAACACACATGGTTTTGTGACTTGTAAATTTAAATATGTTGGGAACTTTTAAAAAAAAGAAAATTAACATTTAATTCAGCATAAAAAATATATCTCTCCTTTGGAGAGTCTGGTTTACAACTGAAAGTAGAAAAACATATATAATACATTATTGGTTATAAAAAAAACAGGAAATTAGTGCCATTTATCTTAATATTAAATTATTTATATCAATATTTATACTTATAGCAATTTAAAAGAAGTTTATTAGTGTTTTAATGTCTTTAATTCTTGAATATGATGAAATGTTTATATTATAGTGTTTATTCAGGATTGTGCAATCATTTCCTTGTAACAGATAATAACCACTTTTGATAAATGCTTTTATAAATCACATTTGACAGATGAAAAGCAATTTACTTAGTTTGATTAATTTAATGTCCTTGTTTGGAGATTATATTTCACAATAACTGTCAACAAAAAGAAGCAAATACAATAATTTTTACAAAAAAGTTATTGTTTCTTACCTTCTTGTTTGTGATAAACTTTAATTGTTTTCCACGTTAAAGACCTGAACGTATCGGGTTATGTTCGATCTGAACCCAAAAATTCTATACGTCAAACCGAAACCCACAAGGAAATAAAAATAGCACCAGTCCTTTCCAAATCCAACCGCGGGTCGGCTAATTCTATTTTACCCGATTTCCAGAACAATAATACAGATTAATTTTAAATAGTCTTCTTTCAAATATTTTTCATTTTGGCACGCAGTAGACAAGGATATATTACAATTTTTGACGTTCCCCTGTATAAAAACTATACAACGACAGTTTTAAAAACGTGTAGTAATGCTGTGTACTTTATCACTATATTCAAAATTCGTGACCATTGGTCGACTTTTAAGAAAGTTAAATCATATAAGGTAAAAAAAAAAAAAAAAAAAAAAAAAAAAAAAAGGAGAGTGAGAAGAAAGGCAGGCAGAAAAACATACACTGTTAAAAAAAATTCCTGGTTTTAACTAATTTTTCTTGTTTCAGTAGCTGCAACCAAAAGATGGCGCAATCTGGAGCTATGGTTCAACAGGAGCTCCAAGCATTAAAACGAGATTTTGCAATCTTGTGGTTGCACTAACTACTACAGCATCAAAAAATAGTTCAAC
The DNA here is from genome assembly GCA_963932465.1 of Maratus speciosus. Lineage (NCBI taxonomy): Eukaryota > Metazoa > Arthropoda > Arachnida > Araneae > Salticidae > Maratus > Maratus speciosus. Next base: position 379,323,512 of record OZ010791.1, read on the forward strand.
CCACAACATAATTTTTAATTACGTATTAAGTTTAGATTCTATTGAAATTGAAACAAATCTCCAGCAGAATGAGATCTTTCCAAGAAAAGAAGCCTCCATTAAAAGATTATGCGTAAATATGCATTAAAAAACAAATATACAAGCGAAATGCATAACTTCCTTTGTTGAAAATCGGTTTAAAATGACTGTTTAAGTAATGATCTCATCCATGTAATAATTTTGTATAATAACATTAATCTCAACATTACCACTGAGCAAAAGCGCATGATAAATTAAGAGTCTTATTTAATTTAAAATTACAACTTTTCTAACTAATGTAATTTTCCGTTTTCTTTTTAGTAAAATATTACTCTATGTTTTTTATTAAGGGTGCACTCAAATCAAAACTGCTTATTTTCCGACTCATTTTTAAATTCATTTTTGCTCTCAAACGTATCCAATTGGCACGTTCTCTTATTCAGAAACTATATAATGTGCTGTATTGGTCAATTTTTTGATAAAGGCAGAATATATTTCAAAAACTGATATCAAAGTGGGAATTTTGAACCGAATTTCCGAAGCGAAAGTGCTGGAAACGAAAAAAAATGGTTGTACTGAGAAAATATTTGTTTATAAAACAAGCTCTAATTAATTGAACGAAAAATAAATTACACAGGTCGCTTATAAATCTCTTCAAAAATCACGTCGCAAGTTTCATGTTTTTACATTTAAAAATGAGCCTGAAAATGTGTCAGAAAATTGAAACTTGTTGAGCGAGGAAAAATATTTTTTTTAATACCGCCGTAAGTGTAGAATATAGTATAACATTACGCAGATGCTTCCATTTTCAGTTTCATACAAAATTGCTCTTTCTATGGCATTCTCCGAAATAACTCTATGTGATATCACTCGGGTCTGTCAATTGCTGTAGAGTTCCAGATTTATTTTGGAGCGTTTTCTTTTTTAAATAATTTGAAATTGGATCGATACCCCGAATAATACTTGGAGCTGTTATGGGGAATATCCTAGAAAGAGAAGCTTTGTGTGGAGTGGGAAATGGAAGACATTTGCGTAATGTTATTGTCTGCACTTAATGAAAAAAAAAACAATAACTGGACGAAATTACAGTAAAACTATTAAAACATATTATGAAATAAAAAAACACTGATGTAATTTAAACTACCTAAGAACTTTAAGAATATACTGTACGCATAATAATATCAATTTAGTAATTATAATGAATTGTAATTGGAGAATGAAGTAATTGGAAAAATAATTTACTGCTAAACTGAAACAAAAAGTATATTTTATTGACATTAAAGATATACAGTTTGAAAATAATTACGATAAAAAAAATGATGTAGCATAAAAATATAAAGTCTTGTCATAATACATAATTTAGTTCGCTATAACGGAAATTAGGGATTTGACCAAATAGCCGAATACCAACATTTTTTATTTTTTTAAAGGAAATAACTTTTGACTATATATATGTTTTTATTTTTTTAAACGGAAAACGTATTAACATAAATTGATGTTTTATTATTTATGTGTTTAAAATTTGTAATACCTTGATGAATTTCTTGTAATATTTCAAATACTTTGGGGCTAATAATAAAACAACTTTTACTACATCTAAATTATTATAGTATAGTTTTATCTACAGGAAATTAATTCATAAAAAATTAATCTAAAAGAGGGACTCATTAGTTATTACCATTGTTAAATGTATTTTTTTTATTTAGAAAATTTATTTTAACACAAAATTTTTTTTTAAAAAATGCATTTTATTATTTTATTCTTGAATATATCAAATTGATTTTCAGTAAGTCAGTATTGGTAAATTTCCATTAAAATATAAATAATGCAATAAAAAGTTAAAATTTCAGTGCAAAATTCACCTTGATTAATAATTAACATACATAACATGCAAATAAATGTAAATACATTGCTTAAAGACGTGTCAAATATAATAAAATCCTTTAAAAACACATTAAAGTCATTTAAAAACCAAAACGCTTTCAACCGACACTTACTCGGTCTTCATCAGTGAAAAACTAATAGCTGTTTTCTCTCTGCGTGTTTTGCCTTGTCCGGAACAGACCATTTACTTCAAGGGTAGTATGGAATATAAGGGGAACGGAAATGTTATTATTATTTTTCTTCCCTCAACAAGTAGAGGTTTATCAATCATGTATTAATTCTTTCCAGACTGCGTGGATATCATATGATAATATACCGTTACAGACCATTTCTTTATTAGATATTATTTCCAAAGATTCTCTTATGATAGCTTCTTGGTGATTACTTGTACGGAAATTTTGGCTCTATTGAAATCTACTTTTATAGGCTGAGTTTGTGCTAATCTTGCTAACGCAGTGTGGGGTCTATTTAATCTCAGATCTGCTTCATGTTCTTTTATTCTGTCTCGAAATTTTCGCAGTGTCATACCTATGTACATAAAATCTTTATAATACATAATCTGACACACACACAAACACAATCTTTATAATACTATGTACATAAATCTTAAGGCAAAACACGCAGAGAGAAAACAGCTATTAGTTTTTCACTGATGAAGACCGAGTAAGTGTCGGTTGAAAAGTTTTGGTTTTTAAATGACTTTAATGTATTTTTAAAGAATTTTATTATACTTGACACGCCTTTAAGCAATGTATTTACATTTATTTGTATCTTATGTATGTTAATTATAAATAATGCATTTCAATTTCACTGTCCAGTGATACTTTTATCATTTCTTATATTGAAAAGCATTGATAATACTTACTCCTCTATCATAATAAAATATTTCCTGAAATAACCTTTAGTGAAGTAAATTTTATGTAAGAAGTTTGTTCCCTGGTGATCAATAAATTTGTAAAAATGAGTCTTTATTCTGAAATCAGTCTCCAGTCTCCAATTAGAAATTAAATTAAAGAAAGAGATATGGTTAAAGTAAAATATATATGTTTCACAAAAGCTTTGACTATAGAACCAACATATACAATATATAAAAACACAAAGTTCTACAACTTACTCAAAATGCATTAAAGTCATACAAAGAAACTGGTAACAACAATATGCAGGAAGAAAGATGTAAATTAAAAATATATGTGATAATTTTAGTATCTTAATAACTGTACATTTTGTGCAATTAAGAATAAAAATAACTTATGAAAGTAGCCAGTTTGAATTGCAGAAAAAAAAATTCTAGAAAGCAAAAAAAAATTATTATCCAACATTTATTCGGCGAGATATGAGCAATATTCGACCTCGTGTATTCGTCCAATCGAATATTCGTCAAAAGAGCCGAATACCGAATAGTTGCCGAATTCATCATATCCCTAATACAAATAGGATATATAATGGGTATATTATAGTGAAAATCAAATAGGAATAACATTTTATTGACAATAAAAACACATATTTAGAAAATAATTACGATAAAAAATCCTGTTCGCTATAATACAGTTATAAGTCTTATTATTATATACATTAATTTAAATCATTCTTTGATTTATAGCTTTTTTAATCGAAACGAATTTAAAAAGGCTTTGTAAAAATATTCATTTTTTAAAAGATTACACAATAAAAAAAAATTGTAAGAAAAGACTAACTAGAAAAATAATTTATCAGAAACAAAACCTGACTTTCTTCAGAAAAACGATTACCACAAAAACAATATAACAGCAGCATAAAAGTGAAAAAGTTAATGATTATAAAATATGCTAAATTGTTTTATGATTGCTGACAAGTTTTCTTTAAAAAGCAAAGAAATTATAAATGCACAGAGCACATTTTATAAAACAACAAGCCACATCATTGCTGGAAAGCAAATATTACAGCTATTATTCCGTCCGCTACCTCACCGTTTATCCCAAAATTGCAGTTAAGTGCCTTTGGATTTGCTACAACAGAAAATTAAATTTAAATTACTCTGCTGAGAATGTTGCGATAGCCGTTTCAGCAAAAATATAATGATCTTCAGAGGAAGTAATTTGCTCTGAACTTGTTTTAAAGAGATTAGAACTTAAAATAAAATTCGAAGAATGTAAACATTTAAAGCTGTATTCTTTGTTAAAATTTTGAAAAACGATTTCGTCCATGTTTAATTAGCTATTAAAAACGTTTTATAAGTTATTTTTGAAACAACATCACAGGTTGCATTTAGCATGTATGTTACTATTTCTGTTTATTTTCGTTAAAACTCTCTTTCTGTAATTTTTTTTTATGAATAATTTATCAAAATTACTCGAATATAAATAAACGGTCAAGTGCGAGTATTACTCCCGCTCAGAGGGTTCCGTACAATAAATAAATGAATTAACTGTATTATTGTAAAAGTCGTTGCTAAAAGAATAATAAGACTTTGTAAAAAACCATACGGCGTAGAGTTGAGTATAGCTGTATATACAAGAAAAGTATGAATGGGTATACCATAAAAGTTCAAAGAGATATGAAGCCTAAATAATATCAAATATTGCTATTCTGTATAACTCTTTTTTTTTTATCTTATCCTAATCTGTTTATGATGAACTTAATTCGATACTGACAGTAAAAGTCGTGCATATTTAAACTTCTTGGTATTTCGTAAAACTAAATTCAGCTAATCTTTTCATTTTACAGTGTAGCTAAAGCAAAAACTGTGTTCAAAGTTTAAACTTGGAATTGTGCTATGTATGCTTCTAAAAGAGGTCGCGAAGTTGCAACACCGCCTTGGTCCGTGCCGTGTTTTTCAAGATAGGTTTTTAATTAACTTTTGAAGACACTGGTTGCGTATTGAGAGATCCACTCAATGCAAACTAGTCGCGAATCCCATAGTATTTATGTGAGTAATTTTAATTGTCTGTTTTTAACAATTTGACGTTTATTTTTTTATACTGGTACAATAACTGCACAAATATATCATTAAAAGTTGTTATCTAGGCTTTAAAAGCCGATAGTACATAGAGTACGCCACCCCTGCCATTATGTATGTCCAAACAGTCCGAGCATTTAAGGATTACTATCTCGGCAAATTACCGATGATTTTTTCCAAAAATCATTATCAGAAATGCTTTTATACTTCTGCTACGATAGGTACCTCCAGCGCTCCTCAACACCTATGCTGAATGCCTGCAAATCGAAATTTGTGCGTAACGGGAAAATGCACTTTTCCCAAAAACTGTGACCTATATAGGGTAATCGCTATAGTTTGTCTGCAAGGTTTAAATTAACGTCTACTACCTCTAATTTTTTCATAATTTCAGTTTCAGTAGATTCGTAAATAGAGGGGGGGGGGGACATATTTTTGCACCACATTTTCAACGATATCTCTGAAAATATAATACCTAAAATTAAAAGAAATGTATTTTTGAGTTCATTGTTACTATAGCTTTCACACGATGCAAAACACAATATACAAAGAAAAGATTTTTTTTTCAAGTAACTTAATTAGCCCCTCTACATCTTCCCTAAACATGTGAATGATATAAATTTAAAAGCAACATTAAAAACGCCAGAATAAACAAACATTCAGCAGATTAGTTTCGGTAGCGTTTAGCGTGTCGTCCTCAGTGCAAAGAATAACGGAAACTTGCTCATTTATATACAGGAGAAACGGATTCAACTGAAAAGTTCATTAACCAATGGGGAAACAGGAAAATGTGGGTACTAGCCAATGGGAGAATAGAAGGTAATGCCACCAGAAATGTGAAAAAAATGGTAGTAATTAAGCAAAAGGGCTTAAATACCGGCAAAGGGCTTAATAAGCCTTTTGCTTAATTACTACCATTTTTTTCACATTTCACTTTTACTTTTGCTTAATTACTACCATTTTTTTCACATTTCTGGTGGCATTACCTACTATTCTCCCATTTGCTGGTACCCATATTTTCCTGTTTGTCCATTGGTTAATGAATTTTCAGTTGAATCCGCTTCTTCTGTATATAAATGAGCAAGTTTCCGTTATTATTTGCACTGAGGACGGTATGCTAAACGCTACCGAAACTAGTCTGTTGAATGTTTGCTTATTCTGGCGTTTTTAACGTTGCTTTTAAATTTATATCATTCTGCGCCAAGTAGCATCTTATTAAATGTTTGTGAATATTTAATAATCTGTAAATATGTGGGTCAATAGTCTTTATTACTTCCCCCAATTTGAACTTTTCTCGTTCCATAGTTTACGAGCAAAATGACTGTGACAGACAGACACAGGAGTGATCTTATAATGGTTCCGTTTTTACTTTTTAAGTATGGAACTCTAAAAATTGTAATTTTTAATGAAAAATATGTATTTTTTTATATTTTTTGAAATATTTCAGTTAATTTTGCAGATATTGTAAAACTCCTAGTTCATTGTACAGGTAAGTGTAATAGTAGTATGTAGTACAAATGAAATTGAAATATAGTTAGATGAATTGAGTGTGCGCTGCCTGGCGTAAGCATTAAATTTTGCTAAAATACAGGCAAAAAACTCCAATTTTTAACACTTTCCAACAAATTTGAAGTGTTTATGACTTTGGTTTGTCTGTCCATCTGGCCGTATGGCCATCTGTCCGAGCTTTAACTCTCGTGAATATCTCGAATCGCCCTGAATTTTTTGTATGTTATTGACCTTTACTATAGCTCTATCGCTATTTAAAATGAAGTGTGTAGCTTCTACAGTTCGTTTACACAGACGATCAAAAATATTCCGTTACATTACGGTCAATGGGGAAAAAATCGTTTCAAGTTCATTTTAATGATGTTAGACCATTTCAAACATACTGAAATTCATATGCATTTATGAAGTGCACTAAGAGATACGTTTTGTAGAATATGGGGTGAAAAGAATTTATTATTCGTTTACAGCGCCACACAAAAGAATTCTGTTACGTAATGGTCTATGGGGAAGAACAGTTTGCAGAGTATTTCAGTTCAGTTACACTATTTCATATATAATAAATTTCATATACATTACTGAAGCTTACTACAAAATATGTGTTGTATAACATGATGTGCATAGCATTTATCATTCCTTTGCAGGAACATACAAAGATTCGTATACAGTACTTTCTTTGAAGCACTGTCTATAAGCGATAATTGCTGGAAGTGCGAATTCATTTATGATATGCATGTTTAAATTTAACTAAATTTTTGCTTAATAAATTCTATAGATCATATACAGGGCTAAACAAAAAAAATTGTAAGCACTATGGAGCATCAGCGTGACTGGCTCAAAGACGGCTTTTAACTGAGTTGTGCGCTTTCAAGTTGAACTATATTTAGTATACTATGATATGTTTGTTTAGTATAAATAAAACCATATACAGAGCAACGCAAAGAACTGGATGCATATCCTCCTTCGAATGATAATGTCTGTAAATGTGATTTCACTAGTTTTAAACACGCTTTAACCTGAATTAAATTTTAACTTAAAATGCGGTGCATATAAAAAATTGTTGGTAATACATACTAAATAATTAAAGTATGTTTCCGAATATTAGTAGAAATTGCTGGAGATGAATTTTCCACTAATATGCATTTTTTTACTAAACTAAATTTTAGCATACTATGTAGAATGTATTCATATCTCTTGATTAAATACAGGGCTGCACAAAAAATCGGACTACTTTTCTGTATATGGACGGTAATTTATTTAAATCTGGTTTTAAATGTGTTATACCTTTTCTAAAATTTTTACTTAAATTTTTTTTTTAACTTTATTAAATAGCAAAGTTTCGTCAAAAAGTTCTGTAAGTGTTGGAAAATGTTTCATAATCTATGCTTGATGCATTATTTTTCTTTCTTGTTTTTAAAAGCGCTCCTAATGTAGACAGATACCTTAAAATAAAACGAAATTACAAATGAACAGACCAGGTTTTATAAACCAACAAGCCACATCATTGCTGGAAAGCAAATATTGTAGTCATTATTCGCCGCGCTACCTACCTATTTATCCCCAAAATTGCAGTTAAAAGCCTTTGGATTTGCTGCAACAGTAAATTAAATTTAAATTACGCTGCTGAGAATGCTGCGATCTTCAGCGAAAATATAATGTTCGCCAGAGCAAGTAATTTGCTTCGAATTTGTTTTAAAGAGGTTAGATTAGAACATAAAATATAATTCGAAGAATGTAAACATTTAAAGCAGTTTGCTTTGCTTCATGTATGATTAACTATTAAAAACATTTTTCACAAATTCATTTTTAAAATAACAACAGAGTTTTCTTTTTATAAGATAACATTACTCTTTCTGTCTGTTTTCGATTAAATTCTTTTTCTGTATTTCTTTTTTGTTAATGAATAATTCATAATCGTTCTTTTTTAATTCCTCTATTTAATATTTCTTACTCTTTGTCGTTGTGGCTAGACCCATAACAATAAAAAATGTTTTTGAGTCATTTTACGATTCAAGTTATACCGTGAATGTCTCAAAAGTAGAGAATATGGAATTGCAATTATCGTTGACAAATAACTATGTTAAAAGTTCAATTCGACCTAATATTCGGTTTCATTTTCGTTTTCGGCCATAAATCTTAGTTTCGGCGAAAATACCCCCAAATATTCGGTCGGGACAGAAACTATACCGAAACTCCTAAAATCTTGTTTCTTCCTTCAGGGATTTTCAACATTTCTCATCTATTTGAGCTATATCTGTTCAAATGAGACTCCGTTTATTTATTGCTATGAAGATCACTGTTTATAATTATCAGTTATCACTGGTTCAAGATGAGAGTGCAAATTATAAGCAGTGCATATATAATGAAACTTTCAAAACACTTCCAGGTGCTCATTAAAATTTACAAGCTTAATTGTGATAGAAAATTTTTAGTTTGAATACTGAAGAAGTGTTTCGAATGCATTTTAATGTAAGAAAGTTGTAGCATAAAAGTAGAGAATAAAATAGCTGATTATCATTTACAAAAGTCTTTATAAAAGTTAAAACAAGATGCACTCTCAGAAATATTTTCTTCAATTCACGGAAATTTTCTTTGCAGCAGTGCTACCAGGATTTTTCCGTTAATAGATGAATATCCTTTTTTTTTCTCCGTTTCAGGAGGTGAAATAAAAGATAATTGAAGAAAATTGGGATAAAGTAAAAGGTGCGGACCTTGGGATCGAACCAGCTCCCTTAGTGCTACTAGACCAGTACTCTAAACACTCGGCTACAGTTGTGCAAGAATGAAAGTTGGTTGGTTGGTTGTATTTATGACGGCCAATTATCTGCACGAGGGATATGGGCACAGGGGGGGAGTGCCCTTCGTGGGGATCTTTCTAAGGGAACCTAACCCGTATTAACGCTTGGAAATCCAAGGTCCGAAGAAAACCACGAAAACTCCGAACGGTTAGGCCGACGGGCGCGATTGGGATCGAACCCAGCACCTCCCGTCTACCAGCTTCGAGAGCAGAACCTCTCAGCCACTGTTGGGGCCGCAAGAATGAAAGAGTTTGAAGTAAATATCTTTGCCTCAGATGGATATGGCTTGATTAATTTCTTTAAAAGGCTTCGAATTTGAAAGTTAATTGCGGGAAGATTTAGTCTTTAATGAAATTGTGGCTGGGGTTTTAATACTTAGTATTAAAATATACTTAATAATTAAAATATAATTTAATATTATGTATTAAAATAAAATAAAAATATGAATTATAAATATATGTAGATTTCTAGATGTAAAATATAAATATTATATTTTTATGCGAAAATTTTTTTTCCATTTAATATTTTAATTAAAATATCTATTTTAAATGTGTTCCTTTAAAATATATTTTAATGTGAATATTTTTTTATAGCTTTAAAAAATAAATTCTGAATACTTTTAAATGAATGAGAAAATTAATTGTTATTTATTTTTAAATTCGAGAACGTTTCTTTTCTTTGCTGTTGGTTTAGTTTTTTACCTTTTTTAATTAAATTAGAAATCTTCATTTATAGAGTTTTTGATCTTTCATTTTTAAAATGATTTCGGATTTTAGTATTAACTAGCTGTTTAGCCCGTTCTACGCACGGGAGTTCATGAATTTAATTCTAAAACCAAAATTTAAAATAACTATTCGATTTAGAAAAATATTTTTCTACTACAGTGCATTTTTAATGAAGTTTAATTTATCATGTTACGATGGCAGCAGACGATAAAATGATACTTTTGGAATAAGGGAATAAATAGAATAAAAAGTTTTGTTGATGTTTGTGATAAAATGCTTTTCTTTATTTTTTTAAAAAGCAAATGTAATAATTAAGAGCAATTAAATAGTCTCTAATTATTAGCACGTGAGGAAAAAGAATTATCGTAATACCCACTACAGCTCCTTAGTATTGCTGCATGGCGTACGTAAAATGTATATCACACATTGCAATAAATATTTAGAACTGGTTAGAACTCGCGCGATTACGGATCGAACATTTAAAAAAAGGTAACAATTCGTCAAAAACATTTTTTTTAAATCTATGTAAAATTTTCGAATTTTTCGCCCCAATCGTTCATGTCCCCCCCCCCCCACACACACACACACACCCACACACCCACCCACACCCAGCAAACCGTGTGCCAAATTTCGTAGCCCTGCGCCCTGTAGTTTCCGAGTTTTTGAGGTTACATAGATATGCGCACGGATTTTAATAGGGTAGTTAGAACCAGTACGCATACGTGCTAGGAATAAACAGAATCTCTCCCTCATTTTTAGACTTTTTTGAAGAATTCACGGATATAACCTGTTTTCTAGGAAATGTTTTTTTTTTTTTTTTTTGGTTGTTGGTTTTTCTTTTATGGGGAATCATTTAAGGTATATAGATGTGTTTTTCTGACAGTGTATGCATGAGTAAAATACATTTTAATTAGATGAAATTCATGTTATTAGGAAATCATTCTGTGTTACTGATTAATTACTTCCATTTTATTTCATATGAAAATTAGAAGTTTTGGTCAGAGGCACAGAGAGTAACATGGGAATGAAGTTTCCAAGCAAAGACGCCATTTCAAAACTTTCTTAGTCAGGTTGAAGAGAGCAAGCATTTGTTGTTGCGCACATGTGAGAAGAAATTGATAAAATTTTATTCTCTAAAAATTAGTTAAAGTTCTTAATAATGTTAAATATCTCTTGCTTTGAGAATGTTGAAATGGCAAAAAAAAATTGATAATTGTTACTAATTTCTCGGCTTAAAGTTCTGTTTTAATGCTAATGTTCCCATTATAGTCAGATATGACATATTTTCGCTTTTGTGCAGTTTTTTTTTTTTTTTTTTTTTTTTTTTTTTTTGGTAGTCTGACCTATGATAACTGACACATTCATAATTATCACATTCCTTGAGGGGGTAACTGCTCCCGTATGGTACTCTTATTTCTAAAGAGCCACACATATATATTCACGTAGATAAATCTAGAGGGTATTAATAATATTGATTAAATTCGCTATTTTTAAATTAAGTTGTTTTTTAGTTTACAAGCTAACAAAACCTGAAAGTTAATGTATTACGTTGAGTAAAAAGTTTTCCGCCAAGGGGAGATACTTTCGCGCCAACAGCTGTCATTTATGCGGTTGTTAGTTTTTCAACCAGCCAATTTTTGCATTCGAAAGCAAAGCATAGGAGTTACATGACTGTGTAATTTGTTTGTTAAAAATTTATTATCTGGTGCTTCATAAAACTGTTTAAAATGGAGCTATCACGTCAGCAGCTCAGAACGATTATGTACTATGAGTTCCGTAACAAACTTAGTGCGACTGAATGCCACAGAAAAATGTTTGAAAGTTTAGGCATCAATACTGTTTCTTATGATACAGTCAAAGTTTGGTTTTGGAAGTTTATGGAAATTTCGATATTGAAAATAAACCACGTTCTGGCCGCCCTATTAAAGTTGATTGTGAGCAGTTAAAGCAAATCATTGATCAAGACAGAAACGTTTCAACGCGAACTATTGCGTTAGAGATTAACATTTCCCAAAATACAATAGTTAACTCTCTGAAACGCATAAATCTAATGTTTAAGTTCAACCACTGGGTGCCTCACGAATTGACTGTTGAAGATAAGCGCAGAGAAAAAACTGTTGTTTGGCTCTGCTCAGAGATCAAAGGAAAGAGAAGATTCTGGACAGAATTGTGACCTGTGATGAAAAATGGGTGTACTACAACAACACAAGCCGTAAAGGAGGGTAGTCAGTACCTGGGGAATCAGCAGGATTTGTTGCAAAACGTGCCCTAACTAACAAGAAGGTGCTTCTCTGCATCTGGTGGGATTGTCGCGGAATTCTGTACAAAGAGTACCTGAAAAGCGGACAGACTATAAACAGTGCAATATACAGCAACATACTAATCAAAGTTCGCGAGGCCATTCGCGAAAAACGAAGAAACGATTTCAGATGGAAGGTGGTTCTCTTTCATCAAGATAACGCCCGTCCACATGTTAGTACGATGACCGGCTGGACGCTATACAAGCTAGAGTGGGATTTAATGCAACATCCACCATACAGCCCCTACATGGCCCCTTCAGATTTCTATCTGTTTTCTCATCTGCAGCTGCATCTTGATGGCGCAATCTTCGATTCCAATGAGGAGGTCATAAATGAGGTCGATCTCTTTCTGGACTCGCACACGCCCCAATTTTTTGCAGAAGGGATTGAAAAGTTGCCAAAATGTTGGCAGACGATTGTAGATTTAAACTGAGATTACTATCTTCATTAGCTTTGATGATTTCGTATATATTTATCATTTTACAAAAAAAAAAAAAAAAAAAAAAAAAAAAATTGGCGGAAAACTTTTTACTCAACGTAATAACTGCAGACTCTGTATGTACGTACGTGTGTATGTACGTAACGCGATAACTCTCGATAGAAATATCCGATTTGCTTCAAATTTTGTAAATAGATTCATTATGATAAGGTGCTTTCCTTATGAGTTTGGGGGGTTCATTTTTAAATATAAAGGGGTAAACGGGTGGCTAATCCCCCTCTTAATTTAGATAAGTAGGTTTTTCATGGAGAATTATCCGATTTGCTTCAAATTTTGTAAAATCCTTCTGATAAGTCGCTTCCCTGATTAATTTTGTGAGTTCGTTGGTTAAGTAAAAAAGGGGTAACGGGGGCTTATCCCCATTTTTTTAATTAAATTATATTAAAATTTCTGGAGTTTTATTGATTAAGTATAAAGGAGGGATAGGGGAGCAACTCCCCACCCCCCGTTCATTTAGCTAAATGAGGCTTTTTTGGCGATTTCTTTTTTTTTTTTTTTCGAGGGGCATTATTCTTTAAAATAAGAGTATAATATGCAATTAGTGTGAATAGCCTGAGAGCTCAATGCCATCAGTTTAACTAGGCGTTTTTCTTTTTATTAATCATTTTGCATCGTTATAACAAATTTTAAAATTATATAGTTTTAATTAATAATACTTTATTATTTCGATTTTAAATTGAATTAACGTTTAATTACTACGCACTGTCGTTTCTATGCAAAATATTATTCAAATATCATGGATATATAACTGTATGTTTGTCTTTTGAGCTATAGAAGCAAAGTAGTAGATGCAATTTTTCACACCAATTTAGAAAATGTTTTGCATCAAACGGGTTACATTATTTTTACATAGAATGTTTTCTTGAGACGCCAGAGAGAATAGAAAACTTCGAAGTAGTTTATTTCAATTAATTTAAGCGCAAAATATTAAAAAACTAAAAATCTTTGTATAGTTAAAAATTAAATATTCATTGTTCATTTTTTTTCTTTATTTTAACTACGTTGTTAATTAATTATTGACAAATACCTATGATTTTTGGTTGTTATAAAGTAATAAAATATAAAAGTTGTACTTTTATTTATATTTCGTAATATTCTTAAACTTGTACGCGTACACATACACAAATATATATACGTATATATATGCATACGTTTTTATTAGGAATGTGCTTCTATATGCGTATAATTAATTATTAAATAAATATGTATGTATTAATATTTTAAATTTATTTTTAAAACGGTTTGTTTTTCGTTTTTGGCCAAAACTAGGAAGGTAACTGAAATTCGGTTTCAGTCTTAAAACTTCTTTCGATCGATCACTAGTTAAAAGTCCAGTTAAATTTCTTTTGCACTAATAAAACAAATTCTTTAAAAAAATGAAAGAGTTTTGGTAAAGAATCGCCGGTGCAATTACCGTATTTTTCACTTTTTTGCAGTACATATTTTGTAAATAATAATAATTACCAAAAAAAGCTTCACTTGAAATATAAAAAAAAAAAAAAACATACCTCATAACTTTCTTTTTGTCCTTAATCCCTTCTCGACGAGTGTCACATATACCTGACACATAACGTGCTCAAAATCGTTGATTATTCTTACCAGTAATATTTAGCGGTAAATATTGTGTTATTTTAACAGGGAAATTTTTTTTTTATTAAGTTATATTAAAACTTCTGTTATAAAAAAACTGATTTCAAAAGATTTAAAATTTTACAAATGACTCTCGTCCTGAAAGGGCAATCGAAAAAAGATTAATAAATAAAATGTCAAAACTGATCAACTTAGAAAAGTACGCAATAAAAAAAAAATTACAGAAAAATTAAATAGAAACATAATTTAACAACAATTAAAATTAACTTTTTTTAGGAAAATGACTACTTATAAAAACAAAACATACTTAATATAAAAGTGAAAAAGTTAATGATTGCTAAATTGTTTTATGATTGCTGATAAATTTTCTTTAAAATGGAAAGAAATTATAAATGAACAAAGCATTGTTTATATATCAACAAGCCACTTCACTGCTGGAAAGCAAATATTACAGTCATTACTTCTCCCACTACCTCTTCGTTTATCACCAAAATTGCAGTTAAGGGCCTTTGGATTTGCTGCAACAGAAAATTAAATTTAAATTACTCTGCGGAGAATGTGAGATAGCCGCTTCAGTGAAAATATAATGGTTTTCAGAGCAGGTAATTTGCTTTGAATTTGTTTTGGAGAGATTAGAACATAAAAATAAAGTTCGAAAAATGTGAACATTTAAAGCTGTTTTCTTTATTGAAATTTTGAAAAAAAATATTTAGTTTGTATATAATTAACTATTAAAAACGTCGCATAAGTTATTTTTTAAATAAACAGCAAAGTTTTACATTTAGCAGTTGTGCTAGGCTTCGTTACTGGTCAATTAAAATAGTGTTTCCTAAAACAAAATCGGATTTGCTTTCTTTGATAACGAACTTCAGTTCATTTTCTTTGACAATGTTAGACTGAAGAATATTTTGTCCCTTTTAATGTATGCATTTCATCTCATGCAATGCGTCGTGCAAGCTTTGTAACAAATTCTGTTTTGTTTGTTTCTTTATTTGTTGTTTTGTTTGTTTCTTTCTTTCTTATTTTGTTTCATTTTGTTTTGTTTTTTCTTCTGGTATTTAAAATTTAATGTGCACAAAAAATTTCATAAAGAATTGTTAAATTAAGAAAACTAAAAACTTAGAACAAAAAAACATACATATTAACGCATTGCTGCCCCACTACTATGTTTATTGTCCCCACTTTTTCTGAATAGAAATTTTCTTTTATTTAATCTCAGAATTTCTACAATATAGGACGAAAATTTCTATTAAGAAAAAAGGATGACCAAAAATCGTAGTAGTTGGCAACTATGCTAATGAACAACAATACATCTATCGACAAACTGTAATCTTATATCTGCAAAGCAACGATCATTGCTTTGGCAACTATTATTGTTTGGCTGGGACTGACTGCAGCCAAAACATTACAAAAGCTGTCAGTTTACACGTGCGTTTAGTTATTTGGTTTTTCTCTCAACTTTGAATAGACTATAATGCTTAATAATAGCGCTTAATTTCCTTTTTATCTCTTTTCTATATTTCTATTCATCATGGATTTCTCCATCTCATTTTTTACTTTATATTATTTAATGGTTACTTTAATTAATTTATTCCAACATAGTTGAAAAGAGTTTATGAATTCCGTATGTCTGTATCTCAGGCTGTCTGTCGTCTGTCCGTGATCTAACTGGTATAAATGTAATAAGATTGAAATGAAATTGATATTTGTTATTGGGGTTTAGTTTGGCATGTTCGTTATTGAAAATGGAGTGTATAGCATTTACGGTTTGTTTACATGGACACTCAAAAGACTTCCATTACATTACGGTGTATGAGGGTGGGGAAATCGTTTGCGGTGTATTTTAATGATATTGCACTATTTAAAACATATTCAAATTTATATACAACACTGAGGTGTACTACAAGGTGCTCACTGTAGAATATGGTGCTCATAGAATTTATTGTTAATTTATAGGAACACACAATATCATTTGGCTACAGTACTGCCTATGAATAATAGTTGCTGAAAGTGCCTTTTCAGTTATGGTGCGCGCTTTTAAATGTAACTTTTTTTTCTGCATATTACTTGGTGTGTAAAAATTCTATAGATCATATACAGGGCTTCACAAATATTCTCAAGTACATTCTTTCTTATTTATAGGAATTTTCAACAGTGTTATAGGTCTAATCGAACATACTTTCATCTTACTAACAAGGAAGGTCTCCTTACAGGGCATACTCAGAATATGTTGAAAAAAATGCTAGTGAAACTACTCATGTATGTAATAAGGGATCAGTCAAATTTAATGGCGTATTTTCAGTAGAAAGTCTGTAAAAAAATAAAATACTTTCGAATATTTGGCGCGAAAATAGGAAAGTGACACGCGATTTGGCGAGCAGGATTTTTCCACGCCAAAAGCAAAGCAAACGATTTTAATGCATCTGAAAATTGTTTATTAATTGTTTTTTAGAATGCACGGTTTTTAATGAATTTAAACTTAATCAATGAAAGAGGTTATTATATATTTTTTATATTACTTATATATGTTGCTTGTTTCTGTAGTTATTTATTTTTATCACTGTAAAAATATTTTCTATGCTTTGCAAGTTGCAAATATCTATTTTAAGTTATAGTCAGCTGACATTTGATTGCCATAATACATTTCCATATCGAAGACGAAGTCGTTTCCATAGCAACCAAATCAAATCGACAGGGTTCTATCTGCCTTATTTTTGAGCTTGGAATAATTTAAATCAATTTAAATTTTGTTTTAAATCGTAAAATATGATATTTAAATTTTATTATAAATACATATAAATATGTATGACAAACTATAGCTAAAACAAACTAAAAATGACAAAACTATAGTTAAAACAAATTAAAAATGACAAAACTAAAGTTATTTAAATTAAACTTATATAAACAAATTCAACATAAAAAGTTTTTTCCTACATAAAAGCGTATTTTTTATTTCATCGCCAACCGGTGATAAATCGCCAAATAAACGAAGATTTCGTTATTTTTTTACGAACGCTGTATCGGGGTTCCGCCCAAAATTTTTTTATAAACATATATATCCATATGAGAAGAATGTTCTGTAATTTTTTCAGAATTTTCTGAGTATGCCCGTATGGAGACCTTCCTTGTAAGTAGTATACATACAAATCTATAGATCATATACAGGTCTGCACAAAAAATATTAATTTCCTCCTACTATTGATGGAAATTGCAGAAATTGGGTTTTCAAACGCGTTATGAGTTTTCTAAATTGTTTATTAAGACATCACCTTTCACCTCAAAAAAACTGCGTTGTTAAAAACTGTTTTGTTACAGTATTCTGAATGTGTTGAAAAGTCTTCCATAATCTATGCTGGACACATGATTTTTCGTTCTTGTTTCATTTGGCCCGAGATTCATCAAACTAGGCTTCTGTATCTTTGCTTTTCTGCTATATTCTCTATAGTAGTTAATTTAACCCTTAAATGCCTGATATTTCAAAAATCATTGTAATAATGTTTTTCGGCTTTCATTTTTTAAATGAAACATGGGAAAAATACTTAAAAAAATCATATTTTGTTTTAAGTATGGTTTACGGCTAAAAAACAGTTTGTTACTAATCGGCAATACTGGTCTTTAATTGAAAAAATAATTTTCCTTGATAAAATTCTATAATATTAAACACACAAGAATTTTAGGAACTATAATAAGAAATAAATTTTACTTGCTCACTTCAGAACAAAGTAGGGTATTTCGCAAGCTTCCAAACAAAACAAAAAGAACAAGTAGCAACAATTGAAAAAATAAATCTATCTTTATTCTTAAACAGCACAAGTGTTGCCATCTACATGTTGAAAATCGATTTAATAATATTATCAGAATATATTTTATTGGCAACATTAGGCATTATAGCTTCAATATTATTCTAATAGTATTTTAGAGCCTAAATTGGGTATGTTGCCGAAAAGCAACACCCGACATTTAAGGGTTAACTACATTTCAACTATTTTCTATGGCTCATATTATTGGCAATACAAATCATCTATCGATTGGGCGAATAGCTCGTGAACCCTTAAATTTGCCTCACATTTCTCAAGTAATCTCCATCCGTTTTAAAAGCAAAATATTTATAAAGATTAAATGGAAACTCCTCAATTTCAAGGGGACAGTTTACCTAAAAATTGGTCAAAAAATCGATTTTTGTTTTAAAATATCCAATGAAAGCCTGTTTAATTGTGAATATTTTTACACTTTGTTTTTACCAATGCGGCAATTATATCGCGAGATATTGTAAATTTTGTTAATACACCCAGCGCAATTACCCACACACATGAAAACTTTAAATGACTTTTTCTCGATGTTCATATTTTCTTCACTTTCATGTTTTAAGAATACTAAGACTTTTTTATATTTGAGATAGAGATTTAAACTTTTTTGCACATGTTCCTTATTATATATGTTATAAATCTACGCATGGAATTAGTCTTCAGGTTTTTTGTTATTATTTTTTTTTTAATAAAAGTATATGAAATAAGAAGATGTGATAGGTTTCATCGTTTTAGACTGTATATGGGGCATTCTCACAATCTTTTGACTTTCATGTCCCTGAATAATAATTTTTTATTTAATACACTTTTTTGTGTTTTTTTATTTCATATACTGTGGAACACCCCATTGCATGATTGCATAACAATATTAACAAGATAAATAAGTTTTGGACGATGTTGGGGGTCCAAATACCAGGAAAACTCATCTACCGTCCCGTGTCCCTGATGCTGATTTTTAAGTTTGGAGCTGTCTGGATAAATTTTTTTTCAATAAAAATAATTCGATGTAATTTTTTTCTGAAACTGGAACTATTTTTTTATATAAATATGTAGCTAAAAATTAACCTGCATACATTTTTAGGGTTGTTATTATTTTTTAAACTCTGTTCCTGGGTTTTAGATTCCTTACTATCCCTCTTCTAAAATTATACAGAAAATCGTTTCAGATGCAGCCACAGAATTTTTTTCAAGTTTTTTCTCATGCAGAAGTATGCTAGAGAAATAATGTCTAAAATTCTTTGGCAGGAAATTTACTGTAGAATTTAAATCAGCTTTTAAATATCAATTTCAAGTATCGTGGCTTTATTGGTAGTCTCACCGTCCCCAAGGTTTATTCCTGTACTTTTCAAGGTAAATTTAAAAAAAAATTAATTTAATCCAATGTTAACAACTGTTTCTAAAAATCAATGAACATTGTGGCTATCACTTAATCTTAACATGATTTTCCTAAAAATATGTGGTAATTTTCCTTACCGTTCCATCCTTACCGTCCCTTTTTTTACCATTTCGTCCCTTTCTTCCAATACCATCCCCTTTTTTTACCTCAACGTCCCTTCTTTAACACCCCTTTAAGACAATGTTATACAAAAATTCGGTATTAAAAGTACTACATTGTTATTATTTCTTATTTGAATGTCCTATGGGTACTATGCAAATTCATTATAAGTAAAAATTTAGAAGAAAATAAAAAGTTATGGGGGTAAAATGGTAAGGAAAATTAAACTCGCAAGTTTAACTTAAACCTCAGTTAAATAAAAAAATTTTCGCTGCTGACCATTTTTTCCTTATTTTGAATCATTAAGGCATCCATCTGTCAGATTAAAATGTTATTTTAGCACGTTTAATTTTGTCAGATTTTTTTTCCCGAAAGTCAAAAGATTTTGAGAATGCCCCATATATCAGTAAAACAATTATATGTAACATTAGATGTATCTAAAAATTCATTCATAAGCTTGTGTAAAACACAAATGAAAATCTTTTTTTAAAAATTGGGCAAAAATATCAATGTTTAAAAAAGTAGTAGGGATATTTAAAAATTCAATTTTTTTTTAATTTTAATAAAATATGCAGTTAAAAAAATTGTTTTCAAAATGTACTTTTAGTTGAACATTGAAATGCAGTGAGTTCACCATTTAAACTCTATTTTTTTAAATAAAAAAAAATGTTGAAAAGGTAAACTGTTCCCTTAAGATATTTCGAAATTATTTATCTTTGTGACTTCTAAATTACAGTTTCAAATTTGCTATTGATGCTCAAATAACATTAATTATGTGATTACTTTCAGAGTTCTAGCGATTCTCATATCAAATCATCTTTAAGCGCAAGCTTTCTTAATTGAATTTAGAAATGATACTCTAAAGACTTCTATTTTAGAACTATATCTACTGCATATGTGTTAGAAAAATAAATAAATCTCACTTCAATAGGATATCTTATAAAGAGGAAAGTTGACATTTTAATTATGCAACTCAAACTGTCAAATATAACTGCTGTTAATTACTGAATCCTTTCGAAATGCTGTATTTGAAATCTGTTCCAAAATATACCACGAAATCCCAGTGTGAGATTTCATGAAAACATTTGTCAGGGAGACCGCCTGTGGCAACAAATGTCAGCAGCATAAAGTGTTCTAATTCATGCCAATCGATTATTCAATTTATGAACTCCAGGCCGGGACTGCATGAAATTGAACTATCCCTTTCCGGGAAATTGTTTATATGTTAAATAATGTCTTTTTACAATTTAATTTTTGAGAGCTTCATAACTAGATTTTTAAAAATCCAATGTATTGTTTTGAAAATAAAAGTAGCGATAGCTTTTTAAAATCACACTTTTATTAGTTCATTTAAAAGTACAAATACGACGAATTTAGGATCCATGTTTTATAAATAAAAAGTCGCGTAAGGAATTTCTTCCTACTACTGAGGGAAATTGCAGAAATTCTTTAGCATCTGTCCACTGATTACGTCACAATGTAAGAAACGTGAGAAACTAACCAGAAAGACAGGCTACCGCGGTGCATTCCACGCATATTTTTTTACAGATCGAGGGAGTCACGTGATGCTCGAATGCACCAATGAAGGTGTGCAAAAAGAGCATCACGTCACTCTAGCGGTCTGTAGGAAAAGACACGTGGGGTGCACCGCGGTAGCCTGTCTTTTTCGTTAGCCTCGGCAAGAAAGAAGGTAGAGTAGGGAAGTCCAGAAAGTGGGACATGGTTTGACAGAGGAAGGGGGTATGTTAACACGTTGTGAAGTCAAGTCATATCTAAACTTGAAAACAATTAGGTTGGTATTATTGCAAGCAATACAATTAAGTTCATTTTTAAAACATGCATTTTTATTCAGGTAGTACATATCAGATATGCTTTTCCTTTTTCTTGAAATTTCAATAACTTGTAATGAAAACACACAAGCTTTTAACGATTTTATAGTAATTATATCAATAGGCTATAAATCGCATACAAGATTTTTCCATATAAAATTAGCTGTAAATTATTAGTTGCAGAAAATGTGACGCCACAACAGTGGGGAGGGGGATATCACTCATGTGTCACAACTTATGACATAAGGGAATGGAAGGGTCAAAAATCCACGAAATTTGAGTGAGGTACTTAATGGATGAGCCCTTATATGGCTCATTCTCATGTAAAAATTTGCAAGGTGCGTACACTCCTTAGATTTACAAGGAATTAATACCACTTTTTTTACATATAGTAATGTTCCTCTTGTGTAATTGCAGTAAATTATTCCAACTTCTGCAATTAAATAAGGCGAAAGTTGCTGTACAAAATAACTGGTATTATACTCTTTTGGTAGTCTTGCCAGTTTGCTACTTTTTTTAGTTCAGTTTGCTTGATTGTTATCACATTTTTGAAATAATATAATTCGCTTTATTTTCATCTTGTTTAATCTGTCATTAAATAAGGCTAATATTACCTGCCAAAACAAATGGTGCCAATCAAGCAATCTTTAAAGAAAAAAAGTAGCGAGCTGGCAATACAGCTTCTTGAAAATCCAAGGATTGTACTCACCCTGTATTTGTTAGTTGTTAATAATTTTTTGACAGTAATTAACATTGAAAAAAATGAAAGTACTTGATTTGGTCCCGGTGTCCCGCGTAAAACTTGTGAAGATTTTGAGATGACCAATTCAGTGTTTCTAACTGGAACCAGGAAAAGGTATCCTCGCCAAGCTTTGGAAATAAATTACCAATTGTGATAACACTGCCTTTTATTTCAGACTAATCTCATGTAACTTCCTGTATGACAAATTATTTTTTCGTTCTAATATGTGAGCATTATAGGGAGAAGCGGGGTAGGTTATCACAAAAATCAAACTTCTTAATATTGGAAATAATTAAGTATTCTCTTATAAAAATGCATTATTCCAATCACAACAATCATATTTAGTGTATATTTTTAGTTTTGTAGATTGGTAAGTTTTTTGGTAGAAGTTTACTTTTTATAATTTTGAAAATGTTAGGAATACTGTGACAATTTACCCCAGTCATGGATTGGTTGTCACAATGAGTATGGTTAGCTATGAGGTTAGTTTTGGCTAGAAAGTTTTAATATAAACAGCACCGCCTACAGGCTGCCTTTTTGGGAATATTAACACGTTATTTTCAGAAGAGTTTTCTCACTTTTTACTTTCATAAGCGCCTCACTACCACTATTTTCGATTTCTAATTCGGATTCCGAATGAATTGCTTACGAATTCGATTTATTTATTCGTGCAATAATCTACGATTAAACCTCTAGCAGACACGCGCACGCCAATTTATAAAAATTACGACAATTACAACAAAATTTTTATTTCTTAAACCGTTTTCAAATACAGCACTAAATTGGTCTGAATTGTTATTTCTCAACTGAAATTTCCCCTTCATGCTAAAAGCGGTTTCATTGAAATCTAATGTAGTTTTGTGTGTCTTTGATAAATTTGTTTCGCGCCGGTGCTGTATGAAGTAGATATATTAATTATTTTCAGTTTCAAAAATTTATTTCTTCAATAATGTAATTGATATGTTTTACGCAAATTCTTTTTTATTATTATTTTATTTAGTCAAACGAAAACATTCAATAGAATTTTTAGGAAACTTGCAAAAATGGGAAGATATTTGATGTATATATTTCACGACGATGATGCTACAGAGTCAACTGAAGTTTAAAACAGATTATATTTGTACGGATAAAACAAAACAGAATTAAATAGAATGTACTACGATATAAAAATTTAAAAAGTCAAACATTGCAAAATTTCTTTCTGGCATAAAAAAAAAAATGTGAAAAATGCAGGAGATAAAAACAGATAATTTTTTTAATAATAATAGATCATTTTTAATATAATAGAATTTTATATAATTTAAGAAATAATCTTATTGTTTCATGATTAATAGCCGGAACTTACGTTCTTTAAACATATATATATATATGTGGATGTTTTTCCTCCATGTCAATATCATTAAAATTTAATTTTCTCAACAGATATGTATAATTGCTTATCTAATTTACCTATTTTATTAATATTTTGAAATATCTTGCATTTTTTACAGCGTAACAAAACGAAACAGTTGTATCGTTACGACATGCGCCCGCTGAACGATTACATAAGCTAAAAATATCAGTATACGGAACTAGCTGTACGAGTAATAAAGAGCTTACAAAAATAAAGGCCCTGAAAATTATATGAAGACCTGCCAGAATGCTGCAAAATTTTTAACAGTGTGGTGGGATTACCAGTCGACACAGTTTATAAGGAAAGGACAGCTGACGTCACTGTGGGAAAAATTACTGTGTACACACACACACAGTAATTTCCTGCCCGTACTTACGACGCCTACTATACACAACAATTCATGTGATCTGATTGATCTACGATTAACAGCTCTGTGGTACTATTGGTCAACGTCGCCATGAAGATTCCTGCAATGACCGATAAAGCGAAAATGTTATTGGTAGATTGGTTGAAGTAAGTGTTTGTTGTAAACATACCCTTTCCTTATACGAGAGAAAAATCAGATTTGTGGCAACCAACCCAAGTAACAACCAGCTCCGGTCTTTCGTACTTTGGAAGGAATTATCCAACATTTATATGATAACTTTTACACATTTTTCCTGCTTATGAAACTATTGTAATACCTTAAGATTACTTTGTGACACCTGGTCTAATTTTCGTATTTCGAATCTCCCGCTCCATCCGCTATGACAGGAAAGCAAACAGCAGGGCCACCTTCTAGTACGATGTGCCACATCTCCTAACGACCATTGTCCGAAGCTCTAACATCTCGGTTGTTCTCTCTGGCTGGTGTAAGGTTGCAACCTGCTCCTGCGTTGTTGTCTCGAAAACCGGAAACTTTGTCTGCTGAAGTCTAAAGCGTATGAGAATCACCTAACACAGGTAAATATTCTTTGTTGTTATTGTATAAGTTAGAATGTAGAGAAATATAACCTTTGTCAAGATATATATATATGTAAGATATAGCAGCATAATCAAAATATAGAGACTATATAGAGACTTGATGGGGCTACATTATGACACATCGACTGTCTCGTAAATTAGCCCCAGAAGGTTTCAGTTTAAAAATTAAAGATATATTTTTCTTTTCAGTGTCAAGATAACCGTGAAACATTATTAGAACGCAAGATAGTCCAAATGCAATCATTTGGGACAAGTTAAACTCTCATATAGGTCTAGAATTGCTACGTCTTTATGAGAAAAAT
This sequence comes from Maratus speciosus, assembly GCA_963932465.1. Classification (NCBI taxonomy): domain Eukaryota; kingdom Metazoa; phylum Arthropoda; class Arachnida; order Araneae; family Salticidae; genus Maratus; species Maratus speciosus. The sequence continues at coordinate 379,348,294 of OZ010791.1, forward strand.
AACATTAAGTTCGTCTCGCATTTCCTGCTAATTCGACTCATCTCCTACAGCCACTTCATGTGACCTTTTTCCGTTCCTTAAAATCCCACTAAAGAGGACTGTTGTCAAGTTGAAAAAAATTACCTCTGGTAATATGGATGCACAAACGTACCAAAGGACGAATTTCCGCGTCTTCTAAAAGAGCTCATATCAAGAACAATCTGAAGTCGGGATTTCGGGCGATCGGAATCTATCCACAAAATAGAAACTAAGTTTTGGAACGGCTTTTAAAAGCTGTCCTCGAAGAAAACTGAGGATCAATGACGGAACACGTGGGAAAAGTGTTCTTGGAAGAGTTGAACGAGAAGAAGGGAAAAAAACAAAAATTCGGTCACTAAAGACAAAAAAAGTTGAATATCACAACGGGATGAAACATTAGTGCTACTGGTGTCCAAAAGCCAGAGGAAGCGATGTGGTTACGACATCTAGAGTAAGCGACGTGGCTACCATGTATATCGTCTGCAAAGGAGAGACATTTGGCACTAGAGCGAAAAGAACAAAGAGAGAGAGGCAATCTTCCAGAAAGGTTTCAAAGTCTTCATTAGGCAAAGTTCTGAATACGTTTTAGACAGAATACGGCAGTATCTCAGAATTTTTCCTCATCGACTGAAGAGAGAGATTTTATTCCGGAACCCGGTTATTTCCTAAAACTTAAAACTATATTTTATTTCTTGTTTAATGTTTTCTCATTTTATATAATTTCATCGTTTGCCTTGTACCTTTTTCTTATTATTACTTAATTGTCATTATATTGTGAAGTTCTTTTGCTTTGTAAGACTTCCAAAAAAACTCCAACATGCTATTTTTTAATTGTAAAATTCGAAATATCAAATTAAAGAGGATCTGTTATATTTTAAGAGATAATATGTGTATGAATTGTTATGAAATCATCATTATGATTAAAGATGTTATGCATTTATGGAAACTACAAAACGCTATTCGATTCCTTGCAGTGAAGTGAGAGTAGATCAGTGGAACAAATCAGCGACATTTCAATATCATTTTCGCAGTTTACAAATAAAATTTCCAGAGAATAAATAATTCACGAATTTTTTCTCTTGCATTTCAAGGAAAAACACCTGTCATAAACCCGATGGGGCAGTTTTATGGCATCTTTAAACCTAAATTTCTTAGTTAATTTAAAGATTGAGATTGGTGCAATACATTGTTATGTAGCAAAAGAGTATGCCAATATTTATCAGTGGTCAGTTTCCGGTTACTTATAAAACAGAAGGGCTGATGTGACTAAAACTTCAAAATGTGTCACAATGTACGGTACGCTTTTTCTCAATGTTGACAATTAAGCAAGTATTTTTATTGACATTTTACCAAAATTTCCAAATAGTAAATTTGCTTTTATTTACAACAAACATTACGTGATAAAATAAAACAAACATTATTGTTCGAAATTCTGGTAGATATTTTGAAGTGAGGGGGAGGACGCATTGGCAACAGTGTTTATTCCCGCGGTGTCAATCGAAGGAAAAACAACTAAGCACCAAAAGATTGTTTACAATTTTAGAGAAAATTACTAACTGTGGTAAAATTTAGAGTAGATTTTAACTATGTACAATATAATTTGTTATGCTTCCGAACTGGAATTTCGGATTAATTTCACAATACTCAGAATTTCAGACATTTGTTGGCTTTGACGCAAACGTAGAAAGAATGCATTGTAACAAATGCATAATTTATTATATTTCACCCTTTTACTTAAGAGTCCTATACTATTTAAGAAATGCTTAGTCAAATATTAGTAACATTTTCAGTTATATAGGTTATTTTTAATTCTAAAAAGTTTCATTATTGAAGAATAAAGCATAATTTTTCTTTATTATGCATTATATTTTTATACCTTTTTGAAAACTGAGAAGCTTTTTAAATCATCAGTTGTTGTTGTTGTTGTTGTTTTACTTAAATTCAAGTAGTTTTAAAAGACATGTAATTACATACTTATCTACAAGAAATCTATCAAATTAAATTATGTTAATTTTTGTTTTATGAGCTTTGGGGATATGCGAATAAGTATAACAACGTTATTATGGCTGCCTGAAAACAATAACATTTTAGCGCTAAAATCTTGCAACTGAATTGAAAACTTCCTTTTATTTCGATCGAATAAAAAATATTTTTTAAAAGGAACTGTAAAAATCCCAAATAGACAATTATACGACAGTGACATTTACATAAAGTTATACACTACTTTCTTTCTTTCTTTTGGAGTTTTTTCTAACTGATTCTAATGTATGAAAAACTATATTTCTATGTTCTAATTTTGTAAATCATATTGGATACAACAGAATATTATAGAATATCCTAGATTTATTTTTCTAAAATGAAATAGTAATTCCTTTAAAAGAAAAACAATTTTCACAAAAACAACAAAAAGTTCGGTTGGCAACATTCAGATGCACTTTGCTCATATTTTTAAGCTTAAAACTTCAAAGCATTGGAAATTAATTCTAAAATGCAATTTATTAAGAACGTATTTTTCTAAAGATAAGAATTCAAATCGAATTTGCCTCATATGACACTGATGAATTTCTATGTCTAGAAAAACGAATAAATAATGAATTATACGTCTGTAAACGTCCCCAACAACACTGGGACTATATCTAAATAGCAAGCCATCAAAACGACTTTTTCTTCTTTCTCCTATGAAAATTGTTGCGTTTTTACAACCATGAATAAAACATGTCAAATTTTCCATGCATAAAACATCCAGATAAAATGATTTATTACCATTGGATGGTAACATTAAACTGCGAGATTTTAACGTCTCATTTGCTGTGATAAAACATCCCTAGCGACAAATAAGCAGTCCAATTTGTTTTGGTTCTTCTTTTTCTTATTATTGTGAAATTTTTCAAAGTCGGCTTTTCCTCGCTATAAAATGTTTTGTTAGCCTGATTTGGAGGAGTGCTTTTTGAATTATACATGTTCGATAAAGTAATAAGGTAAAAGCATACGTATGTAAATTAAATGTTTATAGATCATTATTGCATGAATTTAAATTCTATTAAATTAGAACTATGGTTAAAAAACCTCTGATTTTTTGTCAAAATGGATGTGCAATGATAGATTTGTAAGGAAAAAATCTGAAAAATGCAACATCATGTGTGAAAGATTGAAGATTTTTTTTACTAACATTAAAGTTCTAGATGAAAGATTTCTAACATTTTTAATTGTGCCTATCAATGGAGAATAATTACGACAAGGTTTATGGTTATTTGGCTGCCTAGAATAATATAGAGAAAGAAACAAGAAAAGGGTAGATGAATAATGTAATGGCAGTAGAGTTTAATATTGTGTCAATGTAGCCTTTATCAATCGTAACGGTATCACCGGTTTAGTGATATAACTGTATAATTTGGGCAGTTTGAGAACTACGATGTTTTGGTTAGAAAAACAAAATCAAAGTACTAATTTTACTTTAGTTAAATGAGTATTGAACGGTTAGAAATTAATTTAAGTGTACAATTGTCCCTATCGCATCTGTATGGCTAGACAATCACTTACCATTTATAGTCCAAGAGCTGTTAAACATTTTAGGGAAGGTATTTGAGGCACCCTGAAAATTTGTGCAACACTTCTTTTGTAATGGCTGAATACAAAATCGAATGTCTGGCTGAAGGATCGCGGCCCAAAAACTGTGCCAGACACGTGTCAAGTGCCATTTTTTGACTACCCAAAAAGGTATTTGAGGCACGCTGAGATTGAGACAGAATAATGTTTATACTTAGAAAAAAATATTTTGAAAACGACAGACACTTTAGTCGGCCCAAAAACTGTGCCAGACACGTGTCGAGTGCCATTTTTTGACTACCCAAAAAAGGTATTTGAGGCACGCTGAGATTGAGACAGAATAATATTTATGCTTAGAAAAAAATATTTTGAAAATGACAGACACTTTAGTCGGCACAAAATCTGTGCCAGACACGTGTCAAGTGCAATTTTGCCAAAAATGTGCCATTTTTGGCACACGTGCCATTTTTGGCAAAATGGCACTTGAAACGTGTCTGGCACAGATTTTGTGCCGACTAAAGTGTCTGTCATTTTCAAAATATTTTTTTCTAAGCATAAATATTATTCTGTCTCAATCTCAGCGTGCCTCAAATACCTTTTTTGGGTAGTCAAAAAATGGCACTTGACACGTGTCTGGCACAGTTTTTGGGCCGCAATCCTTCATCCAGACATTCGATTTTGTATTCAGCCATTACAAAAGAAATGTTGCACAAATTTTCAGGGTGCCTCAAATACCTTTCCTAAAATGTTCAACAGCTCTCCTACTATTAGTATCATTTCCCTGATCAGTATTGGAGGAAAATATATTCTGTTTTCAGATCTCAAGGATTCCTCAACAAAATAATGTATTAATTTCAATGTTTCATAATTTTTACTCTTATATAGCCCCTTTATAGCAGAATTTATAAACGGCAGACAAATAGAGCATGATAACATTAAAAAATTAAAATTATATTACATCTACTTACTAAAAATTTTATTAACTTTGAATTTTCAAATGTTAACACCCACTGTTGACGCCATATTTGAGTTCCTTGGATCAAGAAAGCCCGGAAAAAGGACATAGTTTATGTACTTTACCTCCTTCCTCCTTACACTCCTTGAGGGGTGGTGGGATATATTTTATCCCACCTACGATTAATGAAGATTTGCACCAGAAGGATTTTATTAAATTTTACTTTTCTAACTTTGGTGGAAAAAAGTCGTAAAATTGCTTTTTCTTATTTTGCAATAAAATTTTTTGAAGACTCCGGTGTCAATTCGACATTACAGAAACACAATTACTTGCCCCTCAAAGGGTTAAAACTTGTTACAGTTAGAAGAGGTCCAATTTTGAAGATGTTAATGTTAAATCTATGTGACAAACTTTACTTTATATATTTACAGAAATCATCCCGTTGAAAGGGTTTTCTTTATTCTTAGTGCGATACACTGAATAAACCTAAACATATTCCAGGCAGGTTTCCGATTTAAAACGATATTTTTACTTATAAAAATTATTAAAAATTTCATATTAAAAAATTATGAATTATGATCTACATCAAATTTTACATTTAACGAACTACCACACAATCCTCAGGATGTGTAAATTTACAAATCATTCCTGTCATTCGTTTTCAAGATATGGATAAATTTTACTTTTAGATGGCCTAAAATTATCAAAGCATTACTAGGGGAAAAAATCTTAACAGGAATTTTTTTATGTAATATTCTTTCATAAAGAGAGTTTATGTTTTTAATCTACAAATTCTTTACAATATGTCTGGTAATATATTGTGTGTTTCATGTTGTTTTTCGAAATTGATGTGTAAACCCCTAACACATACCCTTTTATAACTCTATGAAAATTTAAGAAATGTATGTAAACTATATTTTTTTGTTGTGCTGCCGTGGTCCAAGAGACTCAAATACAGCGCCAAAAGTGTGTGATACATACAACATAACAAATTAAAAGTTAGTACAGTTTTAATATGTAGACGAGCCTTATTTTAAAAATTGCATTCATATCTGGAAAGTAAACGCTATTCACAATCGAATGGTGCCTTTCGTTTCTCTTTGTGACGATTTGGTGATTAAATAACGTTGGGTGTGAGTTTCCTTTTTCTCTTTTATTCCAGTACCGTATGTTTAATAAAAATACACCAAACCCTACCGCGTTTATTTTCGGTCTACTTGTCGTTTCTGGACTAGTTCAGGTCTGATTGACTTTAACCCTTTATCTACTGACGGTATTTACAGGGTGCGGAAAAAGTATTGATAATTTTTTCTTAATGTTTGTATGTGTCTTTTAAATGTTGTAAATTTTTTTTTTGGTATATTTGCTCTTTATAATCTAAATATTGCATTATAAGTAAGTATTTTTGGGTTATTGTTTGCATTTCGTCTTCTGTGCCGAAAACTGTTCACTATTGAATAAGCTGTTAACCATCAGAATGATTGCATTTTAGCCAAAAACAGTAAAACTTCTAATTCAAGTGGTGGCATAGTAGCCAGAAAAGCTCATCCAGCCAGCGTGATGTTTTTTGGCTGCATCACAAGCAATGGGAAATCCCCTTTGGTCTTTGATGATGCTGGTGTCAAGATTAATCAGATCAATTATCTCAGCAAAATTTAAAGGAGGCTCTTCCATGGCTAAGTTCTCATTTTGCAAACAATCCATATGTGTTCCAACAAGATTCAGTACCAGCCCATAAGTCTTGCCAAACGCAACGGTGGTGCCAAGCAAATCTTCGTGATTTCATTTCATCTCAAGATTGGCCTCCGAGTACTCCGGATTTTAATCCACTTGATTACTCAGTATGGGAGTGTTGCAAGCAAGAGCCTGTGCTAATCTTCACAAAGATATCACTTCTTTAAAAGCTGCTCTGACGCGTAAATGGAACGGACTCGATGCGGACTACTTGCGGCGCACCGTGGATTCCTTCCCGCACATTCTCCGTGAGTGTATCAAGGCAAAAGAAGACCGAATCGAAAATGAAAGATAGAATATCAATTGATACTTAGTTCTTAATCTTACGCAATAAAAATTATTGAAATAATTGTATCTATGGCGTTGTAGTAGAGATTGATTTTACTATCAATACTTTCTCCGCACCCTGTATAAGTACCACTCACTTTAAACTTTCATCCCATACTGAATAGTACTAATATTCTAATGGTACTTTGCAAAAACACTCTTTTAACTCCACTTTATCCCGATACATGGAAGCAGTAGTTCTAGGTTTGTTATTTTAGAGAGGAAAGAAGCTATCTTTGAAACAGTCGATGTGTTTTGTGCCGACATTTTGTACAGATTGTCACGCTCGTCTTTTTGTTGCTGCAAACACAGTAAAGGGTATAAGATAAGTGTTGGATTTTTTTATATGTGTTCATTATGATCTTAGAATACATTTGACTTGCTATTTTAGGTGAACAGCGTATGTATTTGATTTAACAGTTGAATTACTCGATAGTACATATAAGTACCGTCAGTACACTGGATGTTGAAGAAAAACGTCTTGTTTACTTTTCGTCTGTGTAGTTATCCATTGTTTTCATATGCTTTAAAATGTAATTACTAAAATGTAGTGTAGTAATAATTTTCCTAGTATTGCTTTTCTGTTTCATTATTATTTTTTATCGGAAATCGAAAAAGTTGTGGCACCGGCTCTTTTTTGCTATGCTAGAAATGGCATATGTAAATTCATATATTGCATATGTGGAGATGCGAGAGAACATGTTGTCCCTGGAATATAGACGTCGCATAACTAAAGGATTGCTAACAAGGTCGAAGATTAAAAAAAAAGTTTTGTTTTTAACCCTTTCAGGGGCAAAGCATTTTCAATGCTAAAGTGTTGAAATAAATGATTGGCATCGGAATTTGGCAAAAAATGTATTTGTAAATAAGAAAAAGGCTATATTTCACATACTTATTAAATCGAAAATATTTTACCACAACTCTTGTGTCATTTGAAATACCTTGTGGGTTTTCTGTTGCGATATTTTAGTCATAGTGCACTCACGGTACTTTAAAGTACCACTTTAATTAATTACCTCTAAGGAATTAAATTTCTCACGGGTTAGTATTTTTTTATGTTTATCCTTTAATTTTCATTGTAGTAACTGAAAAAAAAAATTACATGAAAAAAATTGCAGTAAATTATAATGCACTAGATAAAGGGTTAACTGCTTCGGTTTGGACAATTACTCTTGCATATCTTTTTTTGTTAACCCTTTTTATTTTCATAAAAATTCACAGTATTGTTTTAGATGAATAAACTATAAATTTTAGTATAAATGAGTATATGTATATGTTTATTTTTCTACATAAAATATAAAATTTTTATTAAAGGTATAGTTGTTATAGGATTATAGTGTGCTTTCCAATAGTTTCCATTAAAACATGGATTATTTTTCTTTCATTGCATTGGATTCATGTAGAGTTTCCGGTTGACAAAAAAATTTTGGCGATTTTTTTTAATCGAGTATTGAGTCAAGGAAATAGAATTTTTAGGTTTCGGTTTGATATGAAACGACAAGTGCAGAAAATGTAAGATAACCATAAAGGATATCCACAAAAACGCAAATGTAAGAAATTATACCTGTAAGTCGGCTTTTTTCCTTCAAAATTACATGTAGCGTATTCTGTTTCTATAAAAATGAACATGTACTATGAACAAATTTATTTCTAACCATACAAAAACAGTTTAAGAAGTGCGTTCAAGATCTTAAATAATTTTTAAAAAATTGCAGGGAGCACAATAAGCTAGATATATAAAACTCTACGTTTACGTGGCGGAAAACGGCGAATTATTTCTCTTTTGTCGATAGCAACAAGCAGCGTGTCAACGAACTCCGTGTTCCATTACGCAGTTCTATCCTTTTTTTTTTTTTTTTTTTTTTTTTTTTTGATGAACCTGAACCGGAACGAAAATATTAATATTTATCAGAAATTGTACCAATATGTTTTAAAAATTGCACGAAGCTGAACAATACTTGTTATAATTGCACGAACTGGAATATCGTTCCGGTTTTCTCCGGTACATTTCGAGACCTGGATTCATCTATACATGCAATTTTCAATTAAAAATCCCCGCGCGATGAATTTTCTTTGCCCTCCGATTTAAAACACTTCCTAGAGTTTATTCTTAAGCTTGAATTAAGTATAGCTATTTTCCGTTTTTAGGAATTTCTTGATAATATTTCCACAACCGCTTTCTCCCCACAACATTAGCATCCGAACCACGCTATTATACGCACCAGTATTGCATTCGGTCTCCGAGGGAAGGGAAGGAAGATAACTCGTCCCCATATTTCATTATATCTCCCATTAGAGATTTCCAATAATTTTCCTTATAAATATCACCACATACAGATGAAATATTATGTGGTACAGAGTACGATATCTGTATAGTGCATATGTAACAAAAATCACTCCACATATTTAGAAAATCACGTGTATTTATAAATCTTAAACTGTAAAGCTTCCGCTAGTAAAAATGTCGTCACATTGAAATGGAACGTCTAGAAAACATGAATATTTTCAGCAACTTAAATACACTGGGTTCCAAAAATTAAGGTACAACTAGCCTTTTGTGTCGAAAAATGAACACAAAAACATGAAATTTAGAGGAATTATGCTCTAAACAGTTATTTACTGAATTTTACAAAATTTTAATATAAAATATAAGAATTAAATACAGAATTGCATTTTTTTTTTTTTTTTTTTTTTGCAAAAGTTCGCTGTTTAGTAGAACAATAAATCACGGATTATTGTGAAGAAAAAGAAATTAAATAAATGAGTTTTAATTCTTTCGGGATCGGCGTATCTGACACAAATTTTATTCTGTTTGCACCACTTCTTTTTAAACAGTTACTTTTAGTTATAAAATCACAAAATATCAAAAAAATATTAAGGTAAATATTAATCTTTATTAATGATACCAAAACAAATTCCGCATGCACCTTTTGAAAATGCATATGTCCAGTCGTGGGGAAAAAAAAGTAAACACCCCCTACTAACTCCTCAACAAATTATCGTAGAAGAAAGTTACTGGTACCGAACGATTGAAAATAAAGTTTACTTTTAAATGATGTACATAAAATTTGCTTAGGAGGCCATCTACATATTAAAACGAATCCAAACTTCATTTTTTTCAATGACAATACCCAATTTTAACGAGATGATCTTCGGTTCAAACTATGCCTAGACACCGAATTTCAAGTCATTTGCATGATAGGTTTTTGAATTATAAACATTCAAAATTTAGTGCTTCTAATGTTAAATTACATTTTCATATTTTTATTATTTTCTTCTATCTTTACAAGAAGAAAGTATTGGTTTCATGAAAATTTTCGAATTCCAGTTTTCGACGGATTTACACGTTTTATGGGTCAGAAATTCCAAAAAACATGTTTTTACAAAATGTCTGTCTGTGAGTCTGTGAGTCTGTCTGTCTGTCTGTCTGTATGTATGTGACACAAATTTTGTGGGCGCTCTATCTCAAGAACTAATGCACGGAATTTAATAAAAATTTATAATCAGGTAGTCCCTGATATAGATTGGTGCTGATTAGTTTTTGGTTTAAATCGCCTTGCAGGTGAAGCTGCTATGTAGCATTTTGCAGGATTTCCGCAAAAGCTCTATCTCAAGAACTAATGCACGGATTTTTATAAAACTTCAGATTCCGTTAGTCCTTGACATGAATGAATGCTCTTTACGTTTTGGTGTAAATCGCCCAACAGGTGGCGCTGCTATGCTGCATTTTGCAGGATTTACACTATTTTCGCAGTAGCTCTATCTCAAGAACTAATGCACACATTTTCATCAAACTTCGGATTTAGTTAGTCCTTCATATGAAATGATGCTGACTACGTGTTGGTGTAAATCGCCCAATAGGTGGCGCTGCTGTGCTGCATTTTGAACTATTTCCTCAATAGCTCTAACTCAAGAACTAATGCACGAATTTTCATCAAACTTTAGATTTAAGTATAACTTGATTAATATTGCTGCTGATTATGTGTTGTTGCAAATCGCTCAACAGGTGGCGCTTCTATACTGCATTTGTCATGATTTGCGCAATACCTCTATCTCAAGAACTAATGCACGAATTTTCCTCAAACTTCATATTCAATTAGACGTTGACATAAGTTGATGATAATTAGGTTCTGGTGTAAATAACCCAATAGGTGGAGCTGCTATGCTGCATTTTGCTGGATTTACACGATTTCAGCGACAGTCATACCTCGAGAACTAATGTACGGAATTTCATATTTTTAGAATTCTCATGATGAACACAGATTGCCATTTAATTTGGCACTGAGATAGTGAATTTTGAAGTATTGACATGTATGAGATAGAAGAAAGTTTTGTGATGGCCACAACGTACTAGTTTATATCTCCAGAAATTATGCTCCTAATGTGCTAATTTTTTGTGTAGCAATAATACTAATATACCCAAACATAAATACTCTGACTTTGCAATTTTTATAACTTTATGATATGAATTATGATTTATGAAATTAATACTCGAAAAAATTATGAATTGCAACCTACAATTTTTTTGATGAAATTAGATTTATTAAGTCCTGCTTTATGGAAATCCAAAATTTCACATTTTTCTTCCAAGTAGTTTTCAAATTATGCTTAAAAAGTGGCAAAATGATGGTTTAAGGGGCCGTCTATAATAGGAGTGACTAGATATTTTGAAATTTCTTCTGCTGCCGTGTAATCTAGATCATTAACTTCTTAAGGTGCCTTGATCAAGATGAGGGCTCTCTCGGTTAACAATCGAGTTCCGAACTTCAATTTGGATACAGCCCTTAAAATACGCTCGTTTTAAAATAATTAATTTCTCAGAAACTTATGGTACGAATTGCATAAAAATTTGTTTTTAGGCTAATTGAAGGGTGTAGAGTTTATTTATGCTGTCAGAATTGTGTACTGCTATTGAAAAAAAAACAAAGTTACGGTTCGTTTTAATATGTAGATGCCCCCCTAAGCGAATTTTATCTATGTCATTTAAAAGTAGACTTTATTTCCAATCGTTCGGTACCAGTCACTTTCTTCTATGATAAATTGTTGAGGAGTTAGTAGGGGGTGTTTACTTTTTTTTTCCCACGACTGTACTTCTATAGTCCCGGAAGGGTTAATGTGGGATGCGTCTGCCTGTATTTGTAGTACATTGCCGACAGAGACTTTCCTTACGGGTCAATATCTGAAAACTGGACAATTTCATTCCATAATTTTTATTTTTTTTAATTAATGTAGCAACTATCAAATACAATTATGTACTATGATATATGTTTTGTGATTTAAATGCTGTAGTGTTTTGAGATCAAGGATGTATACTTTATGCGTAGGATAAACTTTTATGGAATAAAGTGTCTGTTATGATCATAATCAGTGTCTAATAATTGCGACTGAGATGGTGGGGACCGAGGTGATGTTTTTGTGTTAACAACTGCACAGCACAGCCATTTTGTTGAATCGTTTTGCACACATCTAAATTGTTAAATATGCCATATGACATTTGTATGTTACATAAATAAAGTTGCAATAAGCTTTTTTTTTTTTTTTTTTTTTTTTTTACAAATAAAAAGTTAAATATGGGGACATGAATGATGCTATAAAAAATGCTCATCCCTTTTCAGAACGAATGTTGAATATTTGTACCTGGGAACAGGGACTGAAATGATGATTTCGTTTGTTTAAAGCTTAAAATTAATTATTTATGCATCATTATATGTCCATTTATCATTGGTAATTGTTATAACAAATGTTACAATATATTACATTTTTCAGTTTTTGGTTTTAGTATAATTAAGGAAATATTATTGGCAGTGGACGCAAATTGTCCAATTTTCAGATATTGACCCAAACTGCCAATTGAGTTGTCGGACACTGGAATGGAAAAGAATGTCCATGCATGAAGCAATGCTTATTCTAGCTGATTTAACGACCTCAGTGGAGGATTTAAGGCGGCCACCTATCTGCCCAATTTGGATGAATTCTTCAACAATAGCACCAGCACATGATGTGACCTACGGAGCTAGGATCGCATCAGCTTGTAATAACTCTAATTTCATCCATCCAATTACCCGTTATCATAACGAATTCGGTTTAATGATATCTCCTAAAAAGATATCCAGATATGGCAAACAGTATCTTAGTATCGACAAAGATCAGTAGTAATCATTAAAAAAAAATTCCACGCAAATATTAAAAGTGGGGCATTCGCAGTTTCCTCCGACTGTCATAAAAGTGTCCAATTCTTTTTTTAAAAAATAGTAGTGGATATAATTGTTTTATTGAAATTACATATGATCATTCATATAAACCATATTTTTTACCTTTATTTTCAATCTTTTAATGATGAGCGTCAAAAGACTAATTGTACCTTAAGGTTGACACGCGGTCAACTCCCCAATTCTCCTCGCAAATGTTAAACCTATAGTCGTGGAACGCAGTCGTATATTTAAAATATCTCTCCGGGAAATTAATATTTTTAACTTCTTATTTCTGTGTGCTCTTCTTTGAAGATGACTCTTTTTTGTTAGTTTTCAAAATATTTCTAAAATATATGCTTAATTTTATCTGAAGAGTTAAAAATTTCACTCACACCTCATACGATTTTAACACATAAAATATTAAATTAAGGTATGTTTTAGAAACTTTTGGCAACTAAGAAAAAAAGATATATTCTTTTAATTTCCTGGGGAGACATCTTAAAAATATGAATTCATTCTACGCCCATAGGTTTAACATTAGCGAAGGGAATTGGGAAGTTGACTGACTAACAGCCTTAACTTTTGAAGATCAGTGTATATTATTAGGACTGCACAAAATGGTGTAAACCGCATAATTTTTTTTTTCGTTCATAGTTCATTTTTCTCAGATTTTTCAGTTTTATTTTTCGAGTATGTGGGGGGAGAGGCAATGATGTATTATTAAATTAAAAACATTTTTAATTCTTATTTCAGTGGGCTGAATCCATTACTTGTAATAATATTTATCTTTAAGTGGCTATTTGTTTACGTTTGGAGTCCTTTTTTACCAAACAGAGCAAAGCATTATGTTTTTAGAGACCGTGGGGATGGCGAGTGTAGCTCGTTGGGGGTTCCGTACTTTGAAAAATATTGAATTGGTGTAATTATATCGTAAGAGATATCGTGGAATAAACAAAAAATTTGTCAACTTTATTCGCTGAATTCGTTTACTAAATTTCTCCATTATAGTTGCCAAGTCCCTCGATTTTTGACTACCACTAATTCACAATAGAAATATTCGCTTTATTGAATGGCTAAAATTTGCGATTGTGTAAAGCAAATATTTCTGTATGGAAAATGTATTAGTAAAAAATCGGGAAACTTTGCAACTATATTCCATTAAGAAATACAGAATTTACTGTGTGGGATTCCATATGAAATTTATAATTTGCCAATAAAAAAAGAATCACACGAATAATTATCATCTCATTGAAATAGATCATTAATATTTTGTTATTGTTTTTGTTGTTGTTTTAAGAAGTGTTGCTTCAAAACTTTCTTAGGAGGAAGGGGCAGAATTTTTTATCTTGTTCTGCACAGTTGAGTGGCAATTAATATATTTTTACCCTCACATATACTTTTAAAATTAGCCAAAGTACACATTGATGATTAAAGTGTCTGACTTTGAGAATGTTGCACTATCAAGGCTTTAACAAATATTATTGATAGTTTTTTTTATTATTTCTGTGTTTGTTTAATGCTGGCATCTGTATTTTAATGAAGTCTGGCAATTTATTTTAGCTTTTGTGAAATTTCTGAAAAATTCATTGTGGTGACTACTACACTCGGAAATATCAAATTCCTTGTAGGAGAACAACTTTCCAAATGCTTCTAAACTCCTGCTTCTAATTCTTTTCAAGGTAGCATTTAAAAATGGATAACAAATGCTTCTGATTATTACTTCAAAAACATCTAATTTAATTATTTTTAAGGCAATTTGGTAAGAATAGAAAACTTATCAAAGTATAAAATCATAAGACGAAACGCAATTTTTCACCTTGATTCAACATACAATATATAATGTGAACTTTAAAATGTCCACAGTTTTACTTAAAAGGCAACTCAAGTAATGAAAAAGATGTTACAAGTTTAAAATATACATTTTATTTAAAACTTCTTAGAACTTTCAAGCCTTCCAAGTTCATCATGAGAGAATATTTTAATAACCAATTTTTGTTTATTTATACAAATACGACACTTTGTTTTGAAAATGAGCGAGCCAATAATTACTAGAGTTGAAAGTAGAAGTAGCAATAGCAGTTTCTTGGATTGAATTTAATTAGAGGAAATACATATTATTCTACACATGAAAAGTGACGTATGAGAACAGAGTGATGTCATAAAAATAAATGGAACTGCAATTAATAATAATATATATTTCCTCTAATTAAATTCAATCCAAGAAACTGCTACTGCTACTTCTACTTTCAATTCTTGTAATTATTGGCTCGCTCATTTTCAAAACAAAGTGTCGTATTTGTATAAATAAACAACAATTAGGTATTAAAATATTCTCTGATGATGAGCTTGGTAAGCTTGAAAGTACTAAGAAGTTTTAAATAAAATGTATATTTTAAATTTGTAACATCTTTTTCATTACTTTAGTCGCCTTTTAAGTAAAACTGTGGACTTTTTAAAGTTCACATTATATAGTCTATCAAAGTATTACTTCCTGTGGATTGCTATAAAAATGTATGCAGAAAAAATGTTGTCATTGTTGTCCTTTGCCAATATAATTTTATTTTCAATTACTTCTTTCGCATTTATATTCATATTTTATATCAGCATATTAAATAAAAGTCATTGAAAGCCTTAATTATTTACTCGTTTGCGATATGTATCAATATCTTTTTGATACTACATCATAAAAATTTATTGCATTTTTAGCTATCTTTATGTTGGTTTCATTACTCAAAACGGTATTAAAATGCTTTGTTAATATCAATTTTCGCATTAAAACACGATTATTTAATAAACTGAAAAATATCTATGATTTTTATTACCGAAAGATAATTTGAATTCCTTTGTATTCTGCGGTAATTGCTTATCTTTATGATGTACGATTAAAGCAGAAAAAAAAATCATATCTGTTTAATTTCATTTTTATAGTCCTGCAATATAAAGATTAAATTCATTTGCGAGATAACAATTTGTAGGTAAGACAGTTTATTTTATACTTCATAAGGTGCCGGTCACAACTAAAATTTTAAGAAAGATAACAAAATTATGAAAGTTTTATTGATTTTTAGAAATAGGTGGACATTTGAATTAAAAAACACTTAATAAGTATTTATGACTCGGTGTTTGGCAAGAAATCGGCAATCTTATGTGCGGAGAAAATTTGAAATGTTTTAATAGAGCTGGGGGTTCGACCTATTTTCTTTATTTTATTTTAAACAAGTCGAAAATTGTACGTCAAACGAGGCAAATGAGATGCGTTCATACTATATTTTTTTTTATAAATATTCAGTGCAATAGCTGTTGCACTCTTATGCAAAAATGCATGAGTACAAAATTTATTACAATTATATATATTAAATTCGATAATACGTAAATAATATGACTCCATCTTAAATAGGATGTAAACGCCATGGCAACATAGAATCATTACCTATTATGGGATATCATTGAATTAATTACGTATGATAGGATTTAACAGAATAAAGAAAACTTTTATTAATATCTTTTTAAGTTTTGATTTGATTTTCATAAAATTTGAAATGTATCGACAAAATTCTGCTACGATTATGCATATTAAATTTCAAACCATTGGGTTGGGTTGTTTTTGTGTTGTTACATGCGTACAGACGGACGGGTCAGACGACAATTATAGGTTTTACGCATTTTTATAATTACGAACGCACCTAAAAATGTTGATACGCACAAGATGGAAGCATACAAACCTTTTCTATTAGTTAAATCTCACCAGTGTCGCCAGGTTTTACCCTTACCATTACAAAGCATAATTAGAATAGTGAGAAAATAGAGAATTATATATTTAAATGTACACTTGAAAAAAACTAACTGAATCGGTCATCATGCAAACAAATCAAACATTTCACAGATAAAATTGCATTTGAATAATTACAAATAGTGTAAGTTTGAGTTTCTCGAATGGGGCTCGGTCGATATGGCAAGGAGTTAATAACGTTGAAATAACGTGAAATTTTGCAATTTTCACTAAAAAAAGCTAAGTTTTCCATTTGCCAATCACCATATTGTATGCTAGTTGTAAATAAAGTTAATTAGCTTAGTTTTGCCTCAAAGTATATTTTACTTAATGATTTAAAAGATAAGACAATTAATTAGAACTTGATACAGATATATGTTTTTTTTTTGTTTTTTTTTTTTTTTTTTTCAAAAGGGCAGCTGTAGGATATTAAACCCATTGCATTTGTTTGTAGTTTGACATGGGTCAAACTTTTTTTTTATCTAGTACAATTAATCACAATTAAATATTTCAATAATTGTATTTAAATTTATCGAAAAAATAAAAGTCGGTAAATTTCAGTAATTAATAGCATAATTAAAATCAATAATTTTTAAATATACACTACAATGTTTAAATTCAAATTGTATGCGAAAATGACATTTAATTAAAGGTATGAAACATGATATGAAACAGAAATGTTTTACAATTTGTAATTATTTATTTTGGCATAGTCAAAATTTTCAGATTAGATTTTTTCTTTTTTTTTTTTTTTTAGACTTTGAGACTGTTCATTTTTATAATGTTAGTTTACGATTGCTCGTCATAACGAAAATAAAGTTATTTATAAGATGTAGCGTATTAACGAAAGAGTTGTAGTGATTACTGTTTTAACGATTTATAAGACACGATTAAAATTTTCAAGAGTTTTTTTTTTCCTGTTTTTGCGAAGACTTTTAAAAAAAATTGTTTATCTATATTATAAAGGACAAGCATTCCTGTGCGTAAAGCTGACGTTATTTCACGAATGGCAACAGCAGACGATCAAATTTCGCTTTGACTGCAATTTTTAAAAAAATTTACATTTCTAAGCATCGCACATTTTTTATTTTTACACCATCGAATAGGAAAAAAATGTACTTTCAAATGCAATTTGTTTGAAAACTGTATCGCCATTTACTCAATTTTTCTTGTTTTAAAAATAATTTTCAAACATTATTATTTTTTTTTTTTTCAAATCTACCTCTATCGTGTGTTGACGATTGTGAAATATAAATCCGTTTGCACTTAAGTTAATGTAAATAGCTTATTCTATAACGAAATTGAAACATTCATTAATCAATAAGTAAAACAATAAAATGCAAATAAAACACAAATTTTAGCCTTGTAATCAAATTTCGCGCTTAAACCACTGAAATGAACCGAATCAAAATGACTGATGGTAAATAATGATTTTTGGCAATATCTTCAGTTATTAAAACCTGACGCGAGACCAATAGAAAAATATCGCTTTTAATGCATTTAAAACCTTTATTTGAACGTAATCATATAAATAGGATTTTTAGTATTACTAATAAGCATGCTAAAAAATATATTGATTGTAAATATCTATTAGTTAAATAATCAATAGCTAATCAAAAAAAATATCATTAACTGCAAATTATTTTACAAACAACGCGTTTTAATATATAAATTTCAAGCAATATACATAAAAAGCCTCTTGCAGAACCTTTCGAAAAATACCTCATTCATTGCACTGTTTTTAGTATGTGCAGAGAGAAAAAGATATTGATATCAGAAATAATATATATGATTGTTTCCACCTATATTCTGTTACCCACGAAGCCCGGATCTATCTCTAGGTATTATATTGGGTTTTTCTTTTTTTCTTAATTCACATACTGACGAAGTGTCCCCGATACAGTGATATAATAATAGTACCATGGCGAAGGCAATGAGGCTTCCACTACTAAGGGCCTCCACCACAAGATTCGTTTTTATATTACACTAGCTAACCCCGCGGCTTTGCTCGCGTAATAGTTGAAATATGCCAAGTGATATTTGCATGACTATTTTTTATTAGAAGAAAACTTCTTCGAATAATTCAAAAATTACAAATTAAGCCACAATTTGACTAAAATTCATTATAAAAGTGCAATAGACAGAAATGAGATTTTAATTAATAAGAAAAACTAAAACTAATTCCAAATAATGATAATTTAGAAAGTATTTTGAGCTCATTTCATACGCTCATTTCAGTATTCATTGGAAGTTTTGAATTTTTTAGAAACCATCTGAACATATTTGCATCTTAAAATTAAACATCCCGTCAGATTCCAAGCTTCTTGCCTAACAGTCTACTACCTCTCTGGTGTTAGTGGCACCAACATAAAATACCGAAACATAGTTGAAATAGAATGTGTCGAAAAATGTTGAAACAGAGACTATCACCATTAATTTGCCAACATTAACCTTGAAATCTGTTGGTATTTCCTAATATTCAATAGAAAATGGAATAGAGATGTTTTAAAGGCTTGCTTGTTCTTCTTTCCAGCCAGGTGGTAGTGACACTGGCATAAAATATAACTCGTATAGGATCACGGACTATCACTCTTGATTCGAAACCAGTAACTTCTGTAATCGGTTTATTATTTCCTGAGATTCCATAGAAATCGTAATTTAGGACTCTTTTAAGATGCTTTTCGCTCCTTCCCTTCGCTTCACCCCTTTTTAATTTCGAATTTATTTTCGACTGTTCTTAGAGGACATTTATATTTTATAAGTAACTACCGTGCTGTATTTAAAGTTTCTAGCCTCTTCAGTACTGCAGAAATCGCAATTTAGAAAGTTTTTTGCTCCTGCAATCCTCTAGGGGTTGTGGCACTGACAAAATATAGCTTATGTTTGAGCAGGTTCTATCACCCTCAATTTGCAACCATTATGTTTGAAATCGGATTCGTATTTCATACGATTGCATAAAAATTGTAATTTAGAACGCTTATAGAACGCTTTTTGTTCACTTCATCCTTTTAAATTTGGAATTTTCTTTCAACAATTCTTAGAAAGCATTTGCATCTTTGAAGTAATTACCATTCAAAATTTAAAATATTAGACCCACTATTTAACACAAAAAACGCAATTTAAAACATTTTTTGCTTCTGTAACCCCTAGTTGATAGTAACAACAACGTAAAATATAGGCAATGTTGGAGCGGGGACTATCACCATCAATTTGAAACCATTACTTCTGAAATCGGTTTAAATTTCCTGAGATTGCGTAGAAATCGCTATTTAGAACGTTTTTATAACGCTTTTCGTTTATTTTCACCCCATTTAAATTTCAAATTTTTAACGAATTCTTCTCAGAGAGCATTTACATCTCATAAGTAATTACCATCCCAAATTTCAAGTTGCTAGCCCCTTCAGTATCACAAAAATCACTATTTAGAACGTTTTTTAAAATGCAAGCGCAAGGTGGTAGTGACGCCGACACGAAGTAGATCCTATATTGGAGCAAGGGCTGTCATCATCAATTTCCAACCATTACTTTTGAAATCGGTTGGGAACTTTCTGAGATTGCGTAGAAATCGCCATTTAGAACGTTTCTTAGAACTCTTTTCACGCATTTTCACCCTTTTTAAATTTCGAATTTTTGAGAAATGTTCTTAAAGATCATTTATATCTTATAATGGCACCCACATAAAATGCAGCCTCTGTCGGAGAAATGGTTGTCACCATCATTTTGACACCATTATTTTTTAAATCGGTTTGGTACTGCTTGAGATTGCGTTTTTAGAACATTTTTAGAGCGCTTTTTGCACATTTTCACCCCTTTTAACTTTCGATTTTTTTAAGAAATGTTCTTAGAGATCATTTATATCTAATAAGTAACTACCATACCAAATTCCATGTATCTGGGCCCTTTAGTAACACAAAAATCGGAATTTCAAACGTTTTTTTTTTTTTTTTTTTTTTTTTTTTTTTTTTTTTTTTTTTTTTTTTTTTTTTTGCTCCTGCACCTCCTTTAGGGGTAGTGGCACTGACATAAAATGTAGTCTATGTTATAGCAAGGGTTGTCACCATCATTTTGACATCATTATTTTTGAAATCGGTTTCGTACTTCTTGAGATTGCATAAAAATCGCCATTTAGAACGTTTTTTAGAACGCTTTATGTCAATTTTCACCCCTTTTTAATTTTGATTTCTTTTTTTTTAAGAAATGTCCTTGGAGATCATTAGTATCTTATAAGTAACTACCATTCCATATTTCATTATTCTATAATTTGGAAATAACACTAATTTTGGAAGCATATCGTTCTTTAGATTTAGTATCATTCAATTCTTAGCACAGCGGGGCGTGGCCGGGGACCTAAGAACCTAGCTTCCGCAAAAGTGTCGGAATAAGTGGAAGAATAAAGGGCTGCGGACGAAGAGGGGCCGCTCACCGCGGCGGTTCTTATCACCAGGCCCTTCAGTAACACAAAAATCGCATTTTTCGAACGCTTTTTGCTCCTATACCCCCTTTTGGCCAGTAGCACGGACATAAGATATAGCCTGTGTTCTAAGTTGGACTAACACCATCATTTTGATACCATTACTTTTGGATTCGGTTCGGTAGTTCCAGAGCTTACCTCCTAAAATAAACAATTTTTACATCTTTATAATATTAGTATAGATATAGATTTAAGGTAATTTTGGATGTATTTACGATAATTCCGGGCAACGCCGAGCGGGTCTGCTAGAACAAATAAGCTTGCAGTGGTTTCTAACCTTTTACGGGCCATACTCTACCGAAGCATCTGTAAAATCACGATCCCCTTCACCCTCCTCACACTCATATTCTATAACATATATATATTATTATTTAAAAAGTGAACTCTATTCACCTGAAGAAATCTAACATAGTTTTAACAATAACATTCATTTCAGATTTTTTAACTTATTTTGAATTTTTTGCCACAAATGTGTTTTTAACATAATTTTTTAAATGCAATGAGAATATAAATCTTCAATTTTATGCCAAAATTGTTTTGTTGTTCCTTCCCAACTTACCTCAATGTTTAACAAAGGTATTATATGGTCTGCCTTTTTATCTTCAAAAAATTCTTAACGAGTCTCTCACATTTAGCATTAAAATTGATAATATTGACCCATTTTATAATTCATTTTGGTTACTTATTAAGAGTTTTTGGAAAAGCTTTGGACACTAAATTTTCTTCCTATGAATAACAATATACACATGAAGCGTTTCAAGATTCTGACCTTTATCAATTTTATGTAACCATTACCTCCCGCCCTCCCCCCACCCCCAATCAAAACATATTTATCTTTGTCATTTTCTTATTATCGTTAATTAACTGTCGTGTATTCAGTGTTGCCAGACGAATACTAAAATTTTATTTAGAATACCACTATTTTCATAGAGAGATACTCCTCTCATCTATTTGCAAAAATTTTGCGATTAAAGCAAGAGGATAATATCTTACGAAAAGAGTGGTATTCAAAATAAAATTTTAGTATTCATCTGGCAACACTGCGTGTATTATCACATTTTCAAATTTAAATTGTATATGTTTAATATTCATTCACTATGTAGGAGGCCTGCACTCTAGCCATAAATATTTACTATTTATCCATTTCTTTTTTCTAATGTTATTAAAGATTTATAAATTTTATAAAGTTGGTAGTACCATGTTTAGTTATTTCAAATATTTTTTTAGTTAAATATGTTAAAGACAATAAGATTTAGGTGTACTCTTAAGTAATTTCACGTGTAAAAAGATTTTCCTGTTACATACAGCAGAGCGAATAGATAAAAATAGCTCATTCGATAAATGATTGAGAAAAATTATGAAATACATTAGTAACCAGAAAAATTATAGAAATTTTTAAATATAATAAAGGGGAAGAGGGGCTAATAAGACATTTAACATTACATCAACTCCTCCGCGTTGTGGAATTCCTTAGTGAAAACTTCAACACGAAAACACCAGCTGCGGCTATTTTTCTTGATTTCGCTAAGCCTTTCGATAAGGCCTGACATGAGGGCCTTATTTACAAATTAATTAAGCTTTGTATAAATGCTAGACTCATACATTTAATACATTCATGCCTTAGCGACCGCGCTTTTTGTGTCCGCATTAATAAATTATTATCCAGACTCTACCGCATTCTTGCTGGTGTCCTTCAAGGCTCTGTCCTCGGCCCTACATTGTTTAACCTATTTTTAACGACATTCTTAGAACACTGAGGACATATCTTGCTCTGTACGCGGACGACACGGCAATTTATGCCTCTGCACACCATCCATTCACTTTATACAAAATTTTACAAAAGCACATTGACGAATTCATTAAATGGTGTACTCATTGGCGTGTTAAACTTAACGAACAAAAAACAGCTGCTGTTTATTTTTCCAGGAAATTAACTTATTACCAACCGTATTACTATTAATAACACAACCATTCCTTAGACTAACCACACTAAGTTTATAGGAGTTACCCTTGATAGAAGACTAACTTGGAATAAACCCTTCATCAATGTCCGTGGCAAAGTCGCCAGACACTCTAAATCTCTTCCACCTCTTTTTAAAAGTTACACTTTCTATTAAAAATAAACTAATCTTATATAATGATTGCATTAGATCAGTATTAACCTATGCCTGTCCTATCTGGGGATTCGCATGCAAAACTAGAATCAACAACCTATACCGTGCTCATAACAAAAGCCTTCGTAATATTCATAATGGTCATTGGTACCTCCGCAATACAGCTAACCACCGGGATCTTTACACAACTTCTTTCAAGAAACGCATTAACCAACTTTCAAAACAATTTTATAACACTGTTTACAATCTTCTTCTTACAATCTTCCTAACCAAATTATTGACTAATTACCGACTACGAAGTATCCGACTCCACTAATAGAAAACGCCTTAAATACTCGCTTTTGCTTAATGGGGAAGACTGAGATTTCCTCATCCTTCTACTAAACTTAATTTTCTTGTTTGTTCTGTCCTCTGTTTGTTACTTCAAAAAAAAAAAAAAATCTAAATTGTTAATCTGCTATATTTAGAGCAATTTTTACAAGTTCAAATTAATTTGTATGGCCTCTGAAAAGAATTTTTGTTTTTTAGATGGAATATCCCCCGGTAGCTTTTTCGCCCGTACTCTTGGAACTAATGGAGATTTTTCTTTATTTTTTTCTCTCTTTTCCCTATTACATTGTTAAACTTTAAGTACTAAGTTCTTAAATTTTTGTTATACTTTCTCTTAACTCTTTTTAGTTAATTTTCTCATCGTAGCTACCAGCCGTGTTTAAGCATAAATTTTCTTAAGGCTCCCTAATGCCCTTGCAACACGAATCACCTCTATACTGGATGTTAAGTTGGCACACAATTAGGAAGTCCATCTACCAGATTACATTAACGGTGTTTGCACTTTGAGGGGCTTCCGAGATGTCTACAACTTTACGCCCAGTCTATTGATGATTGTCTAATAATGAAGGAGCCATTGGGATAAAAAGTCTAACTGTAGTATAATACTACCATAAAATTTTAATAAAAATAATGATTTTTTTTTTTAATGAAAATATACTTTTAAAGAAAAGTGGTATTATAAAGTTAAAATAGTAAGAAGTTTTACTGGTTAAGAATTAAGAGAGAAAATAATAGTAAAACTAGAATTCTGCTTTTTCAGAATTTAGTGTCGCCCCCGATGAAAAAAAAATATATGTATATATAAATAGTACAAAACATATTTCAATTTTAAGACTTAAAGCACACACTTTTATTTTATGTAAAATGACGTCATTTGCATCCGCTTAAGAATTTCACATTTACGATCCACTCTTAAACATCTTCAGTAAAGCATGCATAGGATGTCACTATCGCAAAATAATACACAAATGCAGCAAAAAGATGCCGTCATTAAAGAAACTGGATTAAAAAAAAAGGCTATCTAATGATTCATAGGCATTCTTTTGTTTGTAACATTAATATAGGCGATTTCAGTCGTGACGTCAACCATGACGTTTTGGTTGGAAACTGACTCCAAACAAACGGTTGCTATGTTGTATTTTCTTTTTGTTTGTGTGTTGCAGCTATATCTTATATCTATATCTCACATCTAAGTGTTTTAATACTTAATATGTACTGGTAACATTTTCCACGATTTATATTTAAAAAGAAATGACGCATAGCAACCGTTTGTTTGGAGTCAGTTTCCAACCAAAACGTCATGATTGACGTCACACTGAAAGCGTCTACAGATACTTAAAACTAAATATAGTTTATAATAGCTCCATGTTTTAACAGAAATTATTCGTTTATATTTTTTCAAAATAGCACATATTTTAATTGCATTTTCTTTCGGTTGTTATGAGAAAATGTCAACAAAAAGATATAATTGCTATTTTTCAACTATTTTCCCTTTACTTTCTATATAAATGGAGTACTTGGGTTGCCAAAATTAAACAAATGATGCTAAAAACGACAAAAAAATTAATATTTCAAAAATAAATGGAGATACAGTTTTCAAACAAATTGCATTTAAAAGTACATTTTTTTTCCAATACGACGGTATAAAAATTGAAAATGTGCGATGCTTAGAAATTAAAATAATTGCAATAGAGCATTTAATCGTACAATGATACATCTGCTTTGTTTATTGCTGGCTTCTGCAAGGTAACGTTACTTTTTTGGAGACAAAATAGGCTGGGAGAAAGAAATAGCATACAGTACCGAGGGCTAATAAAGGTAAATAAGTTAAGTTTAAAAAATCAGTTAAGAAAGACAAGAGAACAAGCTGCCGGACAAAGCTGGTAAGGGTAGGTCGGCAAAGAGTGTGACAGATGTTAATGTCACAGAAAAACAAAAAAGCACTTTTCAAGGTCCACACTTTTTTTTTTTTACTAACAAGGGAACCACTTTAGGTGTTGCTCGCACCTAGTATTGAAACCTGGTGCATTTTAAAGCTCTATATTAGGAAGTTTGGAAATCGATAAAAAAATTTTGTTAAAATAATATTTTTTGATTTTACAGCAGATAACTTTCTGAAAATGCAATTTTCTAGACCACTTTTCCGTCTTTTAACGTAAATTTAAAAAAAAAAATAGTTAAAAATATAAATTAGTCAATAATAACTATAAAATGTTGAAAAAAGTTTTAAAATTCCTTCAAGAACCTACGAATTTGATTTTAAAAAATTACAATATCATATTTACACATTTGGCGGGGAAAGATTGGCGTTTTTTTCGTCCCTTACAGTTTTCGACAACCCTAGCTGAGTATTTTCGCTATGTACTGTGTTGTAATCTCAGATGTAATGGTTTGGACGTAAACCTATTACAGGTATAAAGCTAGTGAAAATTTTGAAGTGCCATATCTGGCGACTTAACTCTCTTTTGGTGTAAAATTAACAAATAAAAATCCAATAATAAAAAATTATAAGTATAAAAAAATATATAAAATATGATTTTAACAAAGAATTTTTATCGGTTCTCTAACTTTTATGCATAGGGCTACAAAATGCACCAGGTCTTGATTCTAGGTGCGAGCAACACCTAAAGTGGCCCCCTTGTAAGTTACGATATAACGATCATAAGATCGTATTTGTTATATAAAAGAAGTATTTTTTTTTTTTTTTTACAAAAAGTTTTTTTTATATAAAAGAGTTTAATAAAGTGAAATATAGACAGTTGTGGAGAACTCAAGGTCCCTCAACACCCATAATAATGGAAAATTTGGGTCTTTTTCTGTGCTCAGACTCGCAGGCGTCGTCCAGCTCAGCAAGTATTTCATTTAGGAGGTTGTAGAAGTTTTTGTAAAAATTTTTGGAAAGGTCAACTATTCTTTTTCTAAAGGTAGGGGCATTAAGGTATTACGTAGATAGCGTGAGGCATTACGGACAATGCGGAGGTGTTTATTGTGAAGTTTACCGAGAATGTCCATAAAGGAATTACAAGTGAACCCACAAATGGGGCAGACGTATGTCATTATAGGTAAAATGCAAGAGTTATAAAGAACTTACTTGTTATAAATAGTCAGTATTGAATTGTTTAAGAGAGGTTTGGGTGCCTGAGAAGCCCCAGCGACTTTCCCCCTGATGATACGAAAGTGATGTCTCCAAGTAAGTCTTTGGTCAAGGGTGACCCCAGGCACTTAGCAGTATTAGTTCAATTGATGATAGTGTTCTTGATAGTGACTCTGTTATGATAGGTAAACCTTCTAGAAAAATATACAGCCGATGTTTTGCTTTCATTGATGCGAACACGCCATAGGTTACACCAGTTAATGAACAAGTCTATGTGAGTCTGTAGCCGCCTATATAGTGTATACGGTTGGTGCGCTGATGCCTGTATTGCTGTGTCGTCCGCATAGAGAACTAAGTAAGTCTGAAGAGAGCCTGGTATGTCATTAAAGAAGAGGTTGAACAAAAGTGGACCAAGGGCACTGCCCTGAAATATCCCATTTAGGATTAAGAAGATTGCAGAGAGGATATTGTTAATGCGGACGCGGAAGAAGCGGTCGTAAAGGTAAGAGAAGATTAAAAATATAAGTCTGGCAGGGAGTCCAAGCTGAATTAATTTGTAAATAAGGTCTTCATGCCAGACTTTGTCAAATGCTTTTGCGACATCCAAAAATCTGGCAACAGCTGGAATCTTCATGTTGAGCTTTTCACTTAGAAACTCTACAACACGAAGCAACTGGTGTTGTGTTGAGTGCTTGGGCCTAAAGCCAAACTGCTCGGGCATAAGAATATTGTTCTGATCTATGTGTTTTTGTAACTGGGCCCTAATGACGCGTTCGAGAACTTTGCTAAGAGATGGTAGTAAAGAGATAGGTCTATAATTAGTAGGAGCAGAAAGATTACTGCCAGGTTTAGGGATAGGAGAAATTATAGAAATTTTCCAAGGTTTTGGAAAGTAATTAAATTTGAATATAGAGTTAGTGAGATGAGTTATATAGATAATGCAGTTAGTAGGAATATTTTTAAGTTCAGTATTAGAAATTTTATCGTACCCAGGGCCTTACAATTTTTAAGTTTTCTGATAATATTATGAATGATGATAGGTTGAATAGTAATGTGGGGGGTCATCAGGGGGGTTAGCCAGGAAATTTGGGGTCTCTTTATTGGATTGCTGGGGTAGGGGTTTTTTTCTTTGGAATGGGGGGGGGGTAGTTTAGGGCAACCTCTGTACGTTGCCACATAGAGTCCAGAACAATTTGCATAGGTGGGAGTGAATTTTCTACAAGGAGATATTCAGGGGTTAAATGTTCTTTCGCACACGTAAGGCATTTAGCCTTAAAATGGCAAATTTCACTGGCGTGGCCATAACCTTGACAGCGGTAACATTGTTTCACAATGTTGCTGCCTCTAAATCTCTCTATGGTAACTTTTAAGTAGCACAATTCCTGTATCTGATAGATTTCTTCAAATTTTTCTCTAGGGAGAAGGTTTACTAAGTAAATTGGCACTGGTTTTCCCGTTTTACGGCTTTTAAGCATGGCAGCGTGGTTTGCGGTAAAGTTATGCTCTTTGAGAGCGTCTATGATAATTTGGGGGTCGGTAAAAGGAGGGATACCACGTATACCTACTTTTCTGGGTTTAAGTTCATTAGGGGAGAGAGTAGTATAAGCTACTGCGTGACTGTCTAGATAAGCTTGGGTTTTACGGAAAAGATAATTTGAAAGATTGTTCAAATAATTATTCTGGTATAGATTCCATTTTAAACATTTTAATTCAGAACCTTTTTTTTTTTTCATTCGCCAATAAATTTATTTTTTTAATTTTGCATGTATTACCTTTACTTTTAGCCTAAGACATTACTTTTCGAAAAAAAAAAAAATAGGTGAGTTACAAATTTGAAATTGCTCTCCGGTGGGGTGTATGCCCACATTGGGAACCACTGGCTTAGAGCCATAAACTTCTTTTTAATTGTTTATTTTATTAAGTATATTTTATTCCAAAAAACAACACGACTAAGCAAAAAAAAAAATCTTAAAATAAATGATTTTTTTCCCTTAAAGTATCATGATATTCAAATGAAAAACATACCAAGAAAATATACTTATTAAACAAAAAGATAGTAGGAACGCAAAATTCTTTAATAATACGTTTATGCAATTAGTCAGCTTTTAATGAATACCAAAATGATTTTCCGCATTTCAGCCATTATTTAAATTTCCAAGCATATAACACAAAGTAATTACTCAAAATCACGGAATGTGATATTATTTGCACAAAGCTTTGAAACTTTTCTGAAGTATTTCGTTTTTGCATTATGTTTAATTATTTTCTCCGATGCACAATGCGAAGTAAACTGTTTTGCCTCGGAGAAAAGTTTGATTCATTCTTGCATAAATTAACATTTTTTGAAGATTTCATGTTTTTTTTATTTTTTAAAATTTAGTTCTTAATAAAAGTTTTTAAATTAACTTTCTTATGTGTTAACAGCCTTGCGGGAATTTATTTTTGACACTTAAAAAGAACTATTCTTCTCTAAATACAAAGGAAAATGAAATAATGTATATTTTTCATAGTTGTTTCGTATTGTTTTCAAGTTAATTTTTTGTTGAAAATAGTAAGTTATGAAGATGATAACATTAAAGTGTAGCATGTAGCATACATTATATAACACAAAATTTTAATTATTGCCACGCCACAAGATCTTTTAATGCCACTACTTTCGTATAGTAATATTAGCTTTATGCAATCGCAAAATTCTGCTATTGAATAAAGCGAATGTTTCTACACGGAAGTAATGGTACTCAAAAATCAGGAGACATGACAAATATGTGCATTTTAGAATTATTGAAAAAACATTCTTTTTTAAGTACTTTTTGTAAAACTGCTGGTAATGTTTTGAAAAGATATTAAATCATTAAAATGATATCGCTATTAAGGCTGTTCTCAAATCCAAAGGAGCTACTTTCTGACACATTTTTTTTCATTCGTTTTTGCTTGGAAACGCATGAAATTGGCAGGTGCTATTATTCAAAAACTATATAATCGAGAGACGCTTTCCATTTTTTTTTTTTTTTTTTTTTTTTTTGTAAAGACAGAAGATTTTTCAAAAAACACTGTCAAATAGTTGGTGTTTGAATCAAATTTCCGGACGCGACACCGACACCGCGAGAAAAGAGAAAAACCGGTCGTCACATGACCCCAATTGCTTAAGTAATTTATTTATCAAAAAATGCAAAAATCATCTCGGTTCCAAATCGCTTCAAAAGTCAGACCAGCCAATTTTATGGCTTTACGTTTAAAAATGAGGCAGAAAATGTATCAGAAAGTTTCACGTTGTTGAGCAGGACATTTGAGAACCACCTTAACTCCTTCGGGACGAGCGTCTTTTACAGAATTTTAATCTTGTATCACCGGTTTTTCAAAATAAAAATTTTTGCCTAATTGAATCGGAAAAATGCTGTGATTAAATAAGACAAAATTTACAATAAATATTTACTGGTGAGAATAATCACGGATTCTGAGTACCTTACGCGGCATGGCTACCAGTCGCTCGTCCCCGAGGAGTTAAAACATATACAACATATGCACGTCATATACAACACGATAATTTTAAAATTTTGAATAGTTCTAAAAAGCATTATCATTTCAAAAGTATCACAAATTGGTAAGATTTAAAAATATATATCATAAAAATTTTTAATGATTTTTCTGTGATATTGTTGCTAACTGAATACTAAAACTTATTTAAACTAAATTCTATGCTGTTATTTTTAAAAAAAATGCCCAAATGTCACTACAGAAGAATCCGAAAAAGCCTGGATTTATGCTACTATTTTTATCTATTTCATTAAACGGAAATTTGAGAATACTGTCAAGATTAAAGTTACAAAAAAGTTTTGTTAAATTATAAATATTCAGATATTTTCTTTAATGATTTACAATTAACCACATGGCTTTTTCTCAAAATCAGTGGTGTTTGTTCCCCCATAGGGGAGCAATTTCAAGTTTGTTATAAACCCATTTTTTTGGTAAAACGTAATGCCGTAGGCTAAAAAATAAAAGTTATGCATTCAAATTTCAAATTAAAATGGAAAAAAAGTGTGTTTTTATTTTTCAAAAGAGCTACCAATCAAAAATTCAAAATACAAATTTGACAAGAATAATTGTATAAAAGACTTAGAAGCTTTTTACATTTATATATTTACATTTTTTTTTATTTTATTTATTTTTTTTTTTTACAATTTTTCTCATTTACGTGTATTTTATAGTTTTATAGAACTTTTTTCACTGTTATTGAATGAGTTTTATATTTCGACAGTTTGGTCTCCCTTAAAATTATTTGTGTTTGGGAAAGCATGCTAAACATTGTATCATGTTACTTTTATTCATAATTTAATTTACTTGGACTCTCTTAAATATAATTAATATAGTCTCTTAAGCTAATATTAATTTTTGTTGCATTAAAATATCTCAATTTGTTGATTTTCTGTAAGCAAGTAAACCCTATTGGTTTACAGTGGAAGTCTATGGGAATTTGGCGAAATATTAGAGATATCGCCAAGTTGGCGTCACTTTTGGCGACTAATTTTAGCCGCAGAATTTGGCGATAAATCGCCAAGTTTCCAACAAACTTGGCGGCATTTGGCGACAGAACAGGGTTCCCCCTATGGTAACACACCCTTACATGTATGAAGATGCATTAAATGCTGTTCAATAACCAATGAGATGCGTTTCATTTGGGCGTTGCCATTAAACAATTAACAAATAATCGCGATTTCTGTGCCACGCACGATAGCGTAATATATATATATATATATAGATAGATAGATAGATTCGCTCTTCAATATGTCACGTGTAGAAACTGTTACACATGAAACTACTTAAATGTACAGTTAAAAACTGACTGCTTTAATCACATTGAAACATTTGAAATTTCTAAATATGTGAAATGTTTGTCATGCAAAACATTTAAAATATCTAAACGAGGTATTACTGCCAAGCTTATCAAAGTAGTAGGACGTAGTTAAAAGTAATTTCCTTGCACATTTGGTTCAGGTCTCATACACAATATATAAATACTAGAAAGGTAGCCCGTCAAAAATGACGGAAATTTAGATATAAAGATATATACAACTCATGTGCAAGAATATGAGTTTTCTCGCTTGTTCCGCAGTGATAGATGAAAATAACACATTTTAAGAACGAAACACATTTATGAAGAACTGTGTACAGCAGAAGACCACTAATCTGCACAGTTTGGTTCCAAGTGTTATGCAGATTTGAGGCTTTTTGCGGTCATGTCTATTCAATCTCTGTTTACACTTTTTTTTAATTCATATATTGGACAATTTAGATGGTTGAGCCTTAAAAATAAATAAATAACACACTTGAAGTAAGGTTAAAAACTATTAAATTATTGTATACGATTTCATGAAATGGTATTATATGGTATTATATGTGTGTGCTTCACGATCTTGGTTAAGACGTTGGCGAAATTACCTGCAACTTGTCATAATCCTAATAGTGTGGGCCGCTATAACAAAAAAGTAACCAGTTTCTAGTAAAATTTCTGATATAAAGTTTGTTAAAAACTTGTGTAAAATTGCAGGCCGTTCTCATGTTATTGTCAGTCCAAGGAATAATATTTCTAACACTGAAGATTTTCCATGTATATATGGAATTTAGAAAAGCTTCTCCAAAAGAAAGGTCCTGAAATGACATTGTAATTCCTCTAACTTCAAAGTTTAATCGGGCCCTGATGTTGAGTACTGAAATCTAATAAATACAGTTATTTTGAATATTACAACAGAATTAAACAGTTAAACTTATTTAACTTAAACCCGCTGTTACTTCCCGATGTTATTTTTTAGTATTAAGAAAGAAAATTATTTAAAATTTTCAAATCATGCATTTATGATTTTTTTCCGTCTTTAATAACTAAATAATGAAAAAATAGGCTTTTGTTCTGAGCTCATAAATATGACAATAAAATAATGTAACTAAGAGACATTGCAAAATTAAATCTTTGTGATTACAAACCATAAACAAACGATACCGCCACCATTTTACCTACTATGACGTCATTAGAATATTTCCCATTTGTTGTTGAAGAACTTACTTTGTGAATGATTACCTCAATGATTTAATATTTTTGACGTTTCACGATGAATGAATCACTTGTGTTTGTTTAGGTTTATGGAATGAGATATTAAGCTGTGAACCTAATTTAAATTGAAGTTATCCAAGGATACATGTATTTTTAATCGAAATTAAAAACAATGCTTTGATCTCGAAATAAAAAGTTTTAGTTTGTATAATTTGTTATTTCTGTTAATTATTTATTTAAGTACTTTTCCATTATAGCGCATTTTTTAAAAAAGCTTGGCGCGATTCGGGCATCAGAAATTGAGATATGTTGCGAAAATATATAAACAGCTATGAAAACAAATCTAATGAACTTTTATCTTTGTTTATATATGCACTTGTATACATAAAAACATCGTTTCTAAATATATATATATTTTTTATATATACAAATTACGGCACAGATTTCAGATATGAACCGGGATACCTAACTGGCGCCAAAATGGTGTTATTTTGCCTGCTATGGTAACCCGGCTATTGTTTTTTATTTATTAATAAATTGTTTATTTACTTTTATTTTCTGTTTTTTAATTATATAAACTGCTTTGTTCTATAGTTATTATTCAAACTTTTATTTATTTATAGTTATTTCCTTTTCAAAATGATAGCAAATAATTGAAAAATATATAAGTAACTGGTATTCGAAAGCGAGATTTGTGCCAAATTGGCATCATAGAAAAGTAACGCCGACAACCATGCGTATATGACATCTGTGCAAAAATTACTTCTGTTTCTTTATAAGAATGGGTAAATAGCTTTTTTTATATTAAATTGTCGGCACAGATGTCATATACGCCCATATTCGCTTTTTTTTTTTTTTTTTTTTTTTTGACGCCGATGTCATATTTGCACCGTGTACTTAACTGGCGCCAAAGTGTCGTTATTTTGCTTGTAATGGTAACCCGAATGTTGTTTATGCTGTTGATGTTTTCGCCAAATTGGCGTCGGAAAAAAAATCGCGCCAATATGGGGAGCATATGACATCTGTGCCAAATTGTATACATATGGGAAAAATTGCTTGTGAGTATGAAGCAGTAAATAGGTTGCCAGAAAATACGCTGGCAAACTTCTTTCTCGCCAAGAAACTTTTTTACGAAGTATTGTACATAAGCAGGAACAGATGTCATATTCGCCCCATATTGGCGCGATTTTTTTCGGTTGCCAATTTGGCGAAAACATCAACAGCATAAACAACATAATCCGGGTTACCACATCAAGCCTTTTGGCGCAAGTTAAGTACCCGTTGCCTATATGATATTGGCGACAGAAAAAATCGCGCCAATATGGGGCGAATATGATATCTGTACCCATAAGCAATGATTGCTAGAAATGCATTTTTAATTATGATATGCGCTTTTATGTTTCACTACATTTATGCATACTATACTGTGTGTATAAATGCTACAGTTCATATGCAGAGCTACACAAAAGAATTCGTAAGGGTTACTGAGTATGAGAGTAAATTACTTAAAGGTGGTTTTCAAAGGAGTTATGGATTTTTACGCTGAACTGCATTTAGTTTCCTAAGAAATGTTTGTAGAATATAGATAAAATGATATACAGGGTCACGCAAAGAATTGGATACATAACCGTCTATGGATGATAATATCTGGAAATGTGATTTCAGTAGTTTTAAGAGTAGTTTAAATTAAATTTTAGCTAAATAGTGGCATGTAATAACGGTACTACTGGCTATGGACGGTAACTGCTGAAATCAATTTTTAAATTTTTTTATGCGTTTTCTAAAATGTTTACTTTGTTATCTTGGTACTTCTTAGTTATCCCGTCGACCAAATTACTGTCGCCAAATTGTAAGATTAATTGCCAATAGTGGTTGCCATTAATTAATTAATTGTAAGATTAAATGCCAATAATGGCCAATAAAACCATTAATTCGATGTTTTATTTGTATTTTTGTTAATGTTTTACTATTGATTTGGCGATTTATATAATTTGGCGAAATTGGTCGACGGGATATCTAAGAAGTAACGTTATCTTATTTACCTTATTTCCCTAAATAACGAAGTTTTGTTAAAGCATTCAGGATGTGTTGGAAAGTGTTTCATATTCTATGCCTAACGCATGATTTTTCTTTCTTCTTTAGTCTTAGTTTGCATTTATTTTATTCTTAATTTTTTAGTCTTATACTGCTTTATAGAAACTTTGGCACAGTTGTCATATACGTTATCATATATTGGCGCGATTTTTTTCCGACGCCAATTTGGCGAAAACATCAACAGCATAAACAACAACATCCGGATTACCATATCAAGCAAAATTACGACACTTTGGAGCCAGTTAAGTATCCGTTGTGTATATGACATTGGCGTCAGAAAAAAATCGCGCCAATATGGCGTGACATCTGTGCCGAAACTTTAATATTTAATGTTTAAACTCTTCGCTCCACTCCCCTTGCATATAGTACAAACTATAACACGGATAGCGCAAAATAATAGACAGTTTGGTACTTTTCCACCGTAGGGGCTTTGGCATTTTTTTAAAAAAGCTTGGTGTAATTTGGGCATCAGAAAGTGAGATTTGGGTACTTTTCCGTTATGCGGACACCATTGTCGCCAAGCGTAATAGTTGGCGCAAAATCGTGAATTGAAGCATTTGAAAAATAAAAAAAAAACCATTGTCGATACTAAAGTGAGCATTTACAAAATATAACATTTGAAAATTCCAGATTTTTACGAAATATTTCATCAAATCACAAATATATACTTAAAATAAGTGAACAAATAACTGCTATAAAATAAAGCAATAAAATAAAACTCATATTAAACTGCTGGCATAAAATTACAAATATCTTTTAGCATTTTGAAATAATTGGCGCATTAGCATACATTTTGGCATGGTGTCGGTATAACGGAAAAATATCGAGATTTGTTGTCAAATCATATAAACAGCTATGAAAAAAAATTCGATGAGCGTTTTTGTTTGTTTTATATGTATATTATTGATGTTTTTATGTACAAATTACCTCTGTTTCTGTATAAAGTTAGAGAAACGGCTTTTTTATGTTAAATAAGTCGCATAAATATCGAAAAAAATGCGTGTGCATATAAAATGAAACAGTGAATAGGTTCCCGGAAAATATGTTACCAAATTTCCTTTTTCGCCAAGGCACCTATACTGGAAAAGTACCTAAAGCACATTAAAATCGCGCAGTTAGGAGCTCACACAGTACACCGTTGTCTATTGGCGGTTATTTTATTAGTAGCATCGGGAGGAAGATATAAAGATGTACTTTAAATTCTCACCCATAGATTTCGAAAAAATATTTTAAAAGAGTGGAGTTATTAAATTTCGGTGACCTCCATTATGAAAGATTAATGGTTTTAAATGGGAATTTCGCCAAATTAGCCAGCTATCGCCAATTTGGCTAACATTTGGTGCTACTGTGGTAACCCTGCATTAATATTTAAAAAAAATTACTCATTTCAATGAGGCGGTCCTACCGGAATAGTGAGGGACACACAGAGACTTGGATTTTATATAAATAGATAAATAGTAATGACATAGACATTTTAAAATTTTAAATCCGATTATGCGTGGATTACCGGTCAACTGGCAAAAATGTGTTACGATGAGAAGAAAAAAGATTATTTAAAACTGATAAGGTTGAAAATCCAGAAGTGCTACTGATAGAGAAGATCGTAGTGTCCGAAAATATGTTACTGTACTGTTTGATATACTAAAAATCAATTGTAAAATGTACCAATGCAATCAAATAACAAATGTAAGAGTCTCTAAGACTTTTGAGAAGATAAAATTAGACAATATTGCCAATTTTTGTGTCCCATTGGGTAAGTTTATAAGAAACCACAAAACTTTTTTAGATGTAAAGGCGAAGAGGAATGACTTAGTTTCATCTATAAAGTGATGTTAGAAACATATTTGTGACAAGAATATTACCTGTATGATAAGCTGGGGAAAAAATGATAAGTGATTTGTAATAGTTAGTGCACTTTTAGTCTTCCTCAATGTGAATATAAAGAGTTTCTTTTTAACTCTTTCCAACATAGTTTAAAAGTGTTTATGACTTCGGTTTGTCCGTATGCCGTCTGCCGCCTATCTGTCCCTGCTCTCTCATAAATATACTCGGATTGTCATGAAATTTTTATGAGTTATTGAGGTTTCCTATAGAATGTTCGGTATTGAAAATGAAGTGTGCAACATTTATAGTTCTTTTACAGGGGCACACAAAAGAATTCCATTACATTACGATCTATGGGGAAAAACCGTTTGCGGTGCATTTTATTTATGTTACGGCATTTCATAAATTTTATATTTATATTTCTAACATAATGAGATTGAGATAGATCATTGATATGACTACAACCGGCTTTATCAGGAGTATAGAAGAAGTAGTACTTACAGTCCATTTACAGAGACGCACAAGACGAGAAAATTACTGTATGACATCTAGAGAAAAATCGTTTGCGGTGTATTTAATGATGTTATGATTCTTCAAACATAACAAAATCACTGAAGTACACTGCATGTTTTCAATAGATATAGAGTGCATAGCATTTATCTTTCATTTACAAGAAGACACTAAAGAATTTGGTTAAAAGAGTCTAATATCGATAATTTCTGGAAATGCGTTTTCCTCTGTGGTATGCATTTTAAAACTGATCTAATTTTGAGTGCATTAGATAGCATATATAAATTCTATAGCTCGCATCCAGGTCTTTACGAAAGATTTAGCGGATACGGACAGAAATTGCTGAAAATGAATTTTTACTGATTTATATGTTTTTTTTTTTTTTTTTTTTAAGTTGCTTATTAATAGAAGATATCTTATTTCATTCTGCGAAAAAAAATGATATTTCTTAATAATATCCAGTTAGTGTTGGAAAGTGTTCCATAATCTATGTCTGATGCATGATTTTTCGTTCTTGTTTAAATTATAAAAAGAATTTACGGAGGGAAAAGGGGAGCATCAGAATTTTAGAGATTCTTTCGTGTGGCTTGGCCCTCTAAAATTTTTAATAAACGGGAGTTTTTACAATATATGCTCACAATCACTTTTTTCACTTAGTTGTAAAAAACGGATATTTATCTATATGCTTATTTATTTCACTAAGCCGAAGTTTGTAAGGATTCTACTATTAATAAAAAGAAAGTGTTTAACTGTAGCGTTATAGACAGGGGGGCGGCAGCACAGGCAATCACCTCATCAAGTGCACGGCTGAAATTCAAGAATTAGTTAAAACTCGATTCGCATATTAAAACGCAATCGGTCTGCCAAGCCATATCTTGGTGGAAAACACCTGAAAATCTGAATTTAACGGTTGACTCGTAGGTTTACAATTGTGTTTTCCTGCTCCCAGTCCTCCATGATTTCATACCTTTGGGTGCAGGAAAGCACAATGGTAAACCTACGAGTCAGCCGCTAAAATCGTGTTTCCACCAAGATATGACTTGGTAGACTGAGTGCAGTTTAATATGCGGTTCAAGTTTTAACTAATTCTGGAATTTCTGCTAACTCCCGGTCTATCAGATATGTTACATATAATGATTTAGTTACATTAATTTACTTCAAATGACAATTGTACTGAAGTTAACACTAGAACGCCCGGAAATTTTACTCAAGTTTCATAAAAATATTTGACACCAGATTTCTTATTTAAGATTATTTGACTGATTTATTTAACGTAAATTTGCCTTGTTTAAATTTAACTTATTTTATGAAAATTTTTCTGGTTCCAGTTCACATTTAATCATATGGTTCGAGTCGGATCGACTCATTCCGGGCTTTCTAGTGTTAAGGAACTTTAATCTTCCAACAAATACCTCAAAAAAAGCTCATTACTCAAAGAGCATATATATTCAAAGTCCTCAAAAATCGAATTGTAAGTAATAACCTAATAGTATTACCAACAATTTGTATTATCGCCTTTGAAATATTTACAAATGTGTTGTTTCTTAAACATATTATGAATACAGAGAGGCTAGTGTTTATGATTTATCTACTCAGCAATTTAAAATCAAATATTTCTGAGAAAAATCTGCTAAGAAAAAATGAGAACATAAATGTTACTATGACAAAATTTAATAAAAGTTGCTTTAAGTTACATATGAAAAATAAAAAATGCTTATACAAAAGTAATATTGAATCAGTATAATCTTAACCATTACCTCGGAATGTTAAGCACAAAAATCACCAATGTTCTCTGCCATCGAAAGAGGCGAACAATTGCCTCAGAATATTAAAATGAACACTGTGTAATTATTAGATAAATGCATACAATTTTAACACAAAAAGGGTTTCAGAACGCTTTAATATACATTGAAATTATTTTTAGTGATATTTCTATTATGCTTTCGAGTAATTTGTCAGAAAGGAAAAATAATTAAAATTCTAAAAGACATTACGAACTAAAGGTTATTTTTAAGAATTTTATTTTGTTGTTTTTTTCTGTCTCAAATCAAGACTTTTTTTTTAAATTAAAGATTTTAAGTAAATTTCCGTATGGGGAAATTCAATTTAATTACTTTTTTATTTGTTTCTAACTTAAAATATCATAAATATGTATATAGCAAAAATAAAAAAATAAAACGATTTTAGTGAAGTTTTGATTAGAAAACCACAAAAAAATCAATGTATTATAAATTTATTCAACTTTAATAATGTAATAAAATGTAATATAATATTCTGGCGTGAGAAGATTTGACCAGAAAAACTAATCATACTACTAAAACCAAAGATTTTTTTCCGAAAAGTTTGTGTTTAATTACTTGGATTTTCGTAAATTGTTATGCTTTATTAACCTTGTCCCTTTCCAGAAGAAATGACATATTCTCTCTTCTTTAACATAACTTTCGCCACTTTAGTGAAATGACCCAAACAATTAGCGTGTAAGAGATAATGTAAGAGATTGAAATTTCCGACAAAAAACTTTCATACACTATGTAGATTAGAAACGACAAACTTTATTACTTCAGAGAAGATAATACTTATACTTATATTATTCAAGATCAGTGCTTGACTTTTGCTGTTTTGTAACATATCACAAACGATTTCATACTTTTTTTGCTTAACAGTATTTTGCACTTATGCCAAAACTCATTCGACAGAATTTTTAAATGTGTTGTATATTTCACTCTTCTGCTTACGTAAAATCAATTTAACACTAAAAATTTTTATTCTTAAAAAATCAAGTGTTAAAATATAAAGCAATGCTTAGATTGACACGCATTTTTATAATAAGCATTTTCGCATATTTGTTTTTGCGAAGTGAGGGCTCTATAATTCCAAATTAATTTCAAAGCAGGCACATGGAGTTTCATTAAAATAAATCACTTTATTCAGAGCGATTTGAGCGATCTAGCATATGTTTATTCAAGATGAAACGTAATTATCTGCATGAAATGAACCAAAAGAGAGAAATAGATGGATTTTTAAAAATGCTTCGATTTTTCACCACAAGAATAAGATAGGATTTTGGCACATTAATTTTTCAAGAAAACGTATGATAAAAAAGTCCTTCCGGCCAGTGCCGGGAGGAAGAGGTAGCTTTCATATTCCTTATTTTAAAAAAAGCCAACTTATATTATTCAAACACACGAAGCTCAATTAAGTGGAAACCGAATGTAGGAGATTCAATACTAATTTTTATCAATACTAAATCATTATGAATGAGAATTTCGCGAAATTAGTCAGCTTTATCCAAGCTGCTTTTATTTAAAGTAACTTATATTTGGCTGCCAAATTCGGCGATTTCTTAAAGTGCCTGCCATTTTAAGACAACATGGTGGATGAGGCTAACCAGTGAACTTGGACGAGACCTTAGTAATTGCTGTGCACATGCTCACTCACATCGGAATCGGTTGATATATACGAGTGCTATCGCAGGCAAAAAATCAGATTTTTCAAAATGTCACCCACGTTAGAAATTGAAACTGCTATATCTGAGCCATTTTTTAAGATAAAGACAAACAAAAAATGCTCCTGAATCCTTATATCAAGGTCAAATACTTAAGAAAGAAACCTTTTTCAATTTCTTTTTTTTTTTTTTTTTTTGCACCTCACTTTAAATATAATTTTTTTTTAATTTAATGGCCGCCATTTTGAAACAAGATGGCTGATGAAGCTGGCCAGCGAACTTGGTCGAGATATTGATGTATACTATCCACATGCCTTCTTCCATCGAAATAGGCGAATATGTGTGGTATCGCGTGACAAATACAAGATCGTTTCAAAGTGTTAGCCATGATAGAAATTCAAAGTGCTATAATTCAACCACTTTTTAAGATATAAACAAAAGAACAAATTTTCAGAAACAAAAACTGCTCCAGAATCTTTGTATCAAGGCCAAACACATAAAAAAATCTTTTTCATTTTCCAATTTTTTAATACCTCATTTTTAATTTTTTAAGTTACATTTTTTTTTTAAATTGCAACACTTTTGAAACAAGATGGCGAATGACGCTGGCCAACGAACTCGGTCGAGACATTGGTATGTACTATGTACAGACCAAGTTACATTCAAATCGGTTCATAAATACGCCTGTTATCGCGTGACAAAAATCAGGTCGTTTTAAAATGTCAGCCACAATAGAAATTCAAAATGTTATAACTCAGCCATTTTTTTAGATATCGACGAAACAAAACCTGTTCCGGAATCTTTGTATTAAGGTCAAACACATACGAAAAAAATCTTTTCCATTTTCCAATTTTTTGGTATCTCATTTTAAATTTAAATTTTTTTAAATGGCCGCCATTTTGAAACAAGATGGCGGATGAAGCTGGCCAACGAACTCGGTTGAGTTATTTGTATGTACTATGTACACACCAAGGTACATCCAAATCGGTTCATAAATACGTCTATTATCACGTGGCAAAAATCAGGGCGTTTCAAAACGTCAGCCACGCTAGAAATTCAAAATGCTATAACTCAGCCATTTTTTAAGATATAGACGAAACAAAAACTTCTCCCGAATCTTTTTATCAAGGTCAAATACATAAGAAAAAAATATTTTTTCAATTTTCAATTTTTTGGTACCACATTTCAAATTTAAATTTTTCTTAAAATTTTAAATGGCCGCCATTTTTAAACAAAATGGCGGATGAAGCTGGCCCACGAACTCGGTCGAGACATTGATCTGTACTATGTATAAACGAAGTTACATCCAAATCGGTTCATAAATACGCCTTTTATCGCGTGACAAAATTCAGGACGTTTCAAAATGTCAGCTTCGCTAGAAATTCAAAATGCTATAACTCAGCCATTTTTTAAGATATAGACGAAACGAAAACTGCTACGTAGTCTTTGTATAAAGGTCAAATACATAAGAAAAAAATATTTTTCCATTTTCAATTTTTTGGTACCACATTTCAAATTTTAAATTTTTAAAAAAATTTTTAAATGGCCGCCATTTTGAAACAAAATAGCGGATGAAACTGGCCAACGAACTCGATCGAGACATTGGTATGTACTATGTACACACCGAATTACATCCAAATCGGTTCATAAATACGAGAGTTACAGTGTGACATAGGTCAGATATATATATATATATATATATATATTGATATATATACATATATATTGATATATATATATATATATATATCAATTTTGAACGGAGGGTGGTTTCGGTGTCTGGGGGTCATGATCAATGAAAATATACCAAAATTTTTTGAAATCGCTTTCCTCCGAACGGCTGCAATAGGTAGCTTTTTGTAAAGAAAGCTACCTAAAAAAGACAATATTTCAAAGAGAATCAATTGGAGGATGCCATAGTCCGCTTTAAAAAATACACTAGAGGAAAAAAAAGCGATTAAAAAAAATACCCTTGAAAAATATTTTAACTTATCCTGTGTAAGTAAAACACAATGAGTCTAGTTTACTCACTGTATGCAGGATAAATTTGACATAATCTGCCAAACGGTAAGGGCTAATAGGTAAGCCCACGTGGAGCATAAAACAGCATAGCAACCCTATCCCATCTCTAACTGTTTTCGAGTCATGGAGGACGGAAGGGAATTGCGTCAATTCTGAAATAGGCAAAGTGCGAGCTTTACTCGCGCACAAAGAGTTCCGTACAGCAAAGACCGTGTACAAAATTTAAATTTAGCATTGTGTTAACCACGCTTCTAAAGGAGGTCGCAAAGTTGTAACGCTGTCTTGATCCGTGCCGCTGTTTTCTAGATAGGTTTTTAATTAATATTTCGGTCAATTACCAACAATTTCTTTCGAAAATCAGTATATGATTCCGCGTCGATAACTGCCTCGACAATTCTTCCGCCGAGCGCCCGCAAAGTAAAGTTTGTATGTAACGGAAAAATGCGATTTTCTCAAAAACTATCTGACCTACGATAATCGCTATCGTTTTCCTGCAAGTTTTAAATAAACTGCTACTATCCCCAATATAGTGGAGCGAAAAAAGTATTATTTTTTAAATCAAAAACGGGTAGGTGCTAAAAGTTGCCTTTATACTAGTACATCAACTGCGAGCAATTTTACCGCTGAAAAAAATGGCGTGAGTCTGCGCTTTTGGTCCAAAAGTCAAAATTTTGGGCAAAATTTGACATTCTTTCAAAAAATCTAAAAAATTCCTATAGAGATGGTTAATATTCTGTTGTGTCATACAATTAATTGTTGGTTAGAATACAGATCTTACCTAGTTGCTTTCAAAACTACCCAGGAGGTACCACGTGGAGGTGGCTGCATTTCATGTCACAACAGTGCATAGCTTGATCACCCTACCATCTGCGCACAACGTTTTATTTATACATTAAATTGTGATTTTTTTTATCAAAGACTGGCATAAGTTTTCTATGTATCAATTTAGTCCACCTCTTCTTTGTATCCACAGACTTTGGATGCTGCTGCTGTGATCTCGTTCACGTATTTTTCTACTGCTTGTGTAAGAGAAGGCAAACAATGGAATGCAGTGGGAATGATATTCATGTAATCTATTCAGTCGTCTATTATCTCCACCAAGATTGCACCCGATAAATGCATATTGATTAGGGGTTCTGTTACCACAACTATTTTCCAATCAATTAGATTTATATAATTATCCGCTTCAAAGTTGATTGTCGATATTTCAGATTTAGGTATGCCATCAATTACTCTCATCTTCTAACTATTATGTGCTGAGCAGCTAGCTGTTTAATGTGATAGCGATCGTCAGAGAGCATTGAAATCAGAATTTCATCTGCGTATGCAAAGCAACCATTGTCCTAAATAACTTTTTTAGTATTTGTTTTATTCTGTTTTGCGTGTTCTTTAGTAGCCGAGTAATTTCCCATGAGTTTTTAGATCCCTTCTTTAGATGTGGATTACATTTGATGGCAAACCATCCTGAAGCCAATCTTGGATTACATAGTAGTTCTTGAGTTAACGTAGAGACTCTGGTGGG
Source organism: Maratus speciosus (assembly GCA_963932465.1). Taxonomy (NCBI): domain Eukaryota; kingdom Metazoa; phylum Arthropoda; class Arachnida; order Araneae; family Salticidae; genus Maratus; species Maratus speciosus. The sequence continues at coordinate 379,392,303 of OZ010791.1, forward strand.
CAGTGAGTGCTCATTTAAAGGCGAAGAATTCTGTTGGTCGTTGTAATCCATTCCTCGTTAGCCACGTTTAGAACGAACCATTTCAATGGATCATATGCTACCTCCAAGCCCAGTGAATTTTCTCTGTATCTTTTATTAGACAAGATCGTTGGCAAAAAATTAGATTCTAACCCACAGGGATTCGCCAGACCAATAGGAAAATTTTTGTCCACGTGCCATTCCCTTCTTATTTCAATTTTTGAAGTCATATAAAGTAATTTTGAAACATTATTTCCTGAAATCGAATAAAGGGTACTCAGCACAGACCAGTTATACCTGCTAGACATTTGCAAAGTTATTTCATCAAGATATTGCTCAGAAGAACTAGCAAATAGGAACCAAAGAAACTTGTCCTACGCAAGATGGCTCACAAAGCGAATAAAATATTTCGCCTTTATATCACTCACAAAGTATGTAATCCGAGCTTATGCCGCAGGATGGTTTACACCAAATATAATCCACATCTAAAAAATGGATCTAAAAAGTTATGAGAAATTACTCGGTTACTAAACATCACAGAAAACGGCATAAAACAAATACTAAAAAAATTTATTTAGAACAATGGTTGCTTTGCACATCGAGAGCAAATTCTTATTGCAATGCTCTCTGACGATCGCCATCACATTAAACAGCGAGCTTCTCAGCATGTAAAAAAATGCAAGAGGTAAAGGCAATGATGGCATACTCAAAGATGAAATACTTAAATGCTGTAGTAACAGAATTCCCAATCACTAAGTATTAACTGGATGCAATTTTGGTGAAAATAATAGACGGCTGAATCGATTCAATTAATTCCACTGCATTACCCTGTTTGCTTTATCATACACAAGCAGTATAAATAAACGTGAAGGAGTGTCACAGCAGCATCATCCAACGTCTGTGAATACAAAGAAAAGATGAACTAGGTTGATACATAGAAAACTTATGCCACTCTTTGATAAAAAAAAAAAAAAAAATCACAATTCAACGCATAAATAAAACGTTGTGCTCAGATGGTAGGGTGGTCGAGCTATGCACTGTTGTGATATGAAATGCAGCCACCTCTACGTGGTATTTCCTGGGTAGTTTTGAAAGCAACTAGGTAAGAGCTGTAAAGCAACAATTAATTGTATGACACAAAAGAGTGGCAACGACTTATTTTACCAAAAGCTGTCAGTTTTGCTCCTGTTATACAGAATAAAGATATCGTTTAAATACATTAAGCCATTCATAATCAAGGTTTAAATAACACTTTTAAGTAATAACTATTTCTATAGGAATTTTTTAATTTTTTTGAAAAAATGTCAAATTTTACCCAAAATTTCAACTTTTGAACCAAAAGCGCAGACTCAAACCATTTTTTTCAGTGGTAAAATTGCACGCAGTTGATGTACTAGTATAAAGGCAACTTTTGGCACCTACCCGTTTTTGAAAATAAATAAATAAATAAATTAATCGCTGTCACATTCGTGTGGCCCCCCCGAACACTCTAACAACCTCACACCCCTAATGCATCTCTGGAATTTCGAAGTGGACTCTCCGCGGATGGGGGATGCGAGGGTTGGAAAGAAAATAAACATTGGAGGGTGAGACCAGAGAGGCCCTTGAACTGGAAGGATGAACATATGTTTGGCCGCTGGTCGCAAAAACTGTGTTTGTTTTTTATTATCGAATGCTCTGAAACCACGGGAGAGATAGGCAATGAGCCTAGCCCGTTGATGTATTAGAAACTGTAAATATTTTTTTTTTCTTATTAAATGTTCTTTGTTTTGTTTAGAGGCATGATTACTCATTGGTCTCATCAGTACTAATAACTATCGGGAACCGTTACACGAGAAGACGCCTCGTGACATTGGCGTAGTCGGCACCGATAGACTGATGAGATCCACATTGCGTGCCTCTATGGATGCTTATGCCCAGTTAGGGCAGCAAAACAAAAAAGAACGTCGTGATGTATTGATGGTGAAGCTGATGGACATAGATGGAAGACGCCATAGCTGGTGAGAGGCTGGAAGAGATAGAAGCAAGCCTTTTAGATCATCTGGACGGCATATTTATGGTGGAAGGAAGAAGCAAGCATACTGGGAATGACTGGTGAGTGGAGTTTATTTTGTTTTCATTGTACCAGAAACAGGGTTCTGTAAAAAAAAAAAAAAAAAAAAAAAAAAAAAAAAAAAAGGATAAGGGTATAATAGTAACGGGTTGTTTAATTTAATTGGTAATGTTAAAAGAAAAAAAAAGTGGTTGTGGTTGTCTGTCAGAAATGAGTGATGGTGGGATTAACCGGCATAATTGTATGTAAACGTATTCAGATATTTTTTTTTATTGTATTATTATTGTTATTATTATTGTATTATATGTTGTAAAAAATTTAATGCTCGGGATAAAATGGTTTTATGTCAGATTGAAATTTAGAATATATATATATATACAACTATATATAAATTTGGGGCTAATTAAGTACCATAGAATTCTTTTGTTTGTTTGTTCTGTTTGGTTACTGAAAGGGCTGGAAAATGACCTTTCTAATGAAAGGTAGTAGGGCAGATTTAGCTCAAGTAGTTGAGGAATTGGGTGAACAAGTGCCTGAAAAGGGAACCAAAATCCAACTCAGTAAAATTATTTTGGAACACGCGGATTATGAGGAAGCCATGATAAAAGAATTGCTAGAACAAATTATAAGTGAACGAAAAAAACTTGAGTGTGAGGAGAAAACGCGAAGCGCCCGCGAACATGAAATAAAACTTAAGGAACTCGAAATTCAACAACGACAGGGCTCGAGTGGGAATCAGAGGGAAATAATAAATAATTCTGAAGATGGACTAGCAAAATATTTACATATAGTAAGAGATCAAATGCCTCGCATTCCAGAAAAAACAGAAAATTGGGTTTTCTTTTTCCACCAGGCAGAAACCCTGTTTGAAATTTATTCAGTACCAGAGCAATATTGGGGTAAAATAATTCTGAACAGACTTGGAAACTTTATTAGAAGTCTAACGAATAGTTTGGGAACCGTCCAATTATCTAATTATACCTCCATTAAGGAGTGTATCTTAGCGGAAAATGCGTTGACTCCATTACAACACAAAAAGAATTTTGAGGCATGTTATAAACAACATAACGAAAGTTACGTACAATGGGTAGCGAAGGCTAAAACCAACTTTGAATATTATTTAGAGAGCCGGGATGTGAAAGATTTCAAATCATTAAAAGATCTTATCATATCGGATAAAATTAAAGACTCGTTAACAGGCAGCATAAAATCACATATATTAGTGAAAGAGGGGTCCAATTGGATGACACCGGTGGATCTTGCTAAGACACTAGATATATATGCAGAGGCCACACCGTCATCGAAAGGGAGAGACTTTTATCGGGAAAGAGATCAGAGAAGAGAATTTAAGCCATTCAGGCAGGAAAGGGTAACCCCAGTAGTGGAGAGAGGAAGTGCTCGCACCCCCCAGTAGCAGCGAGGGAGGAAGTAAGAACGGTGTGGGGAAAGAGAAACAAAAAGGGAAATGTTTCCTTTGCTCTGGTCCGCATTACAGATATCAGTGTCCACAGCGAAAGGAAATAACCCGCAATGAAGAGAGAAAAGTTAGTTGTGTTAAGGCAAAAGTGGGATTGAGCGCGGTGAATTCTAAGAAACATCAGATGAGGGAAGGGCAGGATAAAGAATTATTACCGATGGTAGAGCTTAATGTTGGGGGACAAAAAGTAGAGGGGATCTTGGACTCTGGGGCTGAAATTTGCGTGTTTCGGAAAGACTTGATTCCGGATAAGTTTATGACTGGAGGTCACATTTATTTAATTCCTGCAATAGGAGAAATGCAGAAAGCGGACTTTATCACATTATCTGTGGCATTATGGGAGGATAATCAGGCGATTTCTTCGGAAATTGATATAGTCGCTGCAGTAACGGAGAAATTAAACAGTCCGGCACTCATAACTCCGGCGGTCTATGATGAGTTGATAAAACAGACAAAACTTTATAGCGTCACTGTAGGATTAGAGAATCTAGAAAATACGGGAAGGGAGGAAAATGTGAATAATATCCAAGCTAAAGTAACGGATGAGGTAACAACTAATAAGGAAGAAGGATTACCAATTGTGGGAGAAATAAAGGAAGATTCTCAGTCATTAGAAAAGGTCTCAAATGAGAATGCCGAGATTAATATGGAAGAAGGGAAACCTAGGGAATATGGGGGTCAATCAAAATTGTTTAGAGAACAACAGAGGGAATGTCCGACACTGCAAAGAGCCTGGGAGGAAGGTAGAAGTGGAAAGAATAACTACTTTGTGGAGGATGGATTATTATATAAAAAGAATCTAGTTATTAATGAAAGCGTTAAACAGTTAGTGGTTCCTCGGTGTAGAAGAAAAGAAATATTGAGACTTGCGCATAATCACTCAACAGAAGGTCATTTGGCGTCAGTAAAAACCTTAGAAAGGATTAAGCTATCATTTTTTTTGGAAGGTGTGAGGAAGGAAGTATAGAAATATTGCGAAGCTTGTGAGGACTGTCAATTGAGGCGGAGAATTAAAATGAGTGACAGGTCACCGATTCAACCGGTAGCCCGCCCTGAATTACCGTTTCAAGTTGTTGACGCTGATTTAATTGGACCTATTGAGCCAAATTCAGCCCGAGGTCATAAATATGTTCTATCGGTAGTAGATCAATACAGTAGATGGCCGGAAGCAATCCCAATACGATCTCTTTATGCTAAGGCAACATGTCAAGCATTCCTTCAAATTTTTGTGCGAACAGGGATTCCCCAAGTTGTGGCGATGGATCAGGGAAGGAATTTTGCAGCTGAGTTGACTTCGGAGTTTTTAAAACACCTGGGGGCGGCTCCCAGATTGAGCACTCCGGGGTATCCTTTAAGCAATGGACTTGTGGAGCGTTTTAATGGCTCAGTAAAGAATATGTTGCACCATGCAGTGAGAAAACATGGCAAAAATTGGGATCAAATACTGCCATTATTATTATGGGCTATGAGAGAAGTCCCAAATGAAACGACGGGGGTTTCACCATTTCAACTAATGTATGGGAGGTTACCAAATGGTCCGTTGTCAGTTTTAAAGACTGGCTGGGAAGGGGAAACCGTCATACCTGAAGGTGTTGGAAATAATCTTACCGAATATTTAGAGCAATTAAAAAATAATTTAAAATCAGCAGCAGAATTCGCATCTAATGTGGCTAAGAGAAAGTAAAGCGATTATGCTAATCGGTATAACTTGAGATCATCGTCTAGGAAATTTTCAGTAGGGGAAAAAGTAATAATTTTAATTCCCGATTCTACCAATAAGTTATACTCATGATGGACCGGTCCGGGAGTCATTGTGGATCAGAGAAATGAACATTCATTTTTTGTAGAATTACCAGATGGAAGTGTTAAGAATTTACACCAAAATAAGTTAAGACCGTATATCCATCCAGTAAATACGATAGGATTAGTATATGAGGCAGATGAAGAGTTTGGGGATATTCAACATGCTCCGGGGGGAGAGGTCGCTGAGAATGATAAGGAATTTCAGGAGATAATAGCAGAAAAATTAAATCACTTAGAGGAAGAGAAAAGGGAACAGTTAGAGAGAATCTTGAAAAAGAATAAACATTTTTTAGTGGGGAGGTAAAGCGGGCAAAAGTTGGAAGTCACGTAATTAGATTAAAACCTGATGTTGAGAGGAAGCAACCCCATATTTATAGGGTGCCCGAAATACTGAAAGCTGCAGTGGAAGAACAAATACAGGAGTTGCTAACTAAAGGATTAATAGAACCGTCCCAAGCAGAGATAGCGTACCCGATAGTTTGTGTAGCAAAAAAGGATGCGAGTATCAGGTTATGCGTTGATTACCGGGCCCTTAATGCAGCGACTAAAACGACCCCATTCCCAATGCAGAATTCCACTGAATTAAGGTATAAAGCGGGCGCCGCTAAATATATTACAACTCTAGATATTTTAAAAGGATATTGGACTATTCCAATGGAGGAGGAGAGCAAAGAATTGACATCTTTTATAGGTCCGAAGGGACAATATCAGTGGTTAGTAATGCCATATGGGTTGAATGGGAGTGCTGGAACATTTCAGAAAACGATGAATAGGGTGTTAATTGAGCATTCAGAATATACTGATAGTTATATTGACGATATAATTGTCTTCTCAAAAACGTGGGACGAGCACTTAGAACATTTAGAAGCAGTGGTGGTACTCTGGGTGAGCTTAATTTTACGGCTAATGTTATGAAATGTCATTTTGTCCAAAAAAAAGTTATGTATTTAGGGCATGTAGTAGGATCTGGAGAGCATGGGCCGGACCCCGAAAAGTTAAGAGTTATTGAAACTCTCCAGAGTCCCAAGAATAAAAAGCAGTTAAAATCAGCCCTGGGATTACTTAATTATTACCGAGAATATGTCCAAAATTTTGCTCAGATTGCTATACCGTTAACGGCTTTGACAAAGAAGAACATCCCTAATGAGATACCGTGGACTGAAAGGGAGGAGAAAGCGTTTCTAAATCTCAAATCAAAATTATGCAGAGCGGTGGCGTTAAATACACCAGATATAAAAAAAACCATTTGTGATTGCGTGCGACGCCTCAGAAGGGGGAATTGGGGCCTCTTTAGGCCAGTATGATGAAAGGGGAAAAATAATGCCAATCACTTTTGCCAGCCAAAAGTTGTCGGGGACCCAGGCACGGTGGTCAGCTATTGAGAGGGAGGCATTTGCGCTAATCTGGGCTTTAAAGAAATTTGAAACATGGATATTTGGGTCCAAAGTATATGTGTATACTGATCATAATCCATTAAAATATTTAACGGAAAGTGCACCGAGGAATGCAAAATTACAAAGATGGTTATTGGCACTTCAGCGTTATGACACGGTTATTAATTATAAACCAGGTCCTACAAACAAGGATGCAGATGCGCTTTCACGTCTGGTGCCTATGGAATAATTTAAGTGGGAATTTGTTGAATATTTTTAAGAATGGTAATTTAGGTTATGAAATATTATTGTGTTTTTTTTGTGTGTGTGTATTATTAATAATGGTATTTAATGTGTTTTAAATTGTATATTCTATGAGGGTAAAATATTTAATAAGTGATAAGTTTGTGTGAATATGATAATTAAGTATAACATGTAGAAATGAAATTATACAGCCAAATTGTAATGAAAATGAGTAGATTGAGATTGATAATAGTGGAAATCTCATTTTCGTTAATGAATATTAAATTTAATTGTTGTATGATTTTTTAAATTGTAAGTCAACGATTAAATGTATAATATAATGTGGTGGATTATGCTAATTTGGCAGAATGAATGTAACAGATCACATAGTTGTGTGAGCTTATGGGAATTATACACTGATTCTAGGTATAAGCAGGATTGTTACATTGAATTTTAATTTGTTATCAAAGTGGATTTGATGTTGTAAAAACAAAGTAAGAGTAATGAAATTGAAGATTTCTTTAATAGTAATTGTGTTTTTATTTGTATATCTGTTTTTTTTAAATGAAAGTAAGAAAAAAAACTGGAATGATGTACTGAATGTTCACTGATAGGTATTAAGAAGTTTATGCGGTTCGATCCTATTATCACTCATGGGGGAAATGGATCTGGTACAAGGGAAACTAAACGATAACCTCCACTTGAGAACAATATTTACTTATTAAGGTGAAAAAAACTGGTGTTATGGACTGATATCATGATATGGACTGACACCATGACTTCAGATAGTGGTTATTTAGTGACTTTCCGTTCATCGGTTGAAAACAGATGAAAGAAAGTGGAAGGGAGGTGTCACATTCGTGTGGCCCCCCGAACACTCTAACAACCTCACACCCCTAATGCATCTCTGGAATTTCGAAGTGGACTCTCCGCGGATGGGGGATGCGAGGGTTAGAAAGAAAATAAACATTGGAGGGTGAGAGCAGAGAGGCCCTTGAACTGGAAGGATGAACATATGTTTGGCCGCTGGTCGCAAAAACTGTGTTTGTTTTTTATTATCGAATGCTCTGAAACCACGGGAGAGATAGGCAATGAGCCTAGCCCGTTGATGTATTAGAAACTGTAAATATTTTTTTTCTTATTAAATGTTCTTTGTTTTGTTTAGAGGCATGATTACTCATTGGTCTCATCAGTACTAATAACTATCGGGAACCGTTACACGAGAAGACGCCTCGTGACAATCGCTCCACCCTAATCCCCAATTTTCTCATAATTTTAGTTTCAGCAAATTCAGAAATGGGGGGGGGGGGGAGATATGTTTCCAGAATATGTTTGACGATATCTCTGAAAATACAATACCTAAAATTCAAACAAATATATTTTTGTTCGAGAATCCCTCACTTTACTAGGACACTTCAAAGAAATATTAAACTGAACATTTATTGACGACACACTTCAACACTTACAACAATTATGTGAAACACATCATTTTTAGTTATAGGCAAGGATATAGCACATCCTGGCCTATGTTAAATTACACTTTGGGATACTATCTACGAACGAAGTTATAATACTATAAATGCACTATACATGTTTCTTTTGAACGTTCACCACAAGGCTTATACAGTATCATGATCTTAGAGGCCTATCCGAAATCTCAGCACACACTTAGGCTTTTCCTACAAAACGCTTCCCAAAAAAAAAAAAACGTAGCGGGCTCTAAACACCACCAACTTCTTTGTACTCTAATACGATTCTCCCCCTCTCTTTTACTCTGCCTTTTCCTTGAAATCCGTGTGGCATTCTCCTTTATTTTCGCGGGAAACCCCTCGTATCAGTGTTGACTTCATGTCCCGTGACAGTCCATTAAGTCTGATTATCTTCTACTCTTAAACCATTACTTCTATTGTAAGGTACATTCCTGTCATACAGCCCATATTCTAGGAAACAATAAACCCTTTCTGAAATTTCATTTCATATCACCCATTTAATACTCGTAGATAAGAAAATGTGTTTTATAACTCAAGTAATAATACACAGATAAATAAAATTTAAAAAGTTGCTTCAACAGTAATTTACATTAAAGTTATTACCTTGACGTCAGAAATCTTATAGTTAACCTTTTTTTTTTAATAAACGGGTTTCTGAAATCGCCTCCAAACATCGCCAGTATCTTGTGTTACAGCGTCTAGAATACTAATAGTGTGGAAATATGCTATCCAAACAGTGCTAAATATTTGTATCCCTTAAGACCAATGTCAGACGGGCGTCTTTTTTGGATAATACTTAAGCAAAAAAGCAGCAAAAAAGACGCCCGGCCCGTCTGACATTGGTCTAAATGTGCGACGATACTGCTAAAATCCCAAGTCGATCGCAGCGACATCTGCGGGATTTTCGTATTACTAGTATTACATTGTATAGACCAGCAATTTCTTGCAGTTGTAAAAAATATCCTGCAGATGTCGCTGCGATCTTCATATTTCAGCAACATCGATGCACATTTAAGGGATACAATATTCAGCTCTTTTTTAAGTATTACAGGGATAGCCGATTTGCACACTATATATTCTAGGCGCTATACTTGTGTCGCACAGTGCACGACAAAGTTCTATAGAGGGCGCTAATCTCAACGCGTTTGAAAGTTTTAAATATTTAAATGGACCCTATTCAGGTGACGTCAGACGCCAGAGCTGGCGGTATGATGATCTGTTATTCTAGTTACTGCACCGCCAGAATACCGGTATGCGCAGGCGCAAACACCGCTAGCAGACGACGTTAGCCTTGACCCAGGTTGGGTGCATACATTTTAACTGAAAAATTGCAAACTTAGGGAATTTTCTCGCATATAGAACAACATTTTGAATTTAAATTACAATATTCTATTAAGTACATGCTGCTGCATCAAAGAGTTTTTTTGCGGTATTTTTAACAAACAAGCATTAATAACTCACACACCATAGATTGCTATGCTAAACACCGCCAGTAAATACCAAATACCGCCAGCAGACGAATTTTAGCCTCGACTTCAGGTCACGTGCATAAGGTCCATTAAGATATTTTAACAATAATCATTAACAATAATCAAAAACAATAATCATTAAGAACAAATTAAAAATACATGTATGCAAAGTGCTTCCACGGGATTTTCCTGAAGCGAGAAGTTATACCTCTTCTCATCAGATGGCATATTCGAGCACAAGTGGTGTGTAGGTTGTCTGTACCAACAAGCAACCAACCAACGATAGTTTAAACAAAGATTTAAAATTTTTATATGGCAACATAAGTATTGCTGTGTTGTTATTTGTTTATACGTCTCTATAAAAATGGGGGCCTCGGTGGCCGAGCGGTTAGGACACCGCGCTGCCAGCCGCCAAGCATTGAGAGCGGCAGAGGTCTGCGAGTTCGACTCTCGCTGGCTCCATTGCACACTCTTTGTGGAGCTCCCGGATGTAATTTCTCTGTGTTGTAAATTTCATTGTGCTATCTCGTCCCTGTATATTGACGATGACTTATAAGCGGACCTAGATGTCAAGCACACAAGTCAGATGTATGTGTAAACAAATAAATAAATATAAAAATGCAAACGGTAGACAGTGTCTGTCGCCAAATCTTCGCCAAAACATTACTTGTTGGCGTTGTCTTTAGGGTTACTTGCGTTTAGATCACATGACATTATTTACAAATTTGGATTTGGGGAAATCGTCTAGCGTCATAATGAAATTATGGAAGTAAAAATTTTTCACGGCAATTCGTCCTTTAATATTATTAACATTTACTCCAGTTCTGGGGCGGTAGTCTATGATCTGAATAAGATTTGCAGGGTCCTCACGGGCCCTTCCTTCATTCTGGGTGATTTCAATTTGCATCACCCGCTTTGGGGCGTCTCCTTCTCCTCACAAAGCAGTGAGGGTTTCGCAAACTGGCTGGTGGATAGTTCTTTCTGCCTCTTAAATACGATGTCGCCTACTCATGTCGCTCCTGGTGGGGCCTGCTCCCTGATCGACCTTTCTCTTTGCTCGAGCGAACTGTTTGCCTGCTCCTCTCTCCAGGTTGGTGATGACCCCGTCAACAGTGATCATTTCCCCATTTCCATCTCTGTAAGTCTCACCCTTCCTCCTCGTCTTCATTCGCTCCGGTTTAGATGGAATCGGATTTGTCAAGATGTCAACTCATTGCTAGCCTCTAGCTCTACTACTGATTATGAGTCCTTTACCGATACAATTCAGAATCTTATGAACACTCATAAAATCCCGAACACTCCGAAGCCCAATGGTTTCCCGGCCTGGTGGTCGACTAGATGTAACAACTTACACAATCAAAAAAAGTTTCTTCTGCGGAAAGCGCGCCAATTAGTGTCCATGGAGTACTGGACGAAGTATAAGAGGGTGGCAGCGAAGCTCCGCCAGGTCATAAGAGATGCCAAGCTACACTTCTGGGATGCGGCATGCAAGAAAGCTAGTGATCCTCACATTTTATACAAAGTCTTTCGGAAGATTAGAAATCGGTCCAGTGCATCCCCCGATTCCCATTTCTGCCTTCTTCAGGATGGAAGTCTGGTTTCTGATGCTGGTTCACAGGCAGAAATTCTGGCTAACCATTTCAGTGAGGATATAGTTCATGAACCAATTCCGGTGGATTATGGCGGCACAGGCTGCATTCAGCTAAACCAGCCCTTCGATATTTTTGAACTAACGGATGCCATCCGTCGCACGAAGGCCTCTACTCCGGGTGCAGATAAAATAAATGCAGCCTTCTTTAAGGGGTTGAACGACAATTCCTGGTCGATTCTGCTTCAAATATATAACAACATCTGGAGTTCTGGGGATATTCCTCAGGATTGGAAGTCGGCTATCATTCTCCCCATCCCAAAGCCAGGAAAACCGACGAATGAGGTAGCATCGTACCGCCCAATAGCACTAACGTCCGTAATGTGCAAAATTTGTGAACGTATGATAGCAAACCGCATCTCCAAGTATCTTCTTGAAAATAACATATTTCATCACAGGCACCTTGGCTTCCAGCTATTCCGAGACAGTCAAACCGCTGTCCAGATGTTCCACCTGGATTCAGTCAGTGCTAAGAGAAATAAGAAGTTTCTGGTGGGTATCTCCTTGGATTTGCAAGCTGCATATGATTCTGTTTATGTGGATGGCCTCATTCTAAAGTCTGCACAAATCGGCATCACTGGCCGGATTCTTCGTTGGATCCACCGTTTTCTGCAGCCAAGAAGCATCAGTGTGTTTTGGAGAGGTCTGTTTTCTTCAGCTCGCACCATTGGTCGAGGGGTGCCCCAGGGGGCAGTTCTTAGCCCTATTTTATTCTCGATCTTTCTACATGATTTCTTTGAGATCTTGGATGGCCTTGGGGGTCAAGTACCTACTCTATGCTGATGACATCTTTATCTATTGTGCTGAAGCTTCCCTGCTTTTGTGTCGAACAAAACTTCAAGAGGCCCTCCGCCTGGTCGCTCAATGGTGCCGGTATTGGAAAATGGCTATTCGTCCGTACAAGTGCAATAAATCTTTCAAGTAGACGTGATGTTTGCGACTTTGACTTCAGTATAAATGGTGGTCTGAGGAAATTAAGTTCCTGGGCTTTTATATTACGAGGCGTGGGGGTCTCCTCAGGCAAGCAGAGTACCTCAGGAAGAAAGCTTTCAACAGAATAAATATTTTAAAGGCTATTTCTAATAACCGTTATGGAGCAAGGTCTTACCACCTTCTCATCTTGGCGAACGCTTCCATCCGGAGCTTGATAGAGTATGGTGCTCCCACTCTTCTCGCAGCAAGTAATACTCTCCTCACAAAGCTCGAAGTTATTCAAACCACGGCCATTAGGACAGCCCTTGGACTCCCGAAATGGGTCCCCAACATTTTACTCCGTCAGCATGCTGGATCCCCTCTGATTGCTGCTAGGCTCAGTCTGCTGGCGTCTAGATTTTGGATTAAACATTGCTCGTTGGGTTGCAAATCCCCGTTCTGGGAATTCCTTGACGGCAATCTTTTCAACTTTGTGGATACTATTCCCAGTATAGCGGATCTTCTCGAGCAGATTGACGGTCAGCTTGAACATTTGATTCCCTTCCAGATGCCCATACCTTGGAACCGGGAAATAGTACAATTTCACCTTGACGACCTGCCCTTTCAACAGAAGGATTTGGATAGCAGTATTATTGTCCCCTTTTTCATGGATTTTCTACAGAGCTTTACGGATGATTGGCAGATTATAGCTACAGATATTTCGAAATCTCTGTCCTCCGCCTCCATTGCTGGGTGCTCAGCGGATTCTCAATTCGGCTACAGAATTCACCCGGTGAACTCCATCTTCACGGCGGAAGCTCTACCCATTGGGACAGCGGTAGACGAACTGGTCTCTTTGGGTCGCCCCACCCTGCTCCTCTCCGATAGTCGATCTGTTATCACTGCGCTCAATTTTGTCTCCATTAAGTCTCCTAGAGTCATTCTGTGGCTCTCTAATAAGCTTCAACGAATTGCTTGTCATTCCCCAAGTATCCGGATCTGCTGGGTGCCGGATCACCGTGGCATCCCACTGAACGAGAAAGCCGACAGTCTAGCCAGAAGTGTCTGTGATTCTGATGTCCTTCTGAACTGGATTTCCCCTGAAGACCTCTGTCAGCAGCAGAAACGAAATACTTCTCAACAACTCCGTCATCAGTACAATTCAAGCAAATACCTGACCTCACATGGGGAAATTCCCAGTGTTAAGCTGACGAACTCCTGGTCCTCTAATAGAAGAGAGGATGTTCTTATCTCGCGATTATTATGCAAGACGCTGATCACGCCAGCTCTCCTTTTCCGTTTTGGTCTCGCAGATGATAACAGATGTGGCGTCTGTCTTGTCCCTGACTCCTTGGAGCACATTTTATTATCTTGCCAAAAGTATAACTCTCAGCGTGGATTATGCTGGGATAGTTCTGTGTTACATGGTCAGTGCTTCCACTCCTTCCCGGAGTTCTCAAAGAAATTCTGCAATTCTCCGTTATTTCGGCTGTCGACTCTCAAGTTTTTGCATAACATAAATCGGTTCTAGGTATAGTCTGCTGCCTTCTGTGCCTGTTTCTCTGGACTTTTCGAGTCATCAACCTTGCTGCCTTGTGGATTCATTCATTTCACTATTCAGACATTTAATGCAAGTTTTTTCGATCGACAACTATGGCTTTTTTGCAGTATACTAATCGTTGTTAATGTTGCTTATTCATGGATATGTTCTGGTCATTTGGATCATTTGAGACGACAGCCATGCCGCTATAGGTCTCAGAGCACCCCCTTTCAAAGTTCAAAGTTCAAAGTCTAGCGTCATGTTGTATTCTAAATAAGAATGAGATGACGAATTATAAAGCTAATTAGAATCAACACTTAGAACGTATAAATTTATGTCTTTTCCCTCTCACTTAGAACGTATAAATTTATGTCTTTTCCCTCTCTTTTTTTTTTTTTTTGGTAACATTTAATAAAGTAAAATGGTAAAAAGTATAATAAAGCTTTTGTCTGATATATCCTGTTTATCTCTATAGTCTATCATTTCTGACAGTTTCGTTGTATTGTCCTTTATTTTATTCAAGATTGGTGATGTATTATTTTTATTAAGGCTTTTTTTTTCTTTTTTTTGTTTGTTAAATCTTTGCCATGGATTAAATGAAAGTTTCTCAAATATTAGTGTTTTGTAAAACTTTGATTTTAAAATTTCACTTTAATAGTCTATATTTGAAAATATAATGTTTTATGTCTTGTTATTATCTTTCGAATTTTTTTTCATTGTGTTATGATTTTACAAAGTGGAACATGTTAAATCTTATGCATTTTATATATTTTTTTGTGTGTGTTTTTACAACATATTAATATTTTAACAACTTTCCTTAGTTTATGTAAGAAATGATTCTTATATTATTAAACTAAAATGAAAAACAATTTTAAAGTTTATTGTTTTAAACCTCATAAAACACACTTTTAACTCATTGTTTATTAATGTATAATGTTTTTTTAAAAAACATTTAAATAAGTCAACACTTAGTCATTCTTTGTTGAAAGTAATTTTACTAGCATTAGTATGTAGATTAGGATTTTGTGTTTATCTTAAAGAACTTATTTTGTATTTTAATTATATATCTTTCGAAAACAACAAAATGTAAGGTCATAATATAAATGTTCTAATGTACAAATAAACCGACATTTATGTTTAGTATTCTTGAACACAGTTAAAATAGTTAAATTACATAATTTTATAAATAAATAAAATCAAATGGTTAAAATAGAATGTGTTGGTAAATGTAGCCCATGGAATAAAAGTTAGCATCAAGTTATATTTTACTGAAACTTCGTTAAATAAAATATCATAGATGAAAAGATTTTTTAGATTTAATGCTATATTATTATAATGTATAATATTTCTTCTTCTTTTTTAAGAAAATTAGCATAGAAATTAAGTTTTCTTTTTATTTTATTTACTTATTTTTTGTACTCTGATTTAAAAATATGAAGATTGCAAACCATGAAATTGTGAATAATGATATATAGAATAATTATTACAAGATGATTGTGCAATTAAAAATTATTTTAAAAATACAAAGTGTATAATAAATAATAGGTACTATTATTTTCAGTTCAAAAAAAAAATTAAACGCATTAAGTATAAATAATGGGTATTAAAAGTATTTAATGCAAATTGATACTACCTTCTCTAATTTTTTTTTTCATAATACAGAAATATCATTTTATATAAATACTTAAAAACACCATAAAAAATGTATAAAAAATATATTATGATAAATTGTATCATTTGTAAATAAAAAAGTTTCTTATTTCTGAACAAATTATCAGTATCAATCCGTGTAACTCTAATATGAATATAAAATCAAAACCCCGGTAGCAGAAAGTTCGAGACGGGCGTCACAGATTTTCTTTTCTCTTTTGCAGATTCTTTTTCATCGAACTTTTATTTTGCTTCGTATTATGTATAGCTCTTTATTACTTAATACAAAAAGTTAAGACTATTATTAATAAAAATTTATAAAATGCCTAAAAACGCTACAGGTAAGTGATTGTTTGATTAATTAACTCTTCATTTATAAAAATATTTTACCTGCAGATTATTTTTTGCCCCTGAATTATCTGTCGCAGACACTTGGAGAAATTTCTGCTACTGGGATCAAAACGATACTGCACAGTCAGAAATATGCTAGAAGGAAAGGTTTATTGATAATTAATCTAGTAAATCACTGCTTATTTGAATCACTAGTTAATTGAATTAGTCTTTTTAATAAATGAAATCATAATGCATAGCTGCAAAACTTACTTGATTTTTTTTTCCTAAGGAAAAAAATGTGTAGGGGAGAGTGGGGAGGAATGGGACAGTAGGTTTTTCTCTTTATGTATCATTCTAAACACTTCATCAATCACACATTAGATGAAGCAATGGTACCCTAACCTTCAGTTGAAAAAAGTAGCTGATCTGCATAAGCTTGCAATTGTATAAGAAAAATATTATTTCAAGAATCAAAAGTAAAATTTCTTCATATATTTGTTATGCTTTCTTTATATTAATGACTTGTTTATGCGTAGATGTAATAGTTTCCATATTTATGGAACATTATGCTTTATATTATCTATAACTTAAACTATGCCTAAAAGCAGCATTTTTGCTTATATAAGAAGTTTAACATAAAAGAAAGTAGAGGGAGGAATGGGATAAGTCTAATTCCTTCTTTTTAATAAGATGAATGTAAATTGCTAATATGCAAATATTTTTAGAGGGTAGTATAATTATTATAACATTGAAAATATATTCATTTACCTCAAAATTTAAATAAATTGAACTGATTATTTTTTAATGTCATCTCTAACTGACAATCCTTAATTTTCTTTCCAGTGATGAAGATACTGGAATTTGATATTGTAGCATAGACATTATCAACCTACAATCTTTGTTAGCCTGCATATATAGCCGACAGTAGACTATTTGTGTCTTATCATACATTTTTTATAGCTGTCCCATACCTCTCTGTTTGTGGGGAGGTATGGGGCACATTTTGAAATTTACAGTTTCTTTAATTATAAAATTGTTTCTACAAATTATGTTTCTATGTTGTTCAAGGACATTAGAAAGTGTTTCCTTCTGTATTCTATAAATCGAAATTTTTATTTTTCATATGAAATAAAGTAGATTTAATAAATAAAGACACAATATTGCTTAATGGTACACAAAACACTTTTAAATCAACTTTTAGCTTATTAAAGTTCGTGTTTTGTGTACCATTAAGCAATATTGTGTCTTTATTTATTATATTTTATGGTGCAATTGCCCAGTATGTGTTATCAAAGTAGATTTTCTTGTTTTTTGTAAAAGTGTCCCATCCCTCCCCACTCCAGAAAATGTATAATAGAAATATTGAATGTGTTATTTTTTGCACTATTTATTGGAATTTTTTTGATTATTATTATTATTAATTAAAATTTCTAATTCAAGAATTTTTTTTAAATTCAGGTAGATAGATGTGAATTTTTTTCTAGATTATAGAAACAGCAGCTATGCTGGACGTGGTTCATTTAAACAGCATTTACTGTATTAGTGTTATAAAATATAAGGTGGAATAACATAAAATTATACAGTACAGCACCGAATATACGTCTTTCAAGGGACCGTTCTAAAATGATGTGTAACTGAGAAAGATATACAATCAAAATTGTAGTCGCCAAAGGTGTAAAATCTTTGACTGTGCAAATATACTGCTGCAATCATACAAATTTAATTTTGCTGCCATTTTTGGTTGTTGAAGATGCACTATATATTGAAAAAAAAGTTAAAACATTGAAAAAAAAATACAGTGAAACTTCCATTTAACGAAGTCTCATTGTTACACTTAAACACTTCGTTATGAAGAAAATTCGTGAAATAGAAATCAACTCAAATTCATGAAATTTTTATGATAAAATACACATGCATAAAATGAAAAATACACATAAAATGGAAATATTGGAAAAATGTATTTAATTCAGGCAGTATTTTATTTATGCAGTGTAGACACATGAGAAAAATTTAATTAATGTCTAAAATATCACATAATAAAGAGAGGTAAACAAAAACTGAAGTATAGCGCACCTTTTCTCTTTTTTCTCAGTATTCTAAATCCTTAACTTAAAAAAAGTTTATAATATTTCTTTGTACAGATTCCTTATAAGAAATACTGTTCATAAAAAAATTCGCACTTTTGTAAGTATCCGAACAATTCATCTGTAATATTTTCGTGAAACTGGAATCCCCTTCTTATTGCATCGCATCCTTTTGAAATTTCTTTTTTTTTTTTTTTTTTTTTTTTTTTTTGAATGGAATTGATTAAAAAAATAAATAATTTCATTTTCATAAAATCCGCTGAAATAAATTCATACATATGTAGCAACAGTAACTTCTCTGTTTGAAGGCTGTACACGCTCGAAAGTGGAATAAACTTCATTATATAGAATATATTTTTCGTAATATGAAGATTAATTTACATGTTAATGGTGTTCAAAGTCAAGGTTCAGCAAAAAATTTCGTTACGTAGAAAACTTCGTTAAAGGAAAGTTCGACTGTGTTAAATAGTCATTTCTGAAATTGAAAAATAAAATTGAGAATTATCAATCCTTATTTAAGTTGTGCATCATGAATTACACTTTCTTTATTGCATTATTGGATGTATAAAGAGATTTTAATTAAAATAATCTGTAATCGTCGTCTTACCTGCTGATTTTCTTTCAGACTTAAGTACAGCATTATTTATGGAGTTACGTTCCTGGAAAGTTTTCTCACTAATATTGTGGAAAGCAAAAAAAGTTCTAAGTGAGCAGACCACCCACTATGAATTCTTTTTATCCCACTCCCTGTTCTGCAAATTTGAAATAACCCTCCTAGCAGTTACACATGATGTTGTTTGTTCTTCATCTTTCTCTAAATATTATTAGCAGAAAAGAAAAAAGAATGACGCTGGGGGAAAAATTTTGAGAAAATCAGTTATGGCATGAAAGAAATGACGTATAACCAAAGTCATGTGTCTTATAAAGAAAACATCACAACATTAAAATACACAGGGATGAATCAGAACTGCACTGAAATGACGTATATCAATGTAAAAGTCCAAATGATATGACGATAAATGAAAAACGTTGTTTTACTGTATTAGATTTAGGCAAAGTATTTCAAAAGTGATGAGATTAAGAGATTGAAGTAAACAATTGTAAATAACTGTTATTAGGGATGCACCAAATATTTGGTATTTGGCCGAATAGCAAATTATTCAATATGCTGAATATTCGTCTTGGTTGAATAGCAAACTATTCGGCCTGCTGAATATTCAGTTTAGCCGAATATAGAAATATTTGGCCAAACCGAATACTTAAAAAAAAAAAAACTTTTAAAACATAATTTTAAAAACCTTATACAACTTATATGTTTAACAGTGAACTTATAAAGATATTCAGAATTAGAAACTGAATCATATTTAAATAAAAGAGAATGTTTTTACGTTATTTATTTGCTGTTTGTTAAGTATTATTAAAGAAAATTAACCAATCACCAGGATTTTCATAGGAATCAATTATATACAAATGCAAGTTCCTGAACATTGTCCAGTAAATATTCTGTTTCTTGCTAAGATTTTAACAACAACATTTACAATCTCTGAAAATGATCGTCCACTCCAGACATCGATCTGGGATGCATTTAAAAACTTCCTTGCTTAATCAAAAATTTTATAACTATCCTTTTCTTAAATAACTCAAAGCCAGATTTTTTTCAGCATGAAGTTTACAAGAAAAAAGCTCTTATTATCAAAATGAAAATTTCTGCTTTAAATATTACGTAAAAATGTTTTAAAAATTAACATTTTAATGCCTTTAAACTTTGAAATATAAAAGTATTCGGCAAGCCGAATATTCGGTATTCGGCCTAACAGTTACTATATAGCCAGCCGAATATTCAGTATTCGGTCTACCTGTAGTCGGCCATATTCGGTGCATTCCTAACTCTTATAAAAAAGATATATATCTTGTCAAGTAGACCAGGGTCGCAATCCATAATTTCAGTCAAAAATGAATAAAACCCAAGAGGAAAAAGAGCTTTTCGTAACTGGTGAGTTATAAATATTAATTTTCATTCACACTCAAATTACTTTGAAAAGTTTGAAAAGCAGAGATCTATGAATCTTATAATGACCTTTCTAAATCACTATTTTTTTCAAGTAACTTTCTCTTTCAGGATTGATCTTTATAATTATATTGTATATTTCAGTATCAAAGCATAGAATAGAAAGAGGTTTAAATAACAAACATAATGACCTTTCTAAATCAGTATTTTTTCAAGTAACTTTCTCTTTCATGATTGATCTTTATAATTATATTGTATATTTCAGTATCAAAGCATAGAATAGAAAGAGATTTAAATAACAAACATTTTCATTCAGAGTTGAATATCTTCAGGTAACATCGAAATTAGCTACATTTTCTATTATATGTATTTTTTAATGTAAATACAGTAGATTCCCTCAAATCTGCATAGCTTGGGACCACAGGTTGTGCAGATTTCTGGTCACTGCTTTATTTACATTTTTTAAATAGTAATTTGAATGTAATAATGTCCTTGAAATAATAATTAATGCTTACACTGTAGTAAAACAGTAAAATAATTAAATAATAAAGTAAATTAACAAAAAAATAAGAAAATTTAAAAAAGGATTATAATACTAAAAGTAAAATCAAGTTAAAAACTAAATATGCATAATAATGATGATATAAATTGTTCTTCAATTAGTTAATGAAACTCACCTCATACACTGTAAAAAAAAATCTGTAAATCTACATAACTAGTTTTTGTAAAACTACAGAAATCTGCATGTTTACTAGAATTTTATCCGTAATCGGGGAAAATATTTACCACTCGCATAGTACAAATACATGAAATATCTTAGTTTGACCTGTCAGCCAATGAGAAAGGACTTCAATGGTGACGTAATGACTATTCACGCAGCCACAGAAGCGTTCAAGGCATCCATCTTGATTATGATTTCAAATTAGTAGGTAAGTAAATATTTCTTCTTTATGAGTTAATTTTTTTTATATTTCCATTCTACTTGATTCCTAATAAGTACAAATCAACTACACAGTAAGACTGTTTGATTTCGAATTATAATATAACATGATTTTAGCAGGTATGAATGCGTAATCTTCCTATTATTTTTTGTTAAATATTTATTATTCAGTCAAATGACTATTCTTTACACCAGTGTTTATTAGATGCGTGCAATTTCTAATGTTTTATCTTTTAAATCAAATTTTATTGCAATATGGTTAGCAGATTAAATATTTTATTTTTTATTATTGATGCAATGAATAGTACTCCCCCATTTGACTGATAATGAAGGCCAAATATTCCACTATTCTTCCGCAGAATACTTAAAATGTATACCAAAATTATCTGTCTTAATATTAGTCGTGCCGAGTAATCGGTATTTATTGTACTGGATTCCAGCATCGCGTCGGGTTTACTTTACTATTTTGGTTCGGATCGGGTCGGTTTGGGTTTCTTCGAATCTTGCGTGTCGGGTTCGGGTTGACTGATTTTTCAAAAGAATGTCCAAAATATTTTTTTCATGCTAAACATCTAGGTGTAGGGCAGATGTGCCAGTAATGGACAAACTTCTACATATTTTGTTTATAAAAAAAAATTAAACAATAAAAATTTTACTTTAAAAAAATTTCATAACTCCCCCCCCCCCCCTTACATGTTTTATAATCTGTATTATTGTTGATACTCTTAATCAAACCAATTAGGAAGCAAAAAGTGATCTTTCGAAGTTCCACTGTTTTTCATTTATGTTGGCGAACATGCAACGGTTTAACTTAATAAATTTATATATTCTTTTACTTTCCGGCAAAATTTATTAATGACTATTAATGTTAATAATGACTATTAATGAGTATTAATGTTAATGACTTGTTTATGCATAGATGTAATAGTTTCCCTATTTATGGAACATTATACTGTATATTATCCATCATATAAACTAAGCCTTAAAGAATGGTTCTAAGCATGGATTAAACTAAGCATGGGACAAATTTTGAAACTTGCAATTTCTTTAATTATAAAATTGTTTCTGAAAACTATGTTTCTATATTGTTCAAGGACATTAGAAATTTTTTCATTTTGTATTCTATAAACTGAAATATTGTTTTTGTGTCAAACAAAGTTCATTTTCTTATTTTTGTAAAAGGTGTCCCATTCCTCCACACTCTCTCCTATGATTCTAACTCTGAATATTGGGCACTTCTCTATCTATACGCACGTATCATGGGTATATGTGTTAAAAGTATCAGAAATATTATATATATGAATGCGTGTATATGAAAAATGAAATGTTGTAATATTTTTACCTATTCCTAGAGAAGAATAAATGGTTCTTAACTGTGCCGTAAATAAAAAGGATTTATCACATTTCTTATATACTTTTGATTTCTTAACCTTTAATTGATGTTACCGGTCTCTCAGACCGCGGCTTTTTTTAATTTTTATAGTTTAACTTGCAATTTTCAATTTAACTACAAACACTATCGAAATTTTGTTCCGTTTGGAACTTTAGTTCTATCACCAGAGACTTTTGAATAGGTGAATTTTAATTATAACAGTGCTGTACAAAAAGTTTAGTACAAAAACACCATCCTATGAGTTAATCGTGCCTTTTATTCATCTTTCGATGAAACGGTCTCACAGACCACTTCACACTAGTTACGTGACAATTTCTGTGACATCAGTTAAAAGTTAAGCAGTATATTGAAATATGTATTTATTTTATCTGAAAATTGTTCTGCTCAAACTTTTTGTAAAAATCTTAACAAGACTTGGAAAAAACCTAAATATAAACATCTGCATTTTAATTTTACGTGAAGTTCTGAGCAATAAAAGCTGAGTTTTTACTTTCTCATGCAAAGAGAGATATAGGGTAGGTAGGGGTAAAGATACGAACGGGGCAAAAATACGCACCGGCTGATTTCATATGAAGCAACATTTCGGCTATCATGACCAATAGGTGGCAGTTTGGTTTCAAGTGTACTAGTCATTTATTTAAACCTTTTGATAAAACTAGCAATTTGTGTTAAGAAAATGAGGTAAGTTTAAATTTTCGAATTTTGATATAATATTTTGTATATTTCACTTTTTTCTTTACTTGACAATACCTGGAATTTTTACAAATCCAAAAATTCAGTGGAGATCGAAAGCTTTTTAGCTTCTAAATGCCGCAGTTTACCTCGATCACATTTGTTTATACTTATAGGTAGCCGGTTAAGCAAAATATTGCAGAATGGGGTAAAAGTACGCATACGCCTTGGGACAAAGATACGCACATGTTTATGATACGGGACTTTGCCCTATCGTTTTAGCTAGATGCAAAGCTTTCCACTTTTCTAAATTTGTATTATATAAAATATAATAGATACATAACTAATATAAGTTAGTAAACTACATTTTCCTTTTTCTAGTTAAGTTTTTTAAATATAGAACATATGTTCTACCTACCTACTTTTAAAAATCAATATTCTTGTTTCATGAATCGCTTTTGTTTTAAACCTTAATCTTTAACTCCTGTTAACGGTCTCACCGACAGCTGCAATATTCAGTTTTCACAATTTAACTTTTAATTTTCAATTTAAGTATTAATTTTTGTTTAATTTTGATTCGTTCAGTAAATTAGAAGTATAGCTGAAGACTTCTGAATGCGGGAAAGTTTACTATAATAGCCCTTTACATAAAGTTTAGCGCAGAAACCGCCTCATATGAGTCAGTAAACCATTTTATTCAATCTACGATTAAGCGGTCTCGGAGACCGCTTACAGTATTTATGAAACAATATTTGTCACAATAGTTAGAGGTTAACTGCTATTCGCGATCTTGCAGACCGCTGTTTTTTCATGGTCTAGTTTACAATTTTCAGTTTAAATACTATAAAAATTTACTAATGCTTTTACATTACTCATTCATTTTAGTGGAAATCGGGCAAAAACCGGCCGTAATGGGCGAAAATACGCACTGCGTATCTTTGCCTCATCACTGCGTACTTTTGCTCCAACCAATGGGGCAAGGAGGAGGATGGCCACCCAGGGAAACCCAGCAAATGCTTTTGAGTTTTAGTGCAGTCCCTGGGGGAAGAAACCAATGGGGGAAAGATATGCAGGGGAAAAATTACAATTTCTTACGGAAATGTAATTTGACAGAATGTCGTATGATAGTGGAACGTGCCTAAGGTTTTAATACATTTTAATAAGTCGTCGCATATCAATGTTTTCGTTAAGAATCAAAATTAATGATAAGTGCGTAATTTTACCCCCCACCTACCCTATATCACTTAGGTGTGTCATGTGATTGTGAGCCATGTTGAGGACAACTTGTCACCAAGCGCCATTGAGATCAACAATGATGGCGCTTTTTAACAAGCTGTCCTCACTTCAAATACTTGTGGGCATGATACCTACATATGTTTGAATATTAAAGTATATACATTTGTCCATTTTCCTACATAAAACATAAATTGTTATTAGAGATGTAATTGTAGATTACATTTCATAATATCAATAAAACATGATTTACTTTCCTTTTATTTCGGGTTCGGGTTGAGATAAGTCTGGGTTGAGTTGCAGGTTGCCGAAAATTATTTTAGCTGATTCTGGTCAGTTTTGAGGATCGAGGAAATATTTTTGGCGTGTTCGGGTCGAGTTGCGGGTTGACTTAAGTATTATATTCTGTATTTGTGTCGGGTGCATCTTGACCCATGCATGACTACTCTGTAGTTGGCTAATTTTCAATATATCAGGATTCGTACGGTCCTTAAAAGTACTTACATGTTTCAAAAGGATTTTTTTGTGCTTGAAAGTGCTTATTTTCATACAAATTTTTTTAAAGTCCTTAAAAGTGCTTTATTATCATTCTATTTCTTAATCGGGGGTGAAACTCTTCTGCATTTCTTTTCATTTCTGATTAAAAAAAAAAAAAAAAACGCCATTGCTAACCTTTCTTCTGAAATTTGACCTCCCCTTTTTGCTCCCTTCTGCACAATACCAAAGTTTAAACTGTTTAAAACTTTTTTTAACCTTTAACTGATGTTACCGGTCTCTCACAGACCGGTGCTTTTTTTCAATTTTCATAGTTTAACTTGCAAATTTCAGTTTATCTACAAACACTACTGAAATTTTGTTTCGTTTGAAACTTTAGTACTAACACCAGAGACTTTTAATAGGTGAATTTTAATTATAAAACTCCTGTGCAAAAAGTTTAGTACAAAAACATCCTATGAGTTTATCGCGGCTTTTATTCATCTTTTAGTAGGAGAGCTGTTGAACATTTTTGAGTAGGTATTTGAGGCACCCTGAAAATTTGTACAACACTTCTTTTGTAATGCCTGAATACAAAATCGAATGTCTGGCTGAAGGATCGTGGCCCAAAAACTGTGCCAGACACGTGTCAAGTGCCATTTGGCACTTGACACGTGTCTGGCAAAGTTTTTGTGCCGACTAAAGTGTCTGTCATTTTCAAAATACTTTTTTCTAAGCATAAATATTATTCTGCCTCAATCTCAGCGTGTCTCAAATACCTTTTTTGGGTAGTCAAAAAATGGCACTTGACACGTGTCTGGCACAGTTTTTGGGCCGACTAAAATGTCTGTCGTTTTCAATATATTTTTTTCTAAGTATAAATATTATTCTGTCTCAATCTCAGCGTGCCTCAAATACCTTTTTTTTGGGTAGTCAAAAAATGGCATTTGACACGTGTCTGGCACAGTTTTTGGGCCACGATCCTTCAGCCAGACATTCGATTTTGTATTCAGCCATTACAAAAGAAGTGTTGCACAAATTTTCAGGGTGCCTCAAATACCTTCCCTAAAATGTTTAACAGCTCTTGGACTATTTCGATGGAGCGGTCTCGCAGACCGCTTCAGACTAGTT
Source organism: Maratus speciosus (assembly GCA_963932465.1). NCBI lineage: Eukaryota > Metazoa > Arthropoda > Arachnida > Araneae > Salticidae > Maratus > Maratus speciosus. Next base: position 379,418,247 of record OZ010791.1, read on the forward strand.
ATGTGACAATTTCTGTGACATCAGTTAAAGGTTAAAAAATGGCTCTACTCTATTTGTTACTTTATAGTGAATAAATAATCAATCCTAAATTTCATTAACTATTCATTCCATCATATTCATTTCATTAAAATTTTAGTCTAGAATGAATGTACTAAGTTTTCCCCCTCTTACTAGGTGAGCGGTTGAAGATATGTACAGATTTATAGTCAAAAAACACATTTTTATTTATTATCATAACAATAACTAAAAAAAACTAATTCTATCAAAAACATTGTCAATACAGATGTTGTAGAGTTTAAAATTCTGATTGAAATGTGCACTTACACTTAACATTTTTGTTGAATTTTTACAATTATAATTTAAAGTTTGGCTAATTCGTTAAGTTCTTGAAGCCAGAACAGAAGAGGTTATCAATTTACCCTGTTTCTAATTTATATATATATTTTTAATTTATTGAGGTATTATTTGAGGATTTTGTAATTATTTTAGGCTTTATTTTGGATATTTTCAGAATTATGGCTTAACCTCTTGATTACGGATTATAGCCCAGTGCTAGGAAATGAAAAAAAAGGCCGAATTCGGAATTAAATACGGGAAAGCTGGAAATTGTTTTAATCCCTTCGACATAGGCCAGAAATAAACGTACTAAGTTTCCCCGTCCTACTAGCTGCAGTTTTGCCGCTACGAACAAATAGATAACTTAAAGTGTATTATTTCATGATTTTTAGCATATTTCAAAAATGATTTGTAAATGATGGGAAATATTGTTTACGATCTCTGATATTGTATTTGAATTATGCGTCGTATTTAATTTGACATATATAGTGAATAACAGTGCGTATGCCTCACATTTAAGGAGGTCGAAAATAGTGGGGAGGAGCGAGGGAACAAATGAGCCTTGTCGCTACAGGAATTATAGGTCAACCAATAGCACGATTTTAAACTTCGATATTTTACTAAAAGATCTAAGATAGTTTTAATAAAAAATATTTTCGACTAGTATACGAGCATCTTAACACGGGAGAACTCGCTGCATGAGATTTTCTCTCACAGTCGTACTTTTTTAAGACTCGTATTTAAACCATTTTTCATTTTAATTAAAATTTCAAAATGTTATTTCAATTATTTTACCTCTTTTGTGAATAAAATTACTAAGCCAACCAAAAAAAGTTGATATTATATGAATGTAAAGTAAAAGAAAAGGAATTGGGCATTCTCACTAGCGAGTTCTCCCAGCTTAAGTTAAATTCATAGAATTTTAAAACCTTTGGAATATTGAAAAAAAGTATTATAATATTTACGTTTTTTTTTTTTTTTTAACTAAGGTTTAAGTTTGACGATATCAGTTGGGAAATGGTATGTAAAACGGCTGTAAATTATGTACCTCTTTCTCGATAACTACTAAATTATAATCCTCAAAATATACAAAATAAAGCATTAACATAATTACAGAAACATCGGGAGGTCCTCAATAACTTAAAGAAAATACATGTATGTAGTAAACGGAGGCAGGGCGGATTGATAACTCTGACTTTCTCTTGATTAGCGATTAACCCGGGAGAACTCGCTGCATGAGATTTTCTCTCACAGTCGTACTTTTTTAAGACTCTTATTTAAATCATTTTTCATTTTAATTAAAATTTCAAAATGTTTTTCAATTATTTTACCTATTGTGTGAATAAAAGTATTAAGCCAACTAAAAAAAGTTGATATTATATGAATGTAAAGTAAAAGAAAAGCAATTGGGCATTCTCACTAACGAGTTCTCCCGGGTTAAGACAAAATTTTGAAATAGAATTGCGACCTTAATGTTCAGCAAAAATATTAATATGGGTACTCATTTTATTCAGAATTTCAAATTCTACGACATTTTTTTTGACAGTGTTTTTGAAAGAATTAATTGTTCTGAGATATTAAGATAATTTAAAGGATTTTTCGACTATAAATATGTACATATTTTCTAATGTTCACCTAGTACGAGGGATAAAACTTAGTACTTGCATTTTAGTACGGAAGGGATTGAAACAATTTCCAGTTTCCCACCGACATAATTGCGAGTTACATCCGCCGATCACGGGGCTTTGAAATAGAATTGTGACAATGTTCAACAAAAATATTAAATGTAGTTCTCATTTTACTCTGAATTTTAAGCTGACGACGAGCTGAACACGAAAATTGAGAAACCTGAATTTCATTTTAGATTTCAAAGTTCTGCCATTTGCAAAATGACGTCAGCGTTACGCACAGATATGTTTGTCCTTTATAATATAGATAAATATAGATTTTATTTTCATATCAAAATCTTAGTGTTTTTTTTTTTCTTTTCAAACTTTTTTCACTCTTAAATCCATTTATATCTGAACCAAATCAATACTCGATCATTTCAAAGCTACCGTATAAAATCAAGTGTGTATTTTTAAATAATATATACGTAATGTGGGTCATACAGTAAAATGCGCAGAAAAAATGAAAAGTGATTTCGGACAATGAATTTTTTTAAAAGATTAATTTTTGTATTTTTTGTTTAATGTTTTGCAGTATTTCAAAGAGAATTGAAAGTATATGCTTTTTGGTATTGTTATTATTATTTGGTATTAATATTCTGCATAATTTGATTTTTGGAGTCTTATATGTAATTTTGAAATATGCCTGGAAAGGGATGGGGAGGACACGGTTCTTCCAGAATTTTAAATTCTAAAAACTTTGTCAATATCATCCAGACTCTTTGAAATTTTTAGACGTTAAAAACATAATGTTTTCGTAGCCCGAGTGAAAAAATATTAATATTTGTGGAAAAAGGCTGGTAAGATTTTTACCACGATGTAACACTCAGGTTTTTACTAATTTTGTCGAAGTTTTTGCACATTTTATTTAGTAAAAAATATTTCTATTTGTCCGAATGTTTCGCAATTTTCGTAGGTAAATGTAAATCTGGCCTGTTGTGTAAACAGATTGTGTTAAAATACGGACGTTTAGTTAGTTTTAGGGTAGAAAAAATATAGCCTTTGTGAGACGCGAAATGACCTATTAGTCCCCGAGCCAGGTACAAATTTTGTCAGTTATTTCCTCTCGGCCGATAATTTGTAAAATGCTTCAGAGAGTTGTATCATGGAGCTCCGTGAACGTTAGCTGCAGTTCCGTGGGTGGGTTGAGCACTGAGAAAAGTCACTTTCTCCCGATTGAAAAATTTTCAAATTATAGATAACCTAATATACTGAAGAAAAAAAAAGTCAGCTAGTTATAAAGTGGTGGTTAATACGTCAGCTGGTCACACGAACATGAAAAAAATATACAAGGTGCAAAGGAAAGTCTCTTTAACCTGAAAATACTTGCGAAAGGAGAGAGATACATCTATGTATTGAAGTAACGGTATAGTAAAGCGAATACGCCCGACCTGATGCAAACGACAGAAGCGTCCCTAGTGGCGAAATTTGGAAGTTACCTATTGAAAACCGTAAGCGAAAAGATATAGAGCAAAATTTCCAGTTTGAAAGATTTGGAGCATCAATTAATTAGTACAAAACGACATTTGGTTCACACGGATAAGATAAATCGTTGCCTGTATACACAAAAATGTCCGAAATTAATGAGCGACGATTCTACTTTGCATATTCACATTCTGTAAATGTAGCAGTGCAAAATTTTAGATTGTGACGTTGTACTGTGCTGTAATGGCTGTAAAAAATTAATTTCCAATGCATTTAAAATTTTAGATTAACCCTTTCAGGGGCAGAAGAATTCTGTTAGTAAACTTATGAAACAATTGACTGATACCAGAATATTCAAACGAATTTCACAAAAAATAAAAGCTCGTTAATTTTCACTTTCATTAGGAAAGCAAAATTTTGTTAAAATATTATTGCTGCCATTTGTCCATTTTGGAATAAAAATTAGGTGGCTAGACCATCTAGCTACCGCCCTTGAAAGGTTGAAATCTATGTCGTCGTATTCAAGAGTCTTGCAATAGACGTTCTATGCTGAGAAATGTGCATGTAGAATTACGCCACGAACACAATTGTGTATCCTGAGCAATGGCGAACTTTTCGAACAAACTGAATATTAACATTTTATCACTGTGAGACTGTTTGTCTTTTTTGTTTTTTTATGGGATGTTATCAAAATACATTCAGATAAGCACATATTTATACCAGAAATTGTACGTATTTCTTCATACTTCTGGCTATTCCATCCAAACGTTTACACAAAATAGTGCTTCAATTTTGGAGCTTTTTGGGTATACAGGAAAAGATTTATCTTATTCATGTAAACCAAATGCCGTTTCGTACTAATTAATTGATGCTCTCAATCATTCTGATTGGAAAATTTGCTCTATCTCTTTTCGTTTTCGATTTGCAATGGCTATATTCCAAATTTCGCCACTAGGGACCGCTGCCGTCGCTTGCATTAAATCGGGCGTAGTCACTTTACTATGCCGTTACCTCACTTCCATAGCTTTAGTTCTCTCCGTTCGCAAGTATTTTCAGGTTAAAGGGCCTTTCCTTTGCACCCTGTATATATTTTTCATGTTCGTGTGACCAGCCGACGTATTAACCACCACTTTATAATCAGCTGAATTTTTTTTTCCCTTCAAGATATTGGGTTAGCTATAATTTGACAAATTTTCAATCGGGAGGAATTGACTAATTTTTTTACGCGCGTTGGAGGTTACCGCTGCTACACTCACCCACGGAACCGTAGCTGATGTTCACAGAGCTTCAAAATACAACCTTTTGAAGCATTTTACAAATTATCGGCCGAGAGGAACTTGGTCATCAAAATCTGTTGCTGGCTCGCGGACTAAATGTTCACCAATGTATTTGAAAGAGTTAAAATTCATGTTTTTAAAAATCAATTGCATTATCAGTTAGAAGATTTTAACTTTTAGAGCATATATATATTATTATTATTATTATTATTATTATTATATATTTTTTTTTTCCGATACTTCTAAAATGTTATCCTGGAATAAATTGCTACAAGTTTTCGAAAAATCGTTTCTATTTATTTTTTTTTCAAAAGTTTAACTGCTGGGTGGGGAAAATATAGTAAATTTAATATCGGAATATATCAACGTGTTAATATTGGTGATATATCGCGATAACTACCGTAAAGTTTATGCGAATAGAAAAATTGCTTACTTTAAAAGATAAATAGCATGTGACCTAAAATTTTAGTATAAACAGATGTAGAAAGGAGTTAATAAATGTTTCATTCTATTTTCTCCTACAGCATCCTTTAAATATATATATATATATATATATATATATATATATATATATAATATAGGGAAGGTGGGGCAAAATCGGGTACCATAACAGTTTGTTAGTCTCAAATGCTGTGAAATGGGAAAACAAATTTTGAACACTGTTTTTAATGTAAAATGAATCCTTGGCTATAATAAAACATTCTTTTCAAAAATATATATATATAATTGTTTATATAAAAAATAGCTTTTTTCACACGTATGCAAAAATCCGGTTTTACTTCGATGGTTGGGTTAAACCTGGTATCCATTTAAAACTATTGGAAAACTCATTTTGGTCAAAAATGTCTTTCTTTAATATAGTAAAAAATACATTTTAAATATTTTTAACAAAAAGAAATTGCACATGTGTTCGTCCATGTGTAAAAAAAATAAATCGGTGGCAAATTTTCTACGTTGTATAGGGCTGCTTACTTTACTTTTCTTTTAGCTTCAAAAATCACAGATGAATTTGTCATCATATTCTTCTGCATTATATGTTTCGTGGGCCTATCCGTGGCATTTCAAACATCGTATTTGGATTTAGAGTTTGAGTAAAGTTCATAGCAAAACATACAGGTTTAATTATCCTCTTCTTCTGATGATGTGTTCGCAATCTTTTTTTGCTTTCTTTTTTTCTTTTTAAAGAATCTTCTTCTTTCTTCGTCTTGCAGTTTGTTTGGCTTATTTCTGCTTAATATCTGTTTCGATCTGTAATTTATAGGGAGAAGAAATCAAAAGTTTTTCCCTTTCTTTTTCTCAATTCTGAAGCCTTCCTTAGAAGGGGATAATAACATTTTAGGCAAAATTGGAAATTCAGATTGCTGGACTACATAGTCTGAAGATGTCAAATAGATAATTTTACTAATATATTCTGTAGATGTAACATTTTGAATCAGTGATGACGTTTGTGATTGTGATGTTAACTGCTGCATCTGGGAGCAGCTCGACGTGAAAGACGCTGGATAGTGTCAACTTGTTGATGTTCGGAAGGTTGAGCTCCAATATCCTGTGATGTATCAGAAATTTTTATTTCTGCCGCTATGCCAACCTGTGGCTGGATAGACCTAGGTGTGTTATCATGACTTTCATGGGTTTCTCTGTCCCTTCCGAAGGAGCAAAAAGATGGTCTGAAAAAATATCATTGTTGTAGGGGAAAATCCCTGTTTTCTCGAACCTTCTGATTGCAATGTTTACAATTGCTGCTCTCGAAAATGTAGCTTTAAATAATTTTCCAATTTACTAAGTTGTTACAGATCACACAGTGTTGGAAAATAACCACTTCCTCACCTCTTGACCTTAGTACGAGCTTAGAGGTGCATGAATGATGCATCAAGGGGCTGAAATCGATGCGTTGCGTAAAAAAAAAGTTTAAATAAATACATTGCTTTCTCTTACTAGATTAACTGGATTCTTTTAGTGTGAGTTGAATACCTATTAAGGATTTAAAGAACAGGATTTTCAGGACAAGGATTGGAAAAAATCTATACATTTTTTAACCAAATAAAATAAAGACCCCTTTCGTAATCCACACTGTAAAAAGAAATACTGCCAGTTTTCGTGTAGGAATCGGAAAAATAGTTGCCCTTATCGTATCGGAATAATTTCCGACCCATCTCGGAATAAAATCCGTAAAAATAAGGAAATAGTCAGTAAAAGGGTATTTTACGGATTTTATTCCGATTTTACGGATTTTATTCCGAGCTGGGTTGGAAACTATTCCGGTACGATGAGGGCAACTATTTTTCCAATTCCTACTGGAAAACTGGCATTATTATTATTTTTTTTACAGTGCATCCACTCCTATTATATACAGCAAAATAGTCTGGGAAAGCATCATCCACCAAGAGAAGGTTTTTTTCCTGCCTGTTTAATATTTGAGAAAAAAATCTTGTTATGTATTAGGTAGTCTAGTTATATAGGATTGAGATTTTAATGATTATTTGTCAATTTGGGCAGATTATTTTATTTAGAGAAACAAGTCACGAAATATATTTGCATTTTAAGTAGACCTATAACGCAAGTTATTACACCCCAGATTAGAAAGTTATTTATTAAAATGCAATAAGCATAATATAAAATTATGCCTTAATCAGTGCCATTATTTTGTTCAATAATAATTGCAAGTTATTTAATTTCATAAATGTAAGTTAAAAATTAGACTTTTTAATATAAAACAAAATCAAAATTAAAGTTTTCATTATAACTACAAAGATTTATAATTATAACTTAACAGCATTAAGAATACAATTTAAAGTTCCATGCTAATTTATTAACTATACTAAAAAACCATTCTATGAGTGCCGGACAAAACCCAGGGTATACCCAGTTTTGACCCAATCTTAAGTACCGGGTTTTACCCCAACATGACACAGTTTAAAACATGGCGTCACTACTCTTAATCCTATAGTAAAAGATCAGTAAAAATGTTTAAATATTATCAGGAAAGGAAAGAATTAGATATGTTCAGTAATATTTAATATGCTGAAAATAGTGGTTATACGCGTAAAATCTAGAATCAAATAAAACAATTTTTTAAGAGTAATTGAAACTAAATCGTTAACACGAACGAGAACCGCACACAGTAACGTTCCAATCGGCTATACATGCCATAATGGTTACCGACAAGTAATTTCTCGTGTTGGCTGATAGACAGAAGTACAAATGAAGGAGGGGTCTGCGCTACCCGGTTTTACTCGCCTACCCTGTTTTGTACAACTCATCCACACACACACACACATATATACATACACAAAATAAAAATATTTTTAAACAAGAAAGTAAAATAATCAAACTTCAACGATAGATTATAATTTTCCAACAGATTCAGAATTATGTAAAAAAAAAAAAAAAAAATCAACGTTTAATAAGGAAATATGATGGCGAAGTAAGCAAATTACAAAACACGTAACACATTTCAAAATTAAAGTTCAGCAATTATCAGTCATCTGAAAAATATCAGAATTCCTTTTTTGCAACGCTATATATGATCTATAGATTTGAATATATACTGAATAGTATGCTAAACATTAGTTCAGTTAAGAAACGCATTTGCACAGTTTAAAATTCCCCTTCAACATATTTCGTCAATAAACGGAAATGAGTACATCTTTTTTGCAGCCCTGTATATGATTTACAGATTTTATACATACGAAGTAACTAAATTAGTTAAATTAAAAAACTCGTACCACAACAGATAACGAACTACCAGCAATTGTTTATTTATACAGATAAGCGAATCCTTTTGTGTCCCCCCATAAATAAACGATGGATGCTATGCTCATCATGTTCTATAGTAAGCATCTTTTTGTACACCTCAGTAATGTGTATCAATTTCTATATGTTTGAAATAGTGTAATATCATTCCAATATACTACAAATGATTTTTCCCTATAGACCATTGAAACAGACCATAGAAAATTTGTGATTTTAATCAATGATTTTTTTTAAAAATCAGTTGATTAAAATCATGATTTTAATCGTTGATAATAATTGTTAACACCCGTTTACAGTCAAATGGCAAGCATGAGTTTTTGTTAATCTCGATTGATTGATAATTTTTTTCCTTCAACCAACTGACGCTTTTTGCAATATTTTTCCACATTTGATTTAAGAATTTCACAATATTTTGATTCTACCCAACAATTGGAGAATTTTGCAGCTTTTTCTTACTTCTCTCTTTCTATCTTTCTCTTACAGCTTTTCCTTGGCAGTTATCCAAAGTTTTCAGCATAATAAAATATAAAATTATAACTAAAAATTAAATAAACAGCACATAAAGAAAAACTATGAAATTATTAATTTAGATATTTTATTTCCAATATTTCGATTGACTGAGGTTTAATGCAGTTTTATTTATTTATTTTTTAAAATAAATAAAATTGTGTGATTTGTGTTTGGTTGCGGTTTTCTCTGGGACGGGAAATTTTAAGTTTACCTGTGACCCCGTGAGAGAGGGTGGAAAAGTTACTGTTCCTGCAGACCACTAAAATTTTCAAATTAGTGGTCCAAATGAATTTTTGGTGTTTTCGGACCAGCGGACCACCAATAATTTCGAACACTGATTGATTTTTAAAATGCTAAAGATTTCCTTGTAAAAGATATTTAAATTGATATACTGTTTAATTTTTTTATTATTTTCCTTGTGTGAAATTTGATTATTGTTATGTCTGCACAAGAAACAATTTTATGTCTTAAAATATTTACTCTTCTATTTAAAACAGGTGGAGAAATTAACCTGATGCGTGGACCTATTCCATTTTACCTGACTTGAAATTCTGATTCAGAACATACTAAGCATCAAGAATTCTTTATATTTGATGACCTGAATGGTCAGAGAGGGTGCAGCACCCTCCTAAAACTGTGAGAGAAACTTTATGTAAAATGATATTATATTACAGTAAATATTAGTCTGACATACTATACATATAATTTAATGATTATATAATTTGTATTTTCAATAAATGGAGCGGCATACCGCAAACCAGCTTTAAATGTGTTGCTATTTAATTGTGTCTGTAATCATTTCTTTTTTCAGCTATTGCAAGGCTGCTGTTGGTGAATACTTTTCTTTTCTACGAGCATTGTTATAAAATAAATAAATCTTCGTCATAGATTACCATTTTGGAATACTGAAAAAATACATATATAAGTAACAATAATTAGTCGTTTGGTGGCGACACTGCTGTTATTAAATTAACCCTTCAAAGTAAGTATTTAATATACTATAGAAATACATTGTGTATTTAAAAAAAGCTTTAAAGTTTAAAGTAATACTTTTGTATTAGCTGATATTAGAGGTTAAATGGATTCTGCTACTTATAGCTGCCTTTTTGATGCTGATTATTTCATTGTTGACGCATATACTTTGATTATGTATCAGTTATGTTTGTGCTTTATTTATTCAAAAGTGTTATATTCATTATTGAATGTTAAACAGAAACAAATGCTGAACTTTTTTTGTTGTTGTTTTATATTCAAATGAACTAATTTTGCATAATTGAGCTGTGTTGCAATATAAATTTTAATTTTTTTTTGTGTGTGTGAAAAGGTAAAAATTTGAAAACTGTACAATATAAAAATTTCAGCATCTATAGATTCACAACAATTAAAGAAAAAAAAAAACAGATCATGGAAGTACGGTGCATAGGCACTAAGTGCATAATGGAAAAAACCTTTTCAAACTCGTGCAAAAATTAATATTGGTTGAAGATATTCATTCAGCAATTGTTTAAAATAAAATAATAATAAAAACAGGTATGTATTTAAATGTAAGAAAATTATTTTTTTTTTAATATTTTCTTTGTGAATAAGCAAACACTAAATGGACTATAAGTGTAACCGAGTGCGGAGAAATATTCCAAAATGTACAAGGACAGAATGGTAATATTTGTGGGGGAAAAAAAGCAATTATTTTGTGAAATAGATCAAACTGGTTTACATTTATTTTTTAAATATATTTCAAAGACAATAGAATCAATAATTAAAACTTTAATAATTTTCAGTTTAATGAAAAAAAAAAAAAAAAAAAAAGTTTTCTACTGCAAGATAATCTCGCAAAATCTGAAATTTTGTTTTTTATTACACCATAATGATAAATCGAAAACCAAAGTGAGGGGGGAAAAAGAAAGCTACAATCCAGTGTAACCTTTCCCCATAAAGATGAGAGAAAATACTGAATCGTGGTTCAAACTTTTAGCAAAAAATTGGAATGGAGAAAACCTTGAATTTTGATTTAACCTTTCACCAGAAAATTTTATTTAAAAAAACTCTGAATCATGGTTAAACCTTTTACCAGAAAATTGGATTTAAAAATAATCCTGATTCGTGGTTCAACTTTTTCCCAGAAAATTGTATTAAAAAAAAACTAAATTATGGTTCAAACTTACACCAGAAAATTGGATAAAAAAAAAAAAAAAAAAAAAAAAAAAAAAAAAAAAAAAACCTGATTTATGGTTCAACTTTTTACCAGAAAATTGGATTAAAAAAAATCCTGAATCATGGTTTAATATTTCACTAATATAATGGTATTTGTGAAAGCACCAATAAACTGGTGAAACTTATCACCAATATCTTGGTTGCAGCTAAATTTCAGCGACTTTTCAAAATTTTCTTGGTGAAACATCACACTTTATTTTTTAGTGTATCGGTAATATATATATTTTTTAATTTAGGCATACTTTATAAACTCAGTAATGATACTTTACTTTCATTATTGTTTCTATTCGCTTTTTTAATTTAACAAAAAACCGTAAGATCTGCTTCTACTTATCTGCTCATTTACTGCTCTTGTTATAATGTTCATTTAATATCGATATGATTTTGTACCTATTTGAACATCTACAGTAAAGCTTCATTCAGTTTTCTAATGCCATAACATATAAATATTTCTGTCAATTGCTGTGGTATTGCTCAAAAACACGTCAGGCGATATTACTTATTTTGCATCGAAGTATTTTGATTGAGGAAAATTCCACTCTAAATATCTAAAACTGTAAAAATTCAACTCCACATTGAAAGAATACCATAACAATAACTCTAAATAATATAAGTATTAGCATACAAAAACAATTATGTAAAATATTTTCGTAATACTGCTGAAAAACCGTTAGTGATCTACTGCAATTTTTTTTTACAGTTACAAATACCTTTTGATGAGTGTAATTTTAGACAGAACAGAAAAAAATCATTAGCAACTGTACTGCAATATCTCTTGCACGGTTACAAAAAACTTTATGGCGAGAATACAAAAACTCTTTTAGATACAATACTAAAAAATCATTGGTAATTTTCCTGAAGGTACTTTAATAAAGTTACCGAAAATTTTTTGCAAAAGTATATGCAAAGTTTTGGGTGGAATACTAAAAAAATTCATAGTAAATGTACTATGAAATCCTTCGCAAATTTAGAAAAAAATTCTTAGTCAATGTACTAAAAATTCCTTTGTAAGTGTACTAAAAAATCATTAGAAAATTCACAAAGTATTGTTTAGGAAACTACCTAAAAAATCGTTAGTACCTTTACTAAATAATCCTAAGTAAATTTACGAAAAATTCTTTAGTAAACTCGGTAAAAAATCGTTAGTAAGTTTACTGAACAATATTTAGTAAACTTATAAGGAATTCTTTGGAAAACTCTCTAAAAAATCCTTAGTACGTTTACTAAACTATCCTTGGAAAATTTACTACAAATTCTTTAGTAAACTCCCTAAAAAATCGCTAGTAAGTTTACTAAGAAATATTTAGTAATTCACAAAAACTAATTAGAGAAACTCCCTTGAAAAACCGTTAGTAAATTTACAGAACAATATTTAGTAAATTTACAAAAAAAGTTTTTGGAAAACTCCCTAAAAAATTGGTAGTACATTTACAACATATTCGTTGGTAAATTTACTAAAACTTATTTAGTAAACTCCCTAAATAAGCATTAGTAAGTTCACTAAACAATATTTAGTAAATTTACAAAAGTTTTATTGGGAAACTCCCTAAAAAATCACTAGTACGTTTACTAAACAATATTTAGTAACAGTTACTGAAGAAACTTTTGTAATTTTACATGATTATCTTTTGTTGTGGTTACATAAAATGTTCTAGGAATCCCAGTTTCCAACAAAATTCTTAGTAACCTTACACTTTTTTTTTTTCAGTGTAAAGCTACACTAATAATTTACTTCTAAATCGTCAAAAAACAGAGTTTCATTTCATGTTTAGCCAGATTTCATAACCAAAAAAGCAAAAGCTATATTAATGCATATAAGTTATTTGGTAAAATGATCGTGATTACGACTGATCAGCACTATTTTGAATTTTTTCGGAAATAAATTTATACTTTCTTTATAAGAAAGCATGAATTCGGTCATATTAACTAGAATTACATATTAAAATGTGTACGAAATGACATGGAAATTTAAACAAGAAAGAAAAATCGTACATCAAGCATAGACTATGAAACACTTTCCTAATACTTTAACAAAATTTCGTCATTTAATAAGGTAAAGAAGATATACCTAAGTAAACATTTTAGAAAACGCATAACCCATTTGAAAACCAAATTTCAACAATTACTGCACAAAGCCGCTAAGGTACTCCAATTCTTTTGTGCATCTCTGTATATTTTACATAGTATGCTCAAATTTAGTTTAGTTAGAAAACTCATAACACAATTGAAAATTCACTTTTATAAATTTCCACCAATAGATGGAAATGTACTTGAATTCTTTCATACAGCCCTGTATGTAGGTGAAATCACACTTTAAGGAATTACTATCAATACGCAGCCAGTTTTACTAGTTTTAATTTATCCAGTTTTTCCCATAGCCCTGTGTGTGATTTTATTTATATGTTACAAACATTTCTGAGTAAAGTAAATGTAGGGCGATTTCATGCGGAGAGTCACACATGTAACGCATGCTTTAATTTGCATTTATTCAATTATTTATTATATTTTAATGTTAATTCTGATTTTAGGTGGTATGGTAAATAAGTTATTAAGATATCTTTTAGTTTAAATGTGTGTAAGTAAAACTCACAGAAATATATCATTTAATTTCATTACTCAAAATGTGCTTTTTTTCTACTTCAGAAAAAAAGCACATTTTGAGTATGAAATTAAATGATATATTTCTGAGTTTTACTTACACACATTTAAACTAAAAAATATGTCAATAACTTATTTACCATACCACCTAAAATCAGAATTAACATTAAAATATAATAAATAATTGAATAAATGCAAATTAAAGCCTGCGTTACGTGTGTGACTCTCCGCATGGAATCGCCCTGTAGTTGAGCTTGAAAATTCACAACCCAAATACAAACAAACTACCTTTAAACAATTTGCGCTCTCTCTCAATAATGCTTGCAAATTCTTTTGTGTAGCCCTATATATGGTCTATAGAATTTATATACACCTTGTATTGTGCAACAATTTATTTAAACTAAACAGTTAACATAACAGAAAATACACTTTCAACAATCGTCCCTAATAAACAATATTTCAGATACTGTATTTGTATCCAAAATCTTTTATGTGTCCCTGCAAATGAACAATAAATGTGATGCACATCATATTCTACTGCAAGCATTTTTTAGCGAACCTCAGTAATGTATATCAATTTCATCATGTTTGAAACAGTGCATTATAATTAAAATACGCATCGAACAATTTTGTCCCATAGATTATTATATAATCGACTCTTGTGTGTGACCCTGTAACTGAATGATAAATCTTTTGCATCCCATATTCTACAGAAAGCATGTTTTATTGCCTCTCAGAATTTTATATCAATTTAATAATATTTGTAACGAAGTAACACCATTAAAATACACCGCAAACGATTTTTCTTCATAGACCATAATATAACAAAATACTTTTGAGTTTCCCTGTATGTGTAGTCTGTGATACAGATAACCATATTCTATAATTACTATCTTCTAGTGCATCTTAATAATGTATATAAATTTTATTATTTTTAAAATTGTGTAACACTGTTGAAATACACAGCAATTGATTTTTTCCCATGGACTTTAATGTAACGGAATATTTTTGAATGCCCTTTAAATGAACTATGCATGCTACACACTCCATTTTCAATACCAAACATGACATGGCACAGCTCAATGATGTATATCAATTGCATGTCAATGTCAATCAAAAAATATTTACACGGGTTAGATCACCGACAAACCAAAGTCTAAAACACTTTTCAATTAAAAAAAGTATTGGAAAGTGTTAAAAATCATGGATTTTTGCCTTATATCTTAACTGTAAGTTTCACACTTTACATCTGCAATGATGTGCTGATTTTATGCGTTTGTGGATTTGAAGGAGGTTACTGTATATTTCCAACATTTAATTTTAACCTTTTCCTGTCCAGCACAGCAAAAGACTTTATTATATTTTTCCAGATTTAACAAAAAATAATAATAATAAACCTTCTCCTTTCCTTCTATATGCAATTAGTAAAACATGTGATATACTTCTTAACTCGCACTGTTTCAAGGAACTATAGTATATACAAATGAAGTCCAGTACACGAAACTAGAAAGTAGCTGTTAGGAAGCTCATGATCATGAACAACCAATTGATTGCAAACCTGGTTTGAAATACTTGCTTATAAAGCTCTTATTAGAACATTTTTATTTATTATAAACTAGCTGACCAATCCGGCATTGCTTGGGCCCATGATAATATTCTTAAATGAAACTTAAATTCGTGTGATTTTATACCAGCTGTGCACACGCTGAGAAATCTGCTAGTTCTGCTTTCCATTGCCAGGGGGATGGATACTGTTTTAAACAATCCACCTCCCGAACAAAACTCTTAACACATGTCCCCGTTGCCTGTGACACAGTATAGCAGACATGCTGCGTACGCTGTGCAAAATCTGCTAGTACCAATTTCCACCGCCAGGTGGAGACTCTTTTCTAAACAAACCTATATCCGAACAAAACTCCGTTATTTAACCTTTCTGTAGATATATTACTTGAGGGGGTGGCAGAATCAAATAAGAATTTAAAAGATTTGATGAAATCCCCAATAGTGGGCGAAGCCTACTAGCGATCATAATTATATCTGTCATGTGGGCTGATTACCATATTCAATCAAAAGCAGTTTCCTCCCCTTCACATTCCCACAAATATAACAAATGCAAACATTTCTTTATAAACAAATTGTCAAAACATTTATTTTTCCTTTTAAAAATCGATTTTTTTTTTTTTTTTTTTTTTTTATATAAAATAAAAAGTTATTTATAGATTTTTATAAAAATAAGATTTCTGGATTCAGCGTAATATTTTGTGCATAGACGTGTTAATTTCAAATTGATAAATGCAATATTTAAAAAAATTCTATACAGCTGGAAAAATACCTACTCTCTTTAGTCACATGTTGTTTTGAAATAATATCAGGGTCTGCTTGACGAATACATCTTATTGGCTGCGAAAGTGTCAGATATTTGGTCTCCTCTGATTAATGAATTCTGCGGTTTGATAAAATCCTATGCTTTAGTTGAATTATAAATAATTTTTCTTTCTTTTAATCGGGGTTTTTAACTAATAACTCAGCTAATTAAAAATTTTAAAAAATGTTGTCTCAGGTGCACCAGGAGAAGACTTTGACTACCCTCACAAAAACTTTCAGCTTTGTACGTGCGGTAGATTTCGCTAGCTATCACAGATAGACACGCTCACACACATACAGCAAAACTTTCTTTTATTAGTACAGATAAAGGCTGTATACTCAAATCCAAACTGGTGACTATCTGGCATTTTTATGTGCAGACGAATCAAATTGGCAGGTATTGAAAAACTGCGTAATCGAACTGTGTTTTCTATTTTTTAATAAGGATAAAAAATTTCTAAGAAAATTCTGTGAAAGTTTGCATTTTTAATTAGATTTCCAGATGTGGCAGTGCAAGAAAAAAAAATCATCCTAAGACAACAGCTTATAATTCATTTATCGAAAAAGGAAAAACATGTTTAATTACAAATTACATTGATAATTATACCTCCAAATATCATGTTTTTATGTTCAAAAATAAGTCAGAAAGCTTTCCGTTGTTGAGCAGGGGAAAGTAATCTTAAATGTGTAAAGAATATCTGTTTTAAATTAAAAGTACTAGTTATTTAAAAGAAAAAAAATTAAAGATTTGTATTTTAAATGAAATGAGTGCATGTGATTAATACATCAGAAAGCTTCCTGTTTGTGAGTGAGAAAAATATATATTTGAGAATCACCTTAAATGTGTGAAGGATATCTATTCTGAATGTATTTAATACATGTATTTTAAATGAAAGGTATCTATTTAAAAGGAATAAAAATTAAAAAATTGTATTTTAAATTAAATGAGTGAAATGCAATTAAAAGATACTGGTGGTTGTTTAAATGTTAGAGAAAAAATAAGAACAATTTGATAGCTAAATATTGGAATATTGGAAATTTCTATATTTGAAAGGGGTAATAATAATTCCTGCTTTCCCCTAGTCGTTTTAATTAAAATATCTTGATAGTGGAAACAGAATCAATTATCATATTAGAGAGCTAAATATTGTAATGTTTGAAATTTCGATAGTTGAAAGTTTACTTTCCCCTCATGTAATAGGTGTTATACTACGAAGGCGAGATAGTATCCTCTCCCCCTGTGGAGAGGGGCAATTTTCAAACTTTTTCTGAACTCCTTGTGATATATCATTGTACAGCCATTTGACCACTTTTTCATATTCTGCACATCCCTTCCCCCTCTTTGCCCCCCGGGGAGGGCACTTTTCTAACATTTGCCTGCATTCATATTATGCACATCTCATCCATCCTCCCTCGGGAGTCACTTTTCTAACTTTTGCTGACACCCCTTATTTGATATATCATTGGATAGCCCTTTGACCACTCTTTCATATTATGCACCTCTCATCACCGTTGCCATAAATTTACCCCCCTGGGGGTCACTCTTGTAACTTTCTACAACACCCTTCTGCGATATATCATTGGACAACCCTTTGACCACTCTTTCATTTTATGAATTTCCCAGCCTCCTCCCTCCAATTTTCCCCGCTGGGGGTACTTTTCTAACTTTTTCCGACCCGCTCATGTGATTTATCATTTTAAAGCCCTATGACCACTCTCATATTATGCAGAGTCACTTTTCTAACTTTTGCCGACACCCCTCATGTGATATATCATTGTTCAGCCCTTTGACCACTCTTTCATATTATGCACCTCTCGTCCCCCCCAAATTTAACCTCCTGGAGGGCGCTCTTGTAACTTGTTATGACCCCTCATGTGATATATCATTGGACGGCCCTTCGACCACTCTTTCATATTATGACCTTCCCAGCCTCCTCCCTCCAATTAGCCCCGCAGTGGGAACTTTTCTACCCGCTCATATGATATATCATCGGCAGCCCTTTGACCACTGTTTCCTATTATTATCTCCCATCTTTTCCCTGCAGTTGGGGTTTTCTTTTATTTGAGCCCCCAGCCCCTCCACTAATATATCTACGGATAGGTTCAATAACGGAGTTTCGTTTGGATACAGGTTTGTTTAGAAAAGAGTGGATTCCTGGCGGTGGAATGCGGAAGTAAGAGATTTCATTTGGAGGGGTTTGTTGGGACATACTGCATAGCATTCCCGATTTACGCTGTCTTAGGCAGCGGGGACCCATTCCAAAGGTTCATTTTCAAATATTCTTTTTCATTAATTTTAATGTGAATTGAAATTTTAAATATTTGCGATTCATTTGGAAAAATTGAGGGGCCCGGGCGAGTCAACTATTGTATAATAAATTTGATATTTCTACAAATATCTTAAAAATTTCTAAATACGGTTAATTTATAGATGCGCTAAATTCTTATAGTAAAAAAGGACTGCATCCCGTCCCTTTTCCCTCCACTTTTCTAACTTTTGCCGACACGCCTCATGTAATATATCATTGGAAAACCCTGTGACTACTGTTTCATGTTATGCATCTCCCGTCCCCCCCCCCCCTCAAGTTGTCCCCCGGGGTCACTTACTCAATTTTTCTGACATCCTTCATGTGATATATCATTGGGCAGCCGTTTGATCACTCTCATTTTATGCACCAGAACCTTACATATTTTGGTTCCACTTTTTTCCGTAAGGGGCGCTTTGCTATCCGTGTTCTATGGTCCCGATAGCAACGTGATTCGGTTCATTCAACGTGGTTTTCGATAGCCTTGCATATTTTAGTTCCACTTTTTACCATTAAGGGGCGCTTATCTCGGGTTGTATGGGTCCGACCCCCTTGAGTAATATATCTACGGATAGGTTGAAAACGGAGTTTCGTTTAAATAGAGTTTTGTTAAGAATAGAGTGTGCCTCCTGGCGGTGAAATGTGTGAAATAACAGATTTTGCAGCGCGCCTGCTATACGGCACTGCAGTTGCGCGGACCAGTGTCCAATGCTCGTATAAAACATATTGTGTCCCCTGGTGGAGGAATGTGGAACTAAAGATTTTTGCATCGCTTGCACAGCATGCCTGCTATACGGTGCCGCAGACAGTGATGACAAGTGTAATTGGTTTAGATCAGAGTACGCCCTCTGGCGGTAAAAAGTGGGACTTACAGAATTTGCAGAGTGTGCGCAGCACGCTTGCTATACGCTGCCGCAGGCAGCGGGGACACGTGTCGTATATTCATATAGAACATATCGTGCCGGAGGTTCGTTTTCGAACCAGATATTTGTATAAATTAACGTTCAAATGTATAGTTTTCATCTAAAAAATATTCAGGACTTTCTTTTAAAAAACCGTGTCAACCCGAAAGAGTCAAAATTCGACCCGAACCTGAAACAAAGTCAATCAAACCTGAACCCTGGTCAGATTTGTGTAAAATCGGATTATCCTACCTGGTGCAAGACTTACTTTTTGTCTAAGCTATGCAACCCACATTCTTGAAACTGACAATAATTGCCTAGACACGTTTAATAGGACGTCAACAAACATTAGCATGGAGGTAAAGGCAGACTCACCTAGTTTATGTTTTTCATTTCTCGTATGTCGTCCACACATCTTCGTCAAATTGTGCATAGTCACATTTTTGCAGCAACAGAACTGGATTCTGAGCGCTGTCAGTACAATTTCAATAACGTTAGTGTCGGAAACAATAATACAGAAAAGTGTTTTGCCTTTTAAACAACGACGTCATCTGTATCGAAATGAATAATAATAGCGTTCAGACTCGGGCTCATAGTTAACCATTTCTAATGGCAAACTTTAACAAACACTAGCTTGGCGACAATAACAGGCTTGTGAGGATGCTCAGAGATTTGTTTTTGTCCATCCTAGTCATTATGTATGTATGTCCACGGTGTTCTCACCAACCACGGAATGGATTTGAATGTAACGTTTTACAGTTTGGTACATTTGGGAAGGTTGTGATCTCAGAGTAACCATCGATTGGTATATGAATTCATTTACAGGAACATGTCAACTATTTTAATTTATGATTGTCTACTCCAATACCAAATTTTGCGTTATTGTGTAACTTCCAATATCTCAAACTTTGATAACGCAGTGGACAATCATTTATAAATAACACAATGGTGGTGCGTATACAACAAACAAACATAGACCAGGGTTCATTTATAAGAGAGTAATGTTATACGCACACGGCGCATGCATAGACTGAAGATTTTGTCCAAAGTATGGCAAACCCACATTTCAGAGCAGGCGATACTGACCTGAATAAGTTCGATACACTGTTAAAAATCTGCAGCATTTGCTGCATAGTCACTCCGCCACTATTATAGAATATCTCTTTTCTGACCAACGAGAATGCTCCATAATATAGCCAAGTAACCGTTTTTTATATAAGCGGCGGAGTCACTATGCAGCAAATGCTGCAGATTTTTAACACACTGTTCCTACACTGTTAAAAATATGCAGCAATTGCTGCATACTCACTCCACCACTTTTATAGAATGTTTCTGTTCTGACCAATGAGAATGCCCCATAATATAATCAAGTTACAGTTTCCCTCGCAGTTTCCTATAAAAGCGATGGGGTGACGATGCAGCAAATGCCCCAGATTTTTAACAGTGCATGTTAATTTCAAACACGTGACCATAATCCTCCAATTTGTATACAATCAATAAAAATTAAAAGAAATTAGATAACAAAATGTCCATCTGGTTTCAAAGTTTGTTGCTACGGTATGGCGTCAATAGAAACGGCTACGAATGACACAAGTCAACAAATATTAGCTTGTCTATGATGGCAGTATCACCGAGATGCTTGACGATTCGTTTTTGTGCAAAATTATCTCATGAGATTGGTTGATCAAATTTTATTTCCCATATGTCGCCGCTCTCATACGGTAGTACCCGTAAAATTGTCCTTTTCTCAATATGACCGTTGTTTCCCGAACGAGCCGGTCCTATTTAAATTTTTTATTAATAAAGAGGATCTTGCAAATTTTTCTCCGCCTTCCAGTGTAAAAAAGTTCACCGAGCCAGGATCGCCAGGCTGACATCAATATACAGTCCAACAGCGAAGCGCGTAGCGACCGCTAATCTCTCAAAAAATCCAAGTTCAGCCTAGAGTGCCTCTATATGAGAGTGGCGGCATACATTGGAGGATATTCCAAATATGGGTTCGAGGCTGAAAAAGTCACGTGATACCGGTAATTTACCGAAGGAACTCCTAACTGATAAGAAGGAAAGATGTTACTGCTTGGCCTCATAAACTGTTTCATTGGCTAGCGGGGATTTACATTACACGTCTACGGAGCCTTCCCTTCTTTACGCTAGAAGTTTTTACCTTGACCACGTGATCAAAACGAAGATGGAATAGCCTCCATTATCAAAGTGTGCTTAGACGAGACAAATGGTATTCAAGAAGGCAGTTCATGAAGTTTAAAACGTCACACGGGGTGAATCCGAGGCTAACGAGAAAGACAGGCTACCGGGGTGGGTCCGATTCTTCTTTTTTTTTACAGACCGCTGTAGTCCCGTGATGCTCGAATGCACCAATGAAGGTGTGCGAAAAGAGCATCACGTGACTCCAGCCTGTCTTTCTCGTTAGCCTCGGTGTGAATCATTTTTACATGGGGATAACAAAAAAGAGGCGCGCCCATCTTTTTGTGCCATTCGCCGTGTAAATATGATCCACTCTGTATGACGTTTGAAAAGTCACGAACTAGTCTTGTATGTCGTTGGTCGCGGCTTAGGCAGACGTGTTTATCTCATCTATGGCAAACCTTGATAATACTCGCCTAAACGAGTGAGACAACAATTCCTCGATATGGTACTGTCCACAGACGGAATATAAAATTTGATTGTTTTAAACGATTCTGGACTAAAGCAAATCGCTAAGCATCTTTAGCGAGTCTGACATTATCACCGCTTCTTAACTTATCTCATTCCCAAGCGAGTAACACGAAGTCTGGAATGTAGGTTCGCTATAGTTTGGACAAAAACATCTGTATAACCATTTTTGAGCATGCGCCCTGTGCGTGCAAGCAACGGAGCAATGCCACCCGGGACAACCAATGAAATGCATGGAAAACTGTCGAGGCAGCTTTTTTTGTCTCTTCAAATTATCTCAGCTAATAGGAACTTAAAGGTTCGTTGGAAGAACCGGAGATGGCACCCTAATCAACACGGTAACACCCTTTTGTCCAAGGTGTTGATATCGGAGTGACCAGGCCTCCAAAGGTTTTTGGATGTAGCGCCGGCTTTCCTTGATTGGTCGCAGGGTCCTTGCTAAGGGGGGGGGGGTGCTCCCTCCAAAGGTTCGTGAATGCTGTTACACTTGGCAAATTTACAAGCTTAGTTGGAAAATTTGTTTAAAACTTTAATCAAAACTGTGATACACTTTCTATTTTTGATAGACTTGACAAAAGTTACAAATCTAATAGAGAATATTATTAAATTTTTTACTAATAAGAACTATATTACATTTTCTAATTGTGGTAACTTTGCAAAATTATAAAACTAGTTGGCGAACGTCGAGAACTATTTATTTTTATTTCTCAATAGAGTTGCAAAGGGTGGAAAAAACCGGGTTTATTCCCGGGAATAAACCGGGTTTTTTGGGAAGGAAATTTTGAAAATTTCCGGAAGTTTTCAGAAAGTTTTAAGAATGAAAAATTTTTAATTTATTATTTTCAGTTATTTTTTATGATTTCAATTTTTGTCAATGTGAACAAATCTAATAACATAAAATATTTTTAAAAATGCATGGTTTTCATGAAAACTAAAGAAATATAGGCTTAAGTTGCAGAAATATTAAGTAAGAGAAATTAAAATATCTTAAGAAATTTGGTATTTTGATCGTCGGTGATTAAAAAGTGAAAGAGGCAGATGAGAGATTCATCTTCCCTGGCATAAATATAAATTTCACCTCTGTTCTTCGAATCAACAAATGTAAACAAAAAAGAAAATGAACACAATTTTAAAAAATCGATGCAAAAATACAAAGCAATTCGTTAGAAAATTAATATAAAGTATGCCTGAATAAGAGAGCTATGCGAGCAAACAGAAACAAAAAAAATATTTTTTAAAGAAATATTCATATCCTCACAGACGCCATTGTTGTAAAGCTAATAAATTATAAAGATAGACTGTAAAATCATAAGTTTTGTGAATTCATAATGTAAAATCTATTTTTTGAAACATTCTTCCCTGAAATTTCTTTAAAATAAAAATTTCAAATTGAAAAATAATTGTGTTTGTTTCTCTTCAAAACTCCTTCAAAATTTCCAATATTCCCCAAAATTCCGGGTTTATTCCCCAAAATTCCCGGGTTTATTCCCGTCCCTCGAAATCTGTGAGTTTTTTGCAACTCTATTTCTCAATGAGTTGGCAAATACTGAAATTTGACTTGGCAATTTAAGGCCCTTCCTGTCACAGTAAAAAATCTTAGCGATGGCCCTGGTTGCTCGGCACTGGAATAGCCAGCAGGTGACCCAATCGCCTTCAGGTGAACAAAGCTTAAATCTAAAAGTACAATGCTAATTAAAATTTTATTCATCCAGAGGATTTCTGACAGAAACATGGTGAGTTTCTAAATAATTCAGAGTTAAACCGCGCACGTGGGCACGATTCTTGTTCTGAAAATGACCGTTTCCCAACCATAGCGGATCATACTGAAAATGTTTGATTTGTCTTGAAAATCGCGGCTGCCCTACGGGTGATTTGAAACCGACCTCTTTAGTGGGGGAGGAGACATGGAACCTGGCTGAGTTCACAAATGCGAGGGGGCCGGATGAGGACAAACCACAACCTCCACGAGAGACTTATTAGAGTCCAGCAGCCACGGGTAATGGACGTTGTGCATGGGTGCCGTGCCCGAATTAACGGGTCCGTTTCGGCGGAGCATCTGACGCGACATCCCCAGTACCTCGGTTTTCCAGGTAAGCAGGATAGAGACATCCATAGGTCAATCCTAGAGCCAGATCGTGACTCTGGGCAACGACTAGCAAATCTGGTAGGGCCTCATCCAACTTTTTGACCGAGATGGAGTTTGAGAGAAGAGAGCGGGCCTTGTAGAACAAGTCTCGGGGACTCACTAGTGTCCACGGGACTCGCCATGCAGGATCTTTCTGAATTACCGTCAGGAGAGGTTTTAGGGTGGCGCTTGGCATGCTCCCTTCGTCAGGTGACCCATCCCCCGAGTCCTCTGTAGCTGGGGCAGTTGTGAGTCGACTCCTAGAAGGGGGTGGTGAATGGAGGTTCCCCAATTCAACCAGACGGCGGTTGCGGAGCGAAGCAAGTGTGGTACTGGCTGCTCGATGTCGTGCCGTTTCTTCTGGGACGGGGTCAACCGACAGGTCCGCCCGGGCCGAAGGCTCGCCGGCTAATGCGGTGGCTATTCGACTCGAAGACGAAGTCTCGGTCCGACATAAGTCCTGCGTGTCTGTGCGCAACTGGAGCTTTCTGTGCCCAGTGGTGAGGACTCAGCAGTGTCTGAAAATAGCTTTCACGCAACTAACTTGTAGCGGTCGCCATTGCACGGTGAGGGGCAGGCACTCGTGCTCATGTACTAGGGCGATCGTAAGGTAAGTTAGCGGGGGTCGCGGCTTGGCCGGTCTCGCGCGAGGTGGTGTCTGTACCGTCAGGAGAGAGTTTCCTCAACTCTCCGGTGTCCGCTAGAGTCACCTTCTCTTCCTATCGGTTGCCGACCATATATGTCTTTACTCATAATAGTAGTTTATCTTGGAAGGTTACGATAAAGCAACTCCCCCTCGGAAATCCTCGGCATCGGCTCGGGAGCCCGACTCCTTTATAGGCGTTCGGTTCCCGCGGGATTCTGGGGTAAACCGGGGGAAGGGGCGCACCAAGCGAAGGGACCGCTTGGCTCTTTTTCTGCTGGGTGGTAAGAACTGTCGCTTTCGACCGGTCGTCCCTTCTTTTGGGAGATAGGCTGCGTGACGTGCGCTGTGCAGCGCTCATGCCAAGACCGGAGTCTTCGTGAAGGGCACACTCGAGCTGTCTGGATCGGGGGCACAAGTACTAGGGAGTGGGACCCTTTGCTTTGTCTTGAGAATCTTGCCTATTGTCTGTCATCATCCTGCTTATCATGTATTGTTTGGAAATTCTACTGATGTTTGACTACTGCTCATTAAAGTTTGAAAAAATAACGTCAGCTTCCCAGGAACGCAAATAAATCCCGAAAATTTGAAGAATAAACCGGAACTTTGGGAAATACTGGGATTTTGATGTAATAAAAAAACATTAGGGCAAATACATGGAATATATCAAATAATATCTAAAGGTAGCTCATATACCAATTTTAACCCCTTAATCATCCAATACATTCACGGGTAAATTGCACGTGAAATGAAAACAGCGACGATTAAAGGGTTTTAACGTATGTTTCCCTGTGGTACCATTTACACTATTCAAAGTATTTTTGGAACGAACACATTTATAGTCACTTCGCCTTTTTCTTGCTACCTGCTTTTTTAACCTTTACACGGGCTCGGACGGCATCTGCCATAGAATACGTGCTACGCCGGACATGTTGTCCGTGCCTCCATGCAAAGGTTAACGTTTTTATCAAAACAATTGATTTTAAATTTTATTTTTAATTATGTACGTTCTGTTTCATACTAAAAATTGTAATTTTTTTTAAATGTTTAATTGATATACGCCATTTTAATTGCAATGATCGTGATTGTATTTTTTATAGATACTTCTAAATAAAAGTGCAAAGATCCATTTAAGATACGTAGGAAACTAAAATTAAAATCATTAAATAAAATTAAAAATAAATCAATGCTCAAGAATTTTTGAAAACTTCAAGAATGTTCAAAAGTTTATCTCCCACCAAAATCAGGGTTCATTCCCGGTATCAAATCCGTTTTTTTTTCACCTTTTGCAGCGTTACTGCTGATATAGGCAAAAGTGTTGCGCCATGTTCAGTCTAATTCTAATAAAAGGTCTATGGATAAGCCTGTCTTTATCATCAAGCTAAATGGTTATTGCATTTTCGAACTTATCTAATTTCACTTGTCCAGGAAATTACTGCCAAGTTTCACAATCTGCATTGTCATATTGTTGACAAAAACTTTCAACATAAAGCTATGAAAAGAGGGGAACAGACATATTAATATTCCACTGCGGAAATCCTGGAATACGAAAAACGAGTTCTTTCCCGCTCTGCTGTGTCCACCATATTTGACTTTCGCCGATAACAGTCCAATCTGCAGTGCAAGACGTGGCTAAATAAGGCGGACGCGACCAACGAAATCCACGGCCGGTTCACAGCCTTTAAAATGTCACACGGAGTGGATCATCTTTACACGGCGAATATGGCACAAAACGATGGACACGCCGTTTTGTACCAATCGCCGTATAAAGATGATCGACACTGTGTGACGTTTTAAACGTCATGAACTGGCCTTGTATGTCGTTGGTCGCGATGGCCAAGATGCTTGGCAATATACATTTGTCCAAAATCATCTCAATCAATCCCGGTATGTCGCCACTCTCATATCGAGGCAGCCTATTGCTAGAATGTCTCTATATGATAGTTAGCACATACCAGAAATAAAATTGATTTGGTTGAGACAATAGACTTTATTCCAAATCTGGGTTCGAGGCTGAAAAAAGTCACGCGATACCGGCAATTTACCCAAAGAACTTCTAACTGATAAGAAGGGAGGCTACTACTGCTTTCCGCATGAACTGTTTCACTGGCTGGAGAGGGTTTTTCATTATGTCTACGGAACCCCTTTCTTTACGCTAAAAGTTTTTACCTTGACCACGTGATCAAAACGTAGATGGAATATCCTCCATTTGGGACAAAAGCGCATGCCTGCAGCGTAGTGGGCAAGAGCATGAAGGGAGGCTCTCTCAAATGCTGAGAGTTTGATCTTTAACGCTCATTTTTTTAAACACTAGAACGCCCGGAAGGAGTCGATCCGACTCCGACCATATGATTAAATGTCAACTGGAACCAGAAATTCTTTCATAAAATAAGTTAAAGTTAAACGACGCAGATTTACGTTAAATAAATCAATAAAATAATTTTAAATAAAAATTCTGGTGTCAAATATTTTTATGAAACTTGAGGAAAATTTTCGAGCGTTCTAGTGTTAACTGATTTGCGGACATTTTTTTAAAAGAATTTAGAAGTTGTAGCCTAAAACACACAGAGTGGACGCGCGACCAACGATATACAACGCCAGTTCACGACTATTAAAACGTCACATGAAGTGGATCATCTTTACACGGCGATTGGCACAAAACGATGGGTGCGGCAATTTTGTACCAATCACGGTGGAAAGATGATCCACTCCGTGTAACGTTTTAATCGTCATGATATAGCGCCTAGAATATATAATGTGGAAATCGGCGAACCCTATAATACTTAAAAAAGCGCAAAAATATTGTATCCCTTAAATGTGCAATGATACTGCTGCAATATGCAGATCGCAGCGACATCTGCAGGATATTTTCTATAACTGCAAGAAATTGCTAGTCTATACAATGTAATACTAATACTAGTAATACGAAAATCCCGCAGATGTCGCTCCGATCGACACTTGAAATTTTAGCAGTATCGTCGCACATTTAAGGCATACAATTTTTTAGCACTGTTTGGATAACATATTTCCACACTAGGTATTCTAGGCGCTGTAGTCATGAGTTGGCCTTGTATGACGTTGATCGCGGTTGACTGCTGATAACGAAGCATTTGGTGCCAGCCAATACAAGTCCGATGGATGTATGTGTTCAATAAATAAACACAAAGCGCTCAAATATTTTTATGAATTGCACTTTTAAATAAAATATCTTCGCTTTTCAAAAGTTTACCATTCGCTTGTAAAAATTCTAATGAGTGCAATATATCTTTTTCTGTAAAACATTATGGACAGCAACATATTATTTTTGTTCATTTTTGACATCTTACATATACTACTACTCATTTTCGCTATTAAATCTAATAATATGAGGTTGGGGCTGAAAATAATGCTAAATATATACACTGAAGAGCTAAAACATTATGACCACCTACCTAATAACGCGTTAGCCCACCTTTAGCCCGCAAAACAGCTGATGCATGCTGCCTTGGAATGGATACCACAAGTCCTTGGAAGACAGCAGGAGACGGATTGTACCAGATTTTTAAGCAGCAGTCACGCAAATCCCGGATAATCCGAAATGGTGGTTTTTGAGCTCTCGTTCCAGGACATCCCAAATGTGCTCTATCAGATTAAGATCAGGTGAGTTAGGTGGCCATGACATTAACTGGAATTCAGCATTGTGTTCCTGGAACAACTCAAACACAATTCGAGCCTTGTGACATGGAGCCTGCTTAACCTGCTGGGAGTCTCAATTTTCAGTTGGGAAGACAGACTCCATGTAAAGGTGCAACTGGTTCGCAGTGATATTTAGATTGTCCGTTGCTTTCGTGGTCTGTTGTACCATAACCACGGGTTCCAAAGACGCCCATGAGAACATCGTCCAAAGCTGAATCCCGCCACCACCGACCATTGTATGACATGCTGTACATTGAGAAAGAAACTGTTCGCCTGGAATACGGCTTACCCTGACATGATCATCGACGTGGATGAATGACGAATTGTGATTCATCCGACCAGGCAACTCTCTCCCAATGATCCATGGTCCAGTCATGATGTTTCCGGGCACAGTGTAAACGTAGATGGCAATGACGCTTGGTCAATAGAGGAACATGAGTGGGACGACTGCTGCATAGTCCCATACCCAACATTTTGCAGTACCAGGTCGCGAACAACCCACGAGTAGTGCAATTTTGGAGATACTAGTTCCGAGCCTTTGGGACATTTCAATCTGCCATCGATCAAAGTCACTTAAATCAACAGCCTTTCACATTAAACGCACAAGTAAGGACAAGAATGATTCTTCATACTTCTCAGCAACATTTAAATAGTATTCCTACCTGATCATGTGCCCCCAACGTCATCCAGACGCGCTCATTGCAAAATGTTGGGAAGGTCATAATGTTTTGTCTCTTTGGTGTATAAATGAGCGGTAAACAAGTCGCCCGGTGGCGTGGTCACCAAGTGGAGTCTGCTGTCTCGTTGAGGGTCCGGTTTCGAGTCCCTGGGCAAGACATGGATGTAATTGTGATTTCAAAGTATATATATATGTAATGTAACGAAATTAAAATTGTTATGTCTGGTTTGTGTTACAATTTCTGTGTGTAAATAAGGATCATTCGAGGCGACAGCCATTGTTGCTATAGACCTCAAAGCAATCTCCTACGGTGGATTTCATAGTGGTAAACAAAATGGTAGACTTTTACTTGGGATGGCTTTGTTCAAAGCCTTACAAATCATATTCATTTATGAAGCTGTTGTAATTTTTTTATTTAATTAGTTTTAAAGATATTTTAGTACAGTGTTTTGAATAATGTAACCTGCTATGTATGGTGTGCTAATCAGCTGCAAATTAGATTTTAGCACATATATCACAGAGCTTTTTGAGGATTGTTTCATAAATATTCTTTCACACATTCATCTTTTACCTCCTAGTGCAACAAATTGGCCACAGAGCAGCGTAAGATTGTTATAATCGATTTTTACAGTAGGTGACTGCGCTAACATTTCCATAAAATATTAATGTTTTAACAATTAGATCGGGAGGCGGCAGCACAGACAATCACCTCGAGTTGGCGGCAGAAATCACAAAATTAGTTAAAACTCGATTCGCATATTAAAATGCAACTGGTCTGCCAAGTCATATCTTAGCGGACAACACCTACAAACCCTATTTTATTGGTTGACTGGTAGGTTTACCATGGTGTTTTCCTACTTTGAAACCTACATGTTTTCATACTTTTGGATGGAAGAAAACACAATGATAAACCTACCGATCAACCACTTAATCGGGTCTGCTGGTAGTTTCCACCAAGATATACGATATGACTTGACAAACCACTTGTATTTTAATATGCTAATCAAGATCTGTCTAATCCTGGAATTTCAGCCATCAACTCGATGAGGTGATGTTCTGGTCTATTAACAAAGTGTACTGAATTCAGCTGGTGGCCCAACGGCAGACATCCCCCAGCCCCCCATACATACACACACAGTAGAAAATTTAAGATTTTGTATTTGGTAAAGTCTCAAAAATTCAAATTTCACCACGGCACACCATAATACCATTAATGTTAAATGTCTTTCCCAGCTGCGACCCCCCCCCCCCCTCTAAGAAAAACATCTGAAGTCATTATTTCATCCAAATATTACATGAGTATACATAATCCTTATGATTTTTCTTTTCTTATCGGAGCCACCACTAAATCTATATAAATAAAAATGTAAATGTTCATTTGTTCAAAATCGCTAATCTCCGAAAGTTCTTCACCGATTGCTTTGGAATTCACGGGTTGAGTTGCATTCGAAACGAAAGTGTTGTTATATACTTATTATGAACCTCGCTCCCTCACACCCCTACCAGGGGGCGCTTTTTAAATTTCTTCCAAAACCCATCATGTGATACATCATTAGCAAGACCTTGGACTACTGTTTCATATTATGCGCCTCGCATCTCGCTCCCCTCACTTTCGCCACGTGGGGGCGCATTTCTATATAAATAAAAATATAAATGTTCGTTTGTACAAAATCTTAAACCTCCGAAAGTTCTTCACCGATTGCTTTGAAATTCACGGATTGCGTTGCATTCGAATACGCGTGTGTTTTTATATACCTATCACGAACCTCGCTCCTCTAATTTCCTCGCCACTACCGGGGGCGCTTTTTAATTTTTTTCAGACACGTCATCAGAAAGCCATTTGACTACTCTTCCATATTATGCACCTACCATCCCCCCGTGGAGGCGCA
The DNA here is from genome assembly GCA_963932465.1 of Maratus speciosus. Lineage (NCBI taxonomy): Eukaryota > Metazoa > Arthropoda > Arachnida > Araneae > Salticidae > Maratus > Maratus speciosus. Next base: position 379,449,277 of record OZ010791.1, read on the forward strand.
TTTCTAGATTAAAAAATGTAAATGTTCGTTTGTACGAAATCTTAAACCTCCGAAAGTTCTTCGCCGATTTCTTTGAAATTCACCGATTGCGTTGCATTTGAATGCGCGCGTGTTTTTATATTACTATTATGAACCTCACATCCCCCTCCCCCGGTGCACTCTTTTAATATTTTTCGACACCCATTATGTGGTATATCATTAGAAAGCCCTTTGACCACTCTTTTATATAATGCATCTTCCCTCACTATGTCCTCCGGCGAAACACATTACTGAAATATTTCGTCAGTATTTTTTATTTGTTTTTCTTTGATTTTTTAGTTCGTGTTTTTTTCTTTTTAACTCACAGGCTATTAAAGCCTGAGAGCTAATGTGCCTGCAGGTTATGCATGTACGTATGTATGTAACGCGATAACTCTTGATATGAATATCCGATTTGCTTCAAATTTTGTAAATAATTCATTCTGATAAGGCGCTTCCTTGATTAGTTTTGTGAGTTCATTGATTAAGTATAAAAGGAGAACGGGGGGCTAATCCTCCCTTAATTTAGATAAATAAGTTTTTCATGCAGAATTTTTCGATTTGCTTCAAATTTTGTAAATGCGTTCATTCTGATAAGGCGCTTTCCTGATTAGTTTTTGGAGTTCCTTGGTTAAGCATAAAAGGGGCAACAGGGGATAATCTCCTGTCAATTTAGGTAAATGTGTTTTTCATGCAGAATTATCTGATTTGCTTCAAATTTTGTAAATAGGTTCATTCTGATAAAGTGCTTCCCTGATTTTTTGGTGTTTTATTGGTTGAGCAAATTGGAACGGGGAGACAATTTTCCTCCCCTTAAATTAGATAACTTTGTTTTTCATGTAGAATTATTCGATTTGCTTCAAATTTTGTGAATAGGTTCTATCTAATAAGGCGCTTCCCTGATTTGTTTTGGGGGTTCATTGATTAAGAGTAAAGGGGCAAATGGGGGCTAATCCCCTCTTAATTTAGATAAATGGGTTTTTCATGCAGAATTATCAGATTTGCTTCAAATTTGGTATACCAGTTTATTCTGATAAGGCGTTTCCCTGATTAGATTTGGAGGTTCATTGTTCAAGTATAAAGGGGGGAAACGGGGGGGGGGGGTAATACCCTTAATTTATTTTTCTATGGGCATTATTCTTTGAAATAAGAGTATAATATATACAGTTAGTGTGAATGCCTGTGAGCTCAGTGCCATAAGTTTAACTCGACACGCATCTTTTTAATTCACTCAATGTGCAAGGGATACCACCGCACGTACTTCAATTGACAATCGGCCTGCCAATTATGATGTTGCAAAATATTCACAAGCCAAATCTTTGCAACGGCACGCGGCTTGCACTAAAAAAATAATGGGCAACTTCTTAGAAGCAACAATCTTGACAGGAGCTTTCAAAGGTGAAGATGTCCTCATTCCTCGCATTTCTTTGATTCCATGGATGCGCAATTTCAATTTAAGAGATTGCAATTACTTGTTTGATTGGCGTTTGTAATCTCCATCAACAAAGCTTAGGGCCAAGCTTTAAAATTCTGCGGTTTAGAAACATATTAAACATGCACTTTCTCTTTTCTTTCTTTTCCCTTTAGCCAGACTGAGCCACAGCAACGCGTGGCCAGGTACAGTTAGTTTGAAATAAAATAAATATAAGAAGTGACTTTTTCAGACCATAACTCAGGCTTTACTTGAAGCAGTCCTATCATTTATTTGTAACTGGTAAATATAAAAAAAAAAAGAGTTATTTTTCTCGAAGCCTGCCCAAATTTGATCGTAATTGTAATATGTGTCCAACAAATTAAGAGGACTAATACTTGGGTTGTAATTAATGCAACATGACCAAATTTTATACATAGTGATAAGATTTCTAATTTTCCAACAGAGTGAAAAAGGGACCAAGCTGAGACGTGTACCCAGAACTTTGGCTTAAGCTGCCAGTGTTCTACCAACTGAATTATCCTGGACAAATCCGGTAGGGACAATTTACTCAGATAAACTTTAGCTAATGACATCTGGTCTTTTATCTGAAAGAGTTCAACAAAATAAATCACAGTGGGTGCATAATTATGTTACATTTAATTCAGCACAATTACTCTAATTTATAAATAAATCATAGGAATTATAATTTTCCAACTGAGTGAAAAAGTGTCCAGGGGATTTCAACCCAGCATATTGGCTTAAACTCGCAATGCTCTACAAACTGAGCTATACTGGACAAATCCAGTAGACACAATTCACCCAGACAAGCTTTTGATAATGACATCTGGTCTGTTGTCTAAAACAGTTCAAAAGAATAAATCACAGGTAATATGAGACTCTAAGTAAATGTTATTTATGGACTATTATTCTAATTGATAAATAAATCATAAAAGTTGTATCTCTATTCCAACCAGGGTTGGCAAGTTTCTTCCACAGTGGAAAAAACCGCGGAAAAAACCATGGAAAACACCGGCCGGAAGAAATAGGTTTCTTCCAAGTGGAAGAAACTGTTATTCTTTAAGAATTTACCATATAAATTTCAACTTTGTAAGATACAATAACTATCTTCTTGCTATAATCTTATATAAATTAATTTCATTAGACCAAAACAAATTTAATTAAGTATAGGTACTAAATTAATAATTAAATCAGTTTTTTAGCCAAGATCTCACATGACACCTGTCTAAAGATGTTCAACCATTGGCTAAATGGAAATTTTTTTTTAAATCCAAAACACATAATCAATTAAATGTTATCCATTTCAATTTAACCAACCTATTTTTAATTATTTAAAATTTTGAAACTAGTAGTAAATAGTAGGAATCATTTACCAATGGTACAATGAAACTCATTTAAATAAAAGACAGTGCTTTTAACTTGCATCAATTTCATAAAGGTAAGTAACGTACAATAATTACTGTATTAAAAAAATTCATTAAAATCCTCATTTTCCTTACTACAATGCAGCATAATATAGAAAGAAAGTTTTTTAGCAGTAGGATGCTGCAATCGGTTCTCAACTTAGAATGGAAGAATGCAAAAGATGAAAAAAATTCTTCCAAGTCCTACACTTTAGGATAGTTTAAAAGCATTTAGACATATCCACATATATTTTTCGAGCATTAATCTTTTAAAATGAACATTGAGATATGCATGGCATGCTAGAACAAATAATTACAAATTTGCTTATTTACTGTGCTGCAAAGTTTAAATGATGCATTTTTATATGAAAATAATGTATTTTTATATGAAAAATGAACAATTTGTAGGTAGTTTTTCTTTCTTTTTACATAAATGGTGTAATTAATATAAAAAAAAAAAATCCCTATCTCTAAAGTTGTAAAAACCACCACCTGAAAAAGTCTGCTGAACCTGAAGTTTGTTATTAAAAAAATAACTTATTTTAAAAATAATATTTTTTAAATTAATTAAAATTTCAAATTTAGATTTCATATAATAGTATTTTCAGTTTAATTCTTTTACATAGTTAATATACTTTAATTTTGAGCATTTAGTTTTGTTTTATGTTGGTTTCTTCCAGTTTTTTCCATTTCTCCCAGTTTCTTCCACTGTCCTGGAAGAAACTGGTTTCTTCCGGAAGAAACCCAACCCTGATTCCAACTGAGTAAAAAAGTGTCTAGGCAAGAATTTAAACTCAGGACCTGGGCTTAAGTTGCCAATGCTATACCACATGAGGTATCTTGGACAAATACGTGAACACAATTCACTCCAACAACCTTTTGATAATGACATCTGATATGGATCTGAAATAGTTCAACAGAATAAATAGCAGATAATGGAACCTCAAATAAACGTTGGATGTGTAATTACACATTGTTAATTCGGTACAATTTTTCTAACTGGTAGAAATTCCTGCATAGACACATTTCACTCAGTGGAAAAATTACAACTCCAGTGAATAACACCAATAAATAATACCAATTTGAATAATTGCATTGAATTAATAAAGTGTAATCAAGTATCAAACATTTACTTGGAGTTCCATTATCTACAATTTATTCTGTTGCACTGTGCCAGATAACAGACCAGGTGTCATTATCAAAAGGTTGTCTGAGTGAATTGTACCCACTGTATTTGACCAGCATAACTCAGTCGGTAGAGCACTGGCAGCTTAAGCCAAGGTCTTGGGTTCACATTTCAGCCTGGACACTTTTCCATTAAGCTAAAAAAAATTACAATTCTTATGATTTATTTATCAATTAGAATAACTGTACTGAATTATTAAAATGTAACTACATATCCAACATTTATTGGAATTTTATTAAATGCAATTTATTCTGTTGAACTGTTTCAAATAGCAGATCAAATGTCATTATCAAAATATTGTCAGTGAATTTGCCCAGAATAGCTCAGGTGGTAGAGTATTGGCAGTTCTCTCTTCAGCTCTAAGGGACTCTTCAGCTGCAAAGACACTCCCAATCAAATATTAAATGTATGGATGGGTTCTTTTCAAATTTCTCGTTTGAATGTGAATATTTTGGACTGATTTTTTTTTTTTCCATACAATAGTTGAGGTCGATCTTTAACAGGGTCAATTTTACTTCTTCGATTTTGATTGCAGAATTTTTTAACAAAGGTACTTTCACTGTAGCAACTGGTTTTGAAAACAACTTTAATAAAAAATATCTGTTAAGGGTAAGGCTGCAATTTTTCCGAATGAAAAATGTAAATGTGGAATAAACTAAGAATTTTTTGTCAGAACCTGGTATGCAAGGCAATTTTTAACATATTAGCATAAAAAATACAGAAATGTAGTAACACATATTAAAAATCTGAAAATAAGCTTCTCTGGCTTTATTCAAAGAACTGAATTTTTTTTTATCATCCTTCCAAATCCCCAGTTTAAGGTTTTAACACAAAAGCATGCAAAAGAAATCAAAGTTAAAAGTTGTCTCCCACGGGGATTGGGATCATGAAAATTCCTTATACCTTGTCCAGACTGTGGAACTCGCAAAGAGAATTCCTCAAACTCTCTCAGTGTGTTTGAACTTTCTATGGCTGGCTACATACAGCCACTACCATTAACTCTGATTGGATTTGGAGCTGTGTTTTAAATGATTGGCTATTCAAGCTGATTTTAATGTATGTGCATGCTGTCTACATACAGCCACTACCACTAACTCTGATTGGATTTGGAGCTGTGTTTTAAATGATTGGCTATTCAAGCTGATTTTAATGTATGTGCATGCACACACTTTCCATTTGTTCAGATCTCAGGCACAGTGGCATTCAATGAATTATCTTAGATGAATTTTGCAATGTGAACAGGTGCTCCAATTCCAGGGGGTATACCACCTTCGAAATGTCGGCTTAAAATATCTTAAATCTGAATGGGGTATTAGTTCCTTTTTTTAATATTAACGTAGTTTAATGTTAATACGCTTAATCACCTGAGAAGAATAAATGCTACTCTTTTTTTAAAATCACGGAAAAAAAAGATAATCTGATTGAAATTCAATTGATTGTGGATAGTGTGTCCTTGATTGTGGGTATCCATGGCTCAGCTAGTTAAGTAATAAATAAAATCAGAATGACAGTTATCTAACAACCCCCTTTGCTTGATGCAGCAAAGAGCTGTTATCTCAACAAAGATAAAAGCAGTTTTGTCAGTACAACAACAATATTTTATAACACATCATGAAAAAAGTTTTATTCAGTCCTTTAGTTTACTGATTAGTATGCATTACTCCAGACGCAGATTTATGTATGGCAATTTGCAGCAAAGAAAAACTTATTGCTGACCCCATCATTGTCAAAACAGCTTATTATCATAGTAAATAATAGAAATCTATATAAGAAGAAAATTTTGCATTTGCAATGAAAATACAATGCGTACAAAAGTGTAGAAACAAAACAAATTTTAATAATTTTTTTAAAGAGCATTTAAAAAAATTAATCTGCAAATTTTAATAATTTATGTTGCAGTGTGTCTGTTACAGGGTGCATTGATAGTGAAACTCAATGATGTTGACAGAAGCAGCAACTTATATGGGCCTGAGCCCACCCAATAATTTGCTCTTCTAGCCCAATCAATTTACATGCTTATTTATTCTTTAATCGCTGAAAAAAACTTCCTTCGTTGGCAAAATTATTTTGTTTGAAAATACAGTAAAGATAGCAAAAACAGACACACAGGAGCCAAAAACACAACCTGCCCCCTGCAACCCTTCATCATAAAAGGCATAGGTATAATCAATTTTCTCTCAAAAAAGTGATTTCCTGTGTATTCGGGAATTAATTTTTCTTCCTAAATGCACTAAATTCGCAGTTATTATTATTCAGCACTTATTAATAAATAATGCAAATGCATATTTTTTTTTAATTATTTATAACAATCACATAAATGTTTCAAAAGAAAATTTTCTTATGACAAATAGAACAAAATTCAGTGAGATTCATTTCTTTTGGATTTTAATTTGAACAACATATTAAAAAATATTAATATTTTCCCAGTGAACTTGCAAGTTAAATAATGTACATGACATTCTTTTTAGATGGAAATCTCCTACCAAACAGCTGGATAAGATAAAACCTCAGTGTTTATTCATTTAATTGTACATAACCAGAAGCACATTTATGAATATATTTTTACCGCACCTGTGCATGTGAACCCTGCCAAGTGCCAAGAGATGTGCATTATTAAAAATAACTTGAATCACATTCAGAATTAAGTTATACCGTCGATCGGGGCTACTTTGATCCTTGCAGGATTACTTTGTTCCAGCCCATAAAAAAAAGTTTTATTATTTGTATTGAACAAACAATACAAGATAATTTGGAGTTTTTGCCCTTGAAAAATATTTTAGACCCTATTATAGGGTATTTGAATAGTTTGGGGGTAATTAATTTTTTTTAGCGGCAACACAAGATGTATTTGCAGACAACTGTTTTCATGTGTAGATTTTAACTCCCCAAACTTTCTATAGTGAGACAATCTGGATAAGAAATATAAATAAGTTAAGTGTCAAAATATTACCTTTATTAACCTGTAACACATGTGTGATCATAGTTTTTCCTTTAACTTTTTATTTTGACAGAAAATGTTTACATTTTCATAAAGCTAACACGAAAACTAGTTTTTCGGGGCTACTTTGTGCCAGGCCTTTTTTGGTCTAGATCCGGAAATAGCCCCAGTTACTCAGAAATGCCTTTTATACAATCAAATCTCTTAAAAAATGTATTAAGTAACATTTTTTTCAAATGTTGCTTTAGCAAAATGTTACAGTAATTATTTTTGTTCCAGTTGCTGAGGATAACATGATAAAAACTGTTTCTTGTGCCTTTGATATTAGCATTTGGTTTATTGTGTTTAAATTAGGGATGCACCAAATAGTGACTTTGGCCAAATACCGAATATTCGGCCTACAGGCGAACCGAATACCGAATATTCGGCTAGCTGAATAGTAACTGCTAGGCCGAATATTTGGTATTCGGCCTGCAGAATAGTAACTATTCGGCCGAATACCGAATATTCGGCTTGCCGAATACTTTTATATTTCAAAGTTTAAAGACATTAAAATGTTAAATTTTAAAACAATTTTACATAATATTTAAAACAGAAACTTTTATTGTAATAAACAAGAGCTTTTTTCAAGTAAACTTTATGCTGAAAAAAATTTGCAAAAAAATTTAAGAAGAAGATAGTTATAAAACTTTTTTAATTAATAAAATTTTAAATTTCATGGCTTCTTCTGAGAATTAAAACAAATGAATAAAATTTTCTTAAATTCTAAAGCAAACATTTTAAAATCAAAGAGAAATTGTGAAAGAATTGGAAGAAAAATTGTACAGGATCATACATTATTTTTGTCAGGAGACTAAAGTAAAAGTAAATAAATATTACAATCTATTCAAATTTTATATGATGACAACTTAGCAAGAATAACTGTTCAGCTCCCTTTAATTAAGTAAGGAAGTTTTTAAATGCATCCTAGATCGGTGTCTGGAGTGGGCAATCATTTTCACAGATTGTAAACATTGTTCTTAAAATCTTAGCAAGAAACAGATTATTTACGGGACAATGTTCAGGAACTTGCATTTGTACATAATTAATTCTTATGAAAATCCTCGTTATTGGTTCATTTTCTTAAATAATACTTAACAAACAGCAAATAAAAAATGTAAAAACATTCTCTTTTATTTAAATATGATTCTGTTTCTAATTATTCTGAATATCTTTATAAGTTGACTGTTAAATGTAGATGTTTTATAGGGTTTTTAAAAATATGTTTAAAAAGTTTTTTTTAAGTATTCGGTTTGGCCGAATATTTCGATATTCGGCCAAACCGAATATTCAACAGACCGAATAGTTTGCTATTCGGCCAAATCGAACATTCGGTAGCATGGCCAAATACCGAATATTCGGTGCATCCCTAGTTTAAATGTTAAAAAAATACATTTCTTTATAAAGTTTGTGGTGTTAATACATTAGCAGATCTTATTGGCCCCCAGCAGGGGCTACTTTGTTCCAAAGTTTTAAAATAGTTAAAAAATAGAAAATTGTCTCTTTAAAACCATACAGTTTGCTTCATTGTTTCCTGTTAATTGATCACAATTCAATTTCAACGTTGAAAAATCATATATAATATTTTTTAATAATGGAAAGATGAGTGGAACCAGGAAAAAGTGGCCCGAAGTAATGCCCCGTTCGACAGTAAAGATAAAGACTTGCTGTTGCATTAAAATATTTTCTTAAAGTAAAATTATTTCTAAATTGAATTTTAAATGAACTAAGCATTCTTATTGTCAGCAAATAATAAATTACTATTAGAGATATTTTTCAAGTTTAATAATGGTTAATTAATTAAGAGCGATAAAAAGTGATATGCATAAAACCAGCATATATTCTGCTGTCCTCTAAAAAAAACCACTTTTTGAATTTTTCAATATATAAAATTTAATAAAAAATACAAAACAATTTGAAGTAGCTACATTTTCACAGCTTGTTATGATTAAGATTTTAATGTATAGTATTTTTGATTCTGTCAATATATTATAAAATAGCAGTCAATTAAAGAATTTGAAAAAAAACCACTTTTTTCTAAAAATAACCCATGTTACCTAAAAAAAACCTACATGTAAAAACACTTCTAGAAACCAAAATATTAGACAGCAAAGAATTTTTTCCATTATTAATTATTTTTAAAACAATTCGGCAAAAAAGGTTTTTTTTTCAGTTTCTTTTGCAATCAAATCCAAAGGGGCAACTTAATCACACAAGTTTTAATTAATCTTTGTTCAGAAAGTAGAAAAGCCTGAAATTGGCACTGTGTTATTCAGAAACTACAGAAATGTTCCATTTTTTGGTAAACATAAAATATCTTTCAGAAAATAATGTCAAAGTTGTCGTTTTGAACCAAATTTCTAGACAAAAGGAGAAAAAAACACCCAAAGGAAAACCAGTCGTCATGGGACCCAAAATCGCTAGTAACTCGATAAGCAATTTATCAAAAACGTAAAACTCATTTCGATTCCAAATCGCTCAGTCAGCCCTGTCAATTTTGTACCTTTATGTTTAAAAAAAAAATGATTAAATATGTCAGAAAGTTTTGTGCTTGTTGAACAGTGAACTTGAGAATCGCCTCATAAAATTTGCATAAAAAAACAAAATAATGATTAAAATAAAATAAGCTTATAAAAATTAAAACAACGTATGATATAAAAGTAAAAGGATATCTTTGTGCACATAAAAAAAAGTGGATGGGTTTTATTTTTGCAAAAACAAAGGGGGGGGGGGGGGGGGCGTATGACATAACTTGTACAAATTCTTAGAAATGCAAAATATGCATTAAATTTGCATAATTTATTGTTTCTTTCCCTTTAAAATTAATATTTTAAAGAAAAAATGCATGCTCCACCATTTATTTATGCATAAAAAAGCAAGTTTTTTAAAGTTCCCGCATGGGTTTTTTTACCTGTTTTCAAAAGGTCACAAACTGAGCAAACATATATAATCAGCTGAAAATGGTGCATTTTATTCACTCATTAATGGTTTTACATAAACACATGTAAATCAATGTAACATGTCGTATTATAACAAAAAAAACTGTGAAAATGAAGCTCTTTTTTTGCTAGAATTCTGTATTATTAGCTTATTTTAAAAAAAAGTTAAATAAACACTTCTAAAGTAATATTAAATAATTTTATTATTGTAAATGGCATATAGAAACAGGACAAAAAGAAAATTTTACTTCAGTGATTTTTCTGATGAAGTTCTAAGGTGGTTTTTTTTAAGGATACATTTTCCTGTGGGTTTTTTTTAGAGGACAGCACAATACTATATAATATTTAATATATTTTTATCATTATTTATTTAACATCAATTATCCATTTTTTCCCTTGTTGCATTCTAAAATGACTTTTATTAAGAAAAATTAAATTAATAGTTTGGTGCTGAAATATAGTAAAATATTAATTAGTAAGCAGCACAAAAGAAAAAAAAAATCACTGTATAACATTACGTACATTTAAACAGCAAGGGAAAAAGGGTGAAAATACCTGTATTAAAAAAAACTTATCTTACTTAAATGTAATTTAACTTTAGCAAAGCAATATGATTCTTGAAATGAATTCAGGAATCCATCTAGTTTCCCAGGATGTCGAATTTTCAAATCATTATCTCGTGCAGCATAATCGAAGAAATATTGCTAGTGTGTATGATGTGAATTATAACATACATCACAAGCAATATTCATTCATTTAAAGAGGACTCATCATTTCTTTAAAATCTTCAATTTTTACTTTGGTATATATTCCACATGGATCGTCAGCTCTTAAGAACTTCGTATACACTTTTTTTTCTTCAAGTCTTTACATACATTTATATTTAAAAATGCTATCGAACAAATATTGAAATATATTGTCCATTTGTTACGATGTATGTGAACATGATTCATTAAAGTGGTGTCGAAGCGTGATCACCATCAATAGAAATGTAAACAAAAATAAAATGAGCGGGATCTCATCGCAGCACAGATTGAGCGTGTTCAGAGGTGCACTTTGCGCCGCGCGCGCGCTCAGAAGTTTATGCCATGGAGTAGGTCTTATCGAAGAAAGGAATTTTACCATAATTCAATTATTTCATTATTTTTATGGTTTAAAAAAGGTAAAACCAACGACTATATTTCTTCATCCTTCCAAAACATGGTTTTCGTAACAGGAATACATGCCTATGTTCACTCAGATAAAATCTAAAATAGTCGGGAAAAACATCACGTGACCTTCTTTATCTACTTTAGCCCATTTAGCATTTAAAATTAGTTAACCAACCGCACGCAAACTCCGCGCGAGCTGCTCAAAAAAATTGTGTGGGCGATTTGATCACGTGATTGTGCGTTTTCTGCTTATGTGTTATTGGTTGTGCTTTGTTTGGTAGGTTGATTGATACAATTTAAGAATTCAACTGGTGATCTAAAAATTTTAACTTTTTAACAATTTTCTTTTTATTTATTTAAAAATGATTTATCAGTTGATTTATATCTTCTGTGATAAATAGAATGCTGTTAGTAAACCAAGATTCTGATATCAACATATGAGATTTGTTTGTAATCTACTATACTGGATGGATTTCAATGGAATTTGCACTGTTAGTTAGACAGTTTTTCAGAGTAGGTTTTAATATATATATTTCTTATTTTATGATTGCATATTTTAATACCGTGTGGATAACAGACCAAAATACATCATAAAACATGAGAAATAAATGGCATTCAAAATTCTGTTAGTATAAGCAAAATACTTACTTATACTTTCAGTAAAAAATTTATAAACATTCTAATCATACTTTATTCAATACAAACTAGGCAGCAGACCTATATATTTTATCTCTTTAAAAAATATATGTACAGATATTTTTAGTTAAAATAATTTACAACTATTACATTTTATTTTTATAATGTTCAAAGTAGAATATGATTTCTAGCCTAGTCTGGATAAAAATTCACTCGTAAAGTACTCAAAAAAAAAAAAAAAAAAAAAAAAAAAAAAGGAATTATTCTACGTGCAAAAGGATATTTTCGTACAATATATATTATTTTTTCATTTGGATTTGCTTAATGTTTATATCATTATACACTATGTACATGTTTATATCATTATAATCACTTAGAAACAAAACTTTGAATATTTAAAAGGCGTTCAGATCTAAAACTTTCATCTCGAAATACCTCATTTTCTCACATTTAAATGAGTATTTTATTATTATAATAAAAATACACGTGCCTCTGTATAACAAAAATAAACAATATATTTTCATCAAAAATATCTTATTCATTATGAAAAATATAAAACAACCAATAAACAAAACAAAAAAAAAATTATGACACAATGTGGGATTGGAGGGATTCGAACCCACAATCCCTGGTCTAGAGTTCACTGCCTTATCCATTCGGCCATCCAGCACACGTTCCTTTTGCAACAAAATATATTAGCACCTTAATTAATCAAATCCATGATCTGTTCCTGAACATACTACGTGTTATTCCATACATGATATGGACCCACTCCATGTTCCTGTCTCCTGAGCTCGCGCGCGTAACGCGCGTGCTTCTTGAACACACTCATTATCGCAGTTACCAGTTGGGCTTTCACTTTTACAGCTTATCGCTCTTGGCGAACTCTTGTTTGGCTACGAAATGAGAACTATTCTCTGATTGGTAGTCTACCGTTGCATTTTTATCAGGTCGTTTTGTTTATTGTTTGTGGTATTTTCCCTTTTAAATTTTAATTATGTCTTTCATTCGTAATTTTATTATTTTTAACAAGCAATTTGCTACAACATTAAATTACTCCAAGAGGTCTTTAATCAATAACATTAGATTTTTCGCATCAGGTATCTTGTATTTTTTGGTCTCTTATCTAAAAAATGAATAGTACCTATGTATAATTTTATCTCTGTTTTTACAGGATTTCTATCATTGTTAAAATATCCTATACTTTTAATACATTTAGTTTGTACTAGGCACCTTAGAAATCTTAGGGATGAACAACCACCTTTGCGCTCAAAGTGCCGATGCATTTTACAAAATCATAAAACTAAATTTCTAACTTTATATATAAAAAAGAGGCCTTGCAAATAGTAAACTAACGAAGCTAAGCGACAACTGAGACCGTTTTTACCTTTGAAGTGTTAGAAAGGTTATTGCAAAAAAGTTTTATTAAGTTCCTGTTCAGTTTTAGACTCTGATAATTTTAACTTGAAAATATCTCACCCCTAAGATTACTAGATTATTTTATTTGATCTAAGTGACAATCGGATATCAGTTTTCCTTCAGAATTGATTATTTCTATTTTTACTTACTACTTTTTAAAATTATAGTTTTTCTTTGAAGATAAATGAAATTTAAATAAGTTGATTTCCTTCTAAACGTTTATGTTTTTAGAAATGTCATATTTGAGAATAGTTGTTATTATTTTCATTACAATACAATAATAGACAAAAACTTGTTTTGCTAATACAGCCTTTTGATAATATTTTGATTCTTTGTTACAGTATTTATAGACATATATTTCTAAAACTTCCATTCCCTGTGTTCCTGAATATGTAATAGCTTCAAAAACTTGAGAATAAGTTTACTTTGATGATCATCTAACAATGATTTTAAATATATATTTATGTTTGGTATAATCCATGTCAATTCAGGTAGCCAAAGAAAAAATCTTACCTTCATAGTCTCAGAAGTTTTTGAATTGAATATATGTTAAAATTCAAGAAAAAATAAGATAACTGTATATTCTTGTTTTGTCCAAAAAAATTTCTGCCCCAAGATACTGGCCGCCAAAGATGGCATCCCGATCACCATTTCCCATTTGCGATTTTCGATAAAAATTTTAAAGTGCTCTATCTGTAGAATGGTGCAAGATATTTTGTTGCGGTTTTATTTATTTTACAGATAATATTCTTCTGCTTAAAATGATATACCCAATTTTGAAATATGTATTCAACTTTTCTTGTGGCAGCCTTTTGAGAAACAAAAAATTTTATCAAAAAATATCATGAAGTTAAAACAAAAAAAAAAAAAAAAACTTTGGAAACAAAATATCTTAACTATGTACTAAAATGAAGTGTATTAAAATATACATTCTGTAAAATATGTGGTGCAAAGAATATTAATTATTCATTTACAGATCCTCACAAAAGAATTCCATTACATAATGGTATAAGGGGAATATTGTTTGTGGCATATTTTAATTATGCAGAAACTCTTTCATGTTTAATGAAATTGATATATGTTGCTGAGGTTTACAACAAGTTACTTCCTGTGTAATAGAAAGTGTATAGTATTTACAGAGACGCACAAAAGATTTTGGATACTTTACTGTATACGAAATACTGTATATTAGCGATGATTGCTAGAAGTGCTTTTTCAGTTGTGATATGGGTTTTTAAGTTTAACTAAATTTTTCCATGTTACGTTGTGTGTATAAATGCTGTAGATTATATACAGGGGTGCACAAAAGAAATTGTAAGGGTATGAACAAAAGTGATTTAAAGGTGATTTTTAAATGAGTTATGCATTTTTATGCTGAACTCCATTTAGTATACTAAGATATGTTTGTAGAATATAGATAAAATGATATATACAGGCCCACGCAAAGAATTAGATTTATGGCCAACTATGAATGATAAACTCTGGAAGTGTGATTTCACTAGTTTTAAACGTGTTTTAGTCTTAATTAAATATTAGTTAAATAGTGGCATGAGTATAAAGAGAGTATGTAAAATACAGGGTTGTATGAAAGTATTCAAGTATACTTCCATCTATTGATATAAATTTCTAAAAGTCAAATTCCAACCTATTTATGTGTTTTTAACACCTTCCAACATAGTTGAAAGTCTTTATGGATTCGGTTTGACTGTCTGAACTCTAACTTGCATTAATACAGTTGTATTGCTGTGTAATTGATATGTTATTGAGATTGTTTTACTTATGCAATGTTCGGTAGTGAAAATAAAATATGTATCACTTCAAATGTTATGAAAATCGGATTAAAACTTAAAGATATTAGTAAAAGACTTCTTCATTCTATTTAAAAATCCTATAATACATAATTGATTCAATGCTATACCATGATAGGTAATGATTCTAGGTTGCCATGGTGATTTAGTCCTTTTTAAGTTAGATTCATATTACTTCCGTATTACTGAATTTAATATATAGAATCATAATAAATTTTGTATTCATGCCTTTTTGCCCAAGAGGTGTAACACTTATTGCACCAAGATCTGAATATTTATAAAACTAGTTATAGTACGAACGCACCTCATTTGCCACATTTGATATTGCAATTTCCAACTTGTTTAGGATATATACTAGGCTTACCCTTACAAATATGATACAAATAAGCAAAAATTCAGTCATATCTAATGGAACTGTATATACAGTTCCTGTAAAATTCCCTGAATTTTTGAAATGTTTCTAAAACTTGTTAAACTCAAAAGTGGAAGTTCTCCTCTACAGTGAAGGTAGTTCGCAATGGTATTGATTAACAGCAAAAAAGTCAAAATTTTTAGTATTGGCATTTTTGAAAAAAAAATTTTTTTTGATAAATTTTTTTTTTCTTAAAAGGCTGCCACAAGAAATGAATACATATTTCAAAATTGGGTATATCATTTTAAACAGAAGAATATTATCTTTAAAATTAAAAAAAAAAAACGCAACAAAATATCTTGCACCGTTCTAGAGATAGAGCACTTTAAAATTTTTATCGAAAATTGCGAATGGTATGATCCATGTCAATTCAGGCAGCCAAAGAAAAAATCTTACCTTCATAGTCTCAGAAGTTTTTGAATTGAACATATGTTAAAATTCAATAAAAAATAAAATACTTGTATAGTTTGGTTTTGCCCAAAAAAATTCCTGGCCCGAGATACAGGCCGCCAAAGATGGCATCCCGGGCACCATTTCCAATTCGCCATTTTCGATGAAAATTTTAAAGTGCTCTATCTCTAGAACGGTGCAAGATATTTTGTTGCATTTTTTTTTTATTTTAAAGATAATATTCTTCTGTTTAAAATGATATACACAATTTTGAAAAATGTATTCAACTTTTCTTGTGGCAACCTTTTGAAAAAAAAATTTTTTTCAAAAAAAAATTTTTTTTTCGAAAATGCCAATCTTAAAAATTTTGATTTTTTTGCTGTTGATCAATACCATTGGGAACTATCTTCACTGTAAAGGAGAACTTCCACTTTTGAGTTCAACAAATTTTAGAAACATTTAAAAAATTCAGAGAATTTTACAGGAACTGTATATATACAGTTCCAGTAAAAGTCACTGAATTTTTGCTTATTTGTATCATACTTGTAAGGATAAGCCTACTATATATCCTAAACAAGTTAGAAATTGCAATATCAAATGTGGCAAATGAGGTGCGTGCATAGTATTAACTAGTTTTATAAATATTCAGATCTTGGTGCAATAAGTGTTGACACTCTTGGGCAAAAAGGCATGAATACAAAATTTACTATAATACCATATATTAAATTCAGTAATACGGAAGTAATATGAATCCATCTTAAAAGGACTTAATCGCCATGGCAACCTAGAATCATTGCCTATCATGGTATATCATTGAATCAATTATGTATTATAGGATTTCTAAATAGAAAGAAGAAAACTTTTATTAATGTCTTTTATGTTTTAGTTTGATTTTCATAGCATTTGAAGTGATACATACTTTATTGCAGAGGTTTACAAAAAATTACTTCCTGTGTCATAGAAAGTGCATAGGGTTTACAGAGGCACACAAAAGATTTCGGATACTTTACCTTATTGGAAATACAGTATACTCCCTCAAATCCGCACAGCTTGGGACCAGAGGTTGTGCGGATTTTAGAATTTTGCGGATTTCTGGTCATTGATTTGTTTACATTTTTGAAACATTAATTTGATTGGTAGTTAAGCAAGGGAAATTATAATGAATGCTTACAATAAAGTGAAACATTAAAATAAGTAAAATATTAAAATAATTTATTAGTTTAAAAGTAAGTAATTATTAAAATAATTATGTAAAATGAAAATATTACGAATGAAATCGATTCAATTTGATTCCAAAAGTCCTATGCTGCCATCTAGTGATAGCAAGGAGAACAGTGTTAATGCTATTATCATCAATATATATAGCTTATTGCGCTCACTGTAACCTTTACCATTGCTATTTAGAGTCCTGAATGCTTTTCTTATACTGCTTTGTATGTTTAGAAATAAATTTGTCTATAATTTTAAAAAAAAATTCCGCGAACAATAATTTTAAAATAGCGTTCCGGTTCGTGGATTTTTCCATTTCGTACCCTGGGATTTTTGATATAGATATGCTAATTTATATCAAAATCAAAAGTAATGTAAATTTATTTAGTAATAAATCAGCTGTAATAGCCAAAAGAGAATGATTAACAAAAAAATTAGTAAAAAAAACATTGCGGTAGTTGCCGATTTCGGCGCCATCTTGAATTTTGTTCCTGCAACTTAACTGTAAATTTTATTATTTACATCTGAAAAAATACGCGGATTTTAGGGTCGCGGATTTAAGGGAGTCTACTGTACTGTACATTAGCGATGATTGCTAGAGGTGCATTTTTAGTTACGATATGAGTTTTTAAGTTTAATTAAATATTTCCATATTACGTTGTGTGTATAAAGGCTGTAGATCATATACAGGGCTACACAAAAGAAATCGTAAGGGTATTGCTGGAAGTGCATATTTAGTTGTGTTTGAGTTTTAAAGTTTAACTAAATTTTTCCATATTACGTTGTGTGCATAAATGCTGTAGATCATATACAGGGCTACACAAAAGAAATCTTAAGGGTTTACCGAGTATGAACGAAAGTAGCTTAAAGGTGATTTTTAAATGAGTTATGCATTTTTACACTGAACTACATTTAGTATACTAAGATATGTTTGGAGAATATAGATAAAATGATATACAGGTCCACGCAAAGAATTAGATACATGGCCGTCTATGGATGATAATCTCTGGAAGTGTGATTTCACTGGTTTTAAGGATATTTTAATCTTAATTAAATATTAGCTAAATAGCGGCATGTATATAAAGATAGTAGGTAAAATACAGGGTTGTATGAAAGTATTCAAGTATGCTTCCGTCTATTGACAAATTTCTAAAAGTCAAATTTCGACCTATTTATGTGTTTTTAACAATTTCCAATATAGTTGAAAATCTTTATGGATTCGATTTGTCTGCCCATCTGTCTGAACTCTAACTTATATTAATATAATTTGTATTGCTGTGTAATTGATATATGTTATTGAGATTGTTTTACTATGTTCGGTATTGAAAATAAAGTATGTATCACTTCAAATGCTATGAAAATCAAATTAAAACATAAAAGACATTAATAAAAGTTTTCTTCATTCTATTTAAAAATCCTATAATACATAATTGATTCAATGATATACCATGATAGGCAATGATTCTAGGTTGCCATGGCGATTAAGTCCTTTTAAGATGAATTCATATTACTTCCGTATTACTGAATTTAATATGTAGAATCATAATAAATTTTGTATTCATGCCCTTTTTGCCCAAGAGTGTAACTTATTGCACCAAGATCGGAATATTTATAAAACTAGTTATAGTACGCACGCATCTCATTTGCCACATTTGATATTGCAATTTCTAACTTGTTTAGGATATATAGTAGGCTTATCCTTACAAATATGATACAAATAAGCAAAAATTCAGTGACTTTTACTGGAACTGTATATATACAATTCCTGTAAAATTCTCTGAATTTTTTAAATGTTTTTATAATTTGTTAAACTCAAAAGTGGAAGTTCTCCTTTACAGTGAAGATAGTTCCCAATGGTATTGATCAACAGCAAAAAAATCAAAATTTTTAGGATTGGCATTTTCAAAAAAAAAAATTTTTTTTTTCAAAAGGTTGCCACAAGAAAAGTTGAATACATTTTTCAAAATTGGGTATATCATTTTAAACAGAAGAATATTATCTTTAAAATAAAATAAACTGCAACAAAATATCTTGCACCGTTCTAGAGATAGAGCACTTTAAAATTTTTATCGAAAATCGCGAATGAGAAAGGATGCCGGGGATGTCATCTTTGGCGGCCTGTATCTCGGGCCAGGAATTTTTTTGGGCAAAATGAAAATATACAAGTATCTTACTTTTTCTTAAATTTTAACATATGTTCAATTCAAAAACTTCTGAGACTATGAAGGTAACCCCCCTGCCTGAGTTGATATGGATTCAGCCGAATGGGAAATGGTGCCAGGGATGTCATCTTTGGCGGCCTGTATCTCGGGCGAGGAATTTTTTTGGACAAAACAAAAATATAGAGGTATCTTACTTTTTCGTAAATTTTAACATACATTCAATTCAAAAACCTCTGAGACTATGAAGGTAACCTCCCCTGCCTGAGTTGATATGGATTCAACCGTTTAATATTGGTTATGCAGTGTGTTCTCATAAGTATTTTTAAGGGAAAAGTTAAGTGTATATGCAGCCACATGCCATGTTTTAGTGAATGTCATTTGGCAGAAAATAAAATACATTGCTATAACTAGGGTTTCTTTTTTTTTTACTTTTATGTTAGCCGGGCACAAATCTTGCCTATAGCAGCTTTTATTTTTCGCACATATAAATTTGAAGCAATGCTTTCTTTGATATTGAAATAAAATTCTTTGGTTTATTTATTTATTTTTTTTTTGGGGGGGGGGGGGGGTATGTGTGTGTATTTTAAATTAAATGGGTGAAGGGCATGCAAGTGCATCACCTGCAAGGTTGTAATTTTAACCGGTCAAAATTGATTTTGACCAGGACACTGGATAAAAGTGGTTTTAACCATCCAAAATTGGTCAGAAATGGTCAAAACTGTTAAAAATGGTCTTAATTTTAATAATTATTTTTTCTTTGCAATTAAAAGTAACTTAATAAGTAATAAAAGTAACAGGCAGTTAAAAAAATAATAATACACTGATAAGTTAAGGAAGCTCATTAGTAAAATATGCTTATGCAATAAAATAAGAAAGCTAGATCCATAATTGCCCTATCATTGTTAATTGTGTATCAACAGGGAAAAAATCATTCTTCCTTTCAGCTGTTGATACAGGGCATCTAAAAAAAAAAAACTGCCCAGTATTGTTTAAAACTAGCAGCTGATGCTAAAGAAGAGGTAGAAAACAAGTTTGCTTGTAAAGTAAGAAATTTTGTAAGTGACAATGAAAACAAGATGAAACGCATGAGAGAAGATTTTCAAAATGCATATAGAGACGAACTGTTTATTTCTTATGGATGAGCTGCACATTACTTGAACCTTGTAGGACAAGATATTATAAAAATAAACAAAGTTAATTCAATAATGAAGCATGTTATTGAAATGAAAAATTGCAGATGAGCATGAAGATAATATTGATGATAACATCGTTAAAATCATTAACAATGCATACAAAGAAGTAAAACATTTATAAAATCAACTTAAGCCTATTTCCCTTGCTTTAGATAAACTTAAAAAAGGTGCTACTATATCTGATGTATGCAATGAATGGTTAAGATTGCTAAAAGAAAAAGATCTTGAAACTTATTCTAAAATGATACAGTCTCGATTTAATGAAAATGTTACCCCAGTTCATTTTCTGGCTCATAGGCTGAATCCTGTCTACATGAGTAAAAGTATTGATGAAGAGAAGCAAAAAATAGCAAAGCAATGGTTACACGATAATATTGATCCTACCTTTTTGCCTCTTGTGATTGTATTTCAAGCAAAATCCTCACCATATCCAAAATCCTATTTTTCTGAAAGTGTAAAAGATAAAATTGGGCCTCATGCCTGGTGAGCAGCAACGAAGAAGGTTAAAGGCATTGATATAAAATTTGTTGAATTCCCATTACATCTAATGAACTGGTGTGCCAGCTCATCATCAATTGAAAGATTGTTTTCTAAATTTGGATTAATCCAAAATAAATTATGAAACTATTTAAGTTTAGAGACAACTGCAAAACTTGTTAGTTGTAATCATTTCTTAAATTCAACACAACTTACATAAAAAAAAAATAAAAGAGCTTGTGTATAAAAAATAATTAAAACATTTGTGTTGTATCTTGGTGTTATGTTATGACTTTTTTAATTTGGTATTTGCTGGTGTTATGTTACTTATATGATGACATTTTTAACAAATGCTAACTTAGTTTTTAACATATGCTTGTAAAACATTTGATTAGTAGTAAATAAATTGAATAGGCAATTTCAGTGGTCAAAATGGCCAAAATTGATTTTGACCAGGACGGTTAAAACCGAGACAACCCTGATCACCTGTGAAAAAATGGAAAAGTGTGCTGGTCATGTGTTTTATGTTTCTTTTATCTTTTATGTAAAGATCATGTTATTATAATAGAATAAACCTGTGGGATTAATTTATTATAAAAAAGTTTAATGAAGTACTTAATTACTTAGCATAAGTTCCAAAAGTGAATAAATATTTTCTACTAAAGAAAATATAAACTTCTATTAAATTTTGTTAAATAAATAAGACTTTATAACTGCTAGAAGGCAACTGTGAAGGCATTATGTCTGAAATAAAAATTACAAATATTCAGAAAAATATATTAAATTAGATTCTAACTAAAGTGATGGTTTGGAATTCTTTATTTTATAGCTCTTATACATGTAGTACACATTTTAAAGATTGTATGAAACAATAAGAAAATGTCACACATCAAAATAGAAAAATTCTTACATAGTACATACTGCTATTAACTTTTAAAATTGATTAAAACTAAACAGCTTATGTGTATAATTGAAATTATCTTATTTAATACTCAAGAACACCCAGTAATAAGTGATCGATATTCTGATAATTTATAAAAATGATATATGTAAAAAGTTTTCCTCTACTAAGCAGTTATGCAACTTATTCCAGTTGTCCATACAGACAGATTAAAATCATAGAGTGAACAATGTTGAATGAGAAATTAGGGAGGATAGGTATAACATTTGAGGAGATTTTAGTACATGTAAGTGCATGAAATAAAGCTAAATTTATCTCACATAACTGGCTTTAAAAACTCCTCCAAGGTATCAGTGTAAACAGATGCATTCACAGTTCCACTAATAAGATTCAGATATCCAACCCCGTAGCTGGATATGCTTCCCCAGACCATTTGGCTCAATTTAAATTTTACATTTGGTGATATGCTTTACTCTTCCCCCCTCCTAACAAAGTGCTTAATGTCTGATCCATGGAGCTTAAATTTGGATTCAGTATGAGTCCCAATTATCCCATGTCCTATAAACATGTTTTTTCACCCAAGCAAGTCGCTTCTGCATCATTTGTTTTGTAGGCAAAGACTTTTTTAGGACAATAGGCATGGAAATCACATTTCGTAAGCTGTCTTTGAACAATTTGTGCACTTATATTAACACAGAAGAGGTCTCAAATTCAACTTTTAAATCAGGAACACTTGCATGACGATTGCAGAGACGTATCTGTTTCAATAATTGATCTTCATACTTTCTATATCAAATCTACACTCTTTCAGCCTGATCCAGCCCTTCACATTCACATCCTAATTTTTGGTGGTCATGCGTGTCATAGCTAAAGCAATTCTTTTTTTCTGTGGTGTCAATTGAACATATGGAACCATGTTTTCACTGCATGAAAAATCACAAAAATTGACAGTTTTCCTTTTTAGCCCTCTGTTTATCAAAACTCGATGATGCAATAGTGACATGCAGTGATGTCATATTGTGGTTTAAAGCCACTAAATTGATTTTAGACAAAGAAAATAGTGTGCTAACATTACAAAAAGTTTATTTTTCTATGTGATGCAGGTTTTTTTTATCTGTCACTGTACCTATCTATTTTAAAAGTATTGTAATTTATGTATTTAAAATAAATGAGTGTAAGGTTTATATTTTTAAATAAAATAAATACAATATATTTTTGTTTTGAAGCACTTTAGTAGGATAAATAAACCAACTCACTTCATTCACTTTTTTGTTACACCTTTTACATATTTCAAATAATTTTAAAACTTTGAAGTTTTCTTGTTAAGAGAAAATTTATATTTCTAAAAATAAGCTAAAAAAGAAGATATACGTTCATCTGTATTTTCCTTTTTATATATACTTCAGCAAGATAGTACTGTTTTTCTGCATTTTAGTATATTGATATTATATTATGTTTGCTTTATTTTTTAGCTCCTAACTTTGAATTTATAAAGACTGAGAAAAAAGGAGAAAAGCAAAATGTTGGCTTAATAATGTTAAATAGAAAAAAAGCCTTAAATGCTCTCTGTGATGGACTTATGAAAGAAATGTCTAGTGCCTTAGATATGTTTGAATCAGACCCTAGCATTGGAGCTATAGTACTCACAGGGAGTGAGAAAGCTTTTGCTGGTACTGTATTCTTTTGTATTGTTATTTACTATTATTCTATTTAGTATCTTGGAAAAATTGCAATTTCTCTAGTTTTAATTTTATATCTGCAAAATTTGGAAAATAATATATATATATACAATAAAGAGTGTAAAAAGTCTGTGTAAGATAGGAATTTGTCTAATGTGGAAAGATTTTAAAGTCACACCAGATTATTTTCAAAATAGTAAACTTTGTCTACGACAGAATACTTTCTACAGTGGAAAATTTTCTTGGTTGTAATCTATTCCACCTTAGACAATTTATTGTATATATATATTCCTTACTTTTATTATCTAATAAGCTTGTACAGGGTGGGGCAAATAAAAGTGGCCCAGACAAGTGGATACAATTGGATGGGAATGATTGACGTACACACCATGCGTACGCACACCACGTCATCCAATTCAAATCTTAGTGCGGGCTGTGACAGTGTAAGTGTGATCAGTGCAAAGGTGAAGATCAGAGTGGCTAGTGGTCAGGGAAAAATACAGTAAACAGGGATCTGTTTAGGAAAATTCTAGGTCCTTTAAAGGACCCTTCACAAAAATTTTTATCTTAAAACAGGACCTTTCACAAAACTTTTCATCCCAAAACAGGACCCTTCACAAAACTTTTCATACCAAAACAGGACCCTTCACAAACTTTTTGTTTTATAAATAGACCTTTTACAGAATTTTCCCACCTTCAAATTGAACCTTTCACACATTTATTCATTTAAAAGTAAAATCTGACTTGTAAAATAACAGCTGAGCTCATGAAATAACATATTACTTAGCTTATTTATATATGAAGGATAGAACTTGAATATAACAATAGCTTCAAATTCCCAAAATTATGACTAGAATTTTCAGAAATATGAGAAAAACTTCACAATTTCGCAAAAACAGGACCCTATGAAAAAAGTCTGGACAGACCCCTGGTAAAAAAAAAAAAAAAAAAAAAAAAAAAAAAAAAAAAAAAAAAACTTCACTTCTGACAGAGTTGTTAGCAGAAGTCAGTCTGGTCTCGGACCTAGCTCGCCACCCAGATCACATGATCTACAAGTGTGCAATTACTTTTTGTGGGGAACCCTCAAGACTAAAGTGTATTGCAACAACCCTCATAGTCTTCAAGAACTGCATTAGAACATTTCTGGTGAGATTGCAGCAATTTCACAAGTCCAGCTTCGATCTGCCTTCCGCAACCTGCTGACCAGGACCCAAAAGTGCCAAGAGATGATGAGGTCATTTTCAACATCTGCTATAGGCAGGTTAGCGAACTGTAAAGGTTAAAATTCCCGGTCGCCACCGGCCACAGGGCGACTAAATGTAAAAATTGGCGACTTTATGATGTGCATCTGATCGCCAAAGTGGCGATCTTTATTTTTCATGTAATAGTACATGTCAGAAATGCAACTTTTCCGCTTTTTTAATTTTTTTTAATCAATCAGCGATTTCCGCGGAATCGTAAAAGAAAAAGGAAATCGCGTTGATGTTCACATTGAGGACATTTGGTTCTGAAAATTTAAAAAAATCGGTCATCAATCCGAAATTTCGGACATAAAAATATCACAAATTTCGACAAATGGTCGCCAAAAGAAATCAATTTCGTAAATCGTTCGCAAAAAAATCGTCAAAGAATCTCGGGAAAAACGCGAATTTCATAAGAATCTCGAAAAAAGACGAGATTTTCTTCAAAGAATGCCAGAAAAAACGCAAATTTTGTGAAAGGAATGCGTAAAAACCGCAAATTTCATCAAAGTATCGCAAAAAAACTGCAAATTTCGTCAAAAGATCTCAAAAAAACGCAAATTTTGTCAAAAGTTCGCGAAAAAAGTGCAAATTTTGTCAAAAGATCGCGAAAAAACGGTAAATTTCGTAAAAAATGCAAATTTCGTCAAAAGATCGCGAAAAACCGCAAATTTTTGTCACAAGATCGCGAAAAAACCCACAAATTTCGTTAAAAGATCGCGAAATAACGTGAATTTCGTCAAAGGATCTCGAAAAACCGCAAATTTTGTCAAAAGTTCGCGAAAAAAAGTGCAAATTTTGTCAAATGTTCGCAAAAAAAGTGCAGATTTTGTCAAAAATTCGTGAAAAAAGTGCAAATTTTGTCAAAAAATCGCGAAAAAAGTGCAAATTTTGTCAAAAGATCGCGAAAAAAGTGCAAATTTTGTCAAAAGATCGCGAAAAAAGTGCAAATTTTGTCAAAAGATCGCGAAAAAAGTGCAAATTTTGTCAAAAGATCGCGAAAAAACCGCAAATTTCGTCAAGAGATCTCGAAAAAACCGCAAATTTCGTCAAGAGATCGCGAAAAAAGTAAATGTCGTCAAAGGATCTCGAAAAAACGGGAATTTCGTCAACCAGGTGCAGAAAAAACACACCCCTTTGTAACCTTTCAGAAAATTTGCTGTGAATTTCAGAATCACGAAAAAAAAAACGCGATTTCCATCAAAGAATCGCGGAAAAAGCGCAAATTTCGTGAAAGGATCGCGTAAAAAACGCAAATTTCATCGAAATATCGCGTAAAAACCGCAAATTTCATCGAAAGATCACGGAAAAACCGCAATTTTCGTCAAAAGATCGCGAAAACCCAGTAAATTTCGCTAGAGGATCGTGAAAAAACTACACATTTTGTCAAAAGATCGCGAAAAACTGCAAATTTCGCAAAAAAGCGAAAAAAACCGCAAATTTCGTCTAAAATTCGCAAGAAACAGCAAATTTCGTCAAAAGATCGCGAAAAACCGCAAATTTCGTCCAAAGATCGCGAAAATATGTAAATTTCGTCAAACAATAGCAGAATAAATCGCGAATTTTGTCGAAAGATCGTGAAAATAAAAGTCGCGAATTTCGTCAATTGATCGTGGAAAAAATTGAGAATTTCATCAAGAGATCGCATAATAAAATCGTCACTTTCGTCGAATGAGCGCGGGAAAAAAATCGTGAACTCTGTCGAATGATTGGCGAAAAAATTGTGAATTTTAGCAAGAGGTTGCATAAAATAATTGCAAATTTCGTCAAACGGGAAATATTTTAGGCCTATTTTCAGAAAGAATTCTGATCTTGGGCTACATAGTGACGTAATGGAGATGTGAACCAATCTTTGACCTCGGTCTTGTATGACATTGTTCGATAAATTCTCTCTTTTTTTAATGTAATAACTGTTAATTGTTTTTGTTGGGGTAAGTAAACTGACACCGTGGATAGTTTTATTTTTATATATTTTAAAAGATGTCTTCGAACATTAATATTTTAAAAACATTACTTGTAAAACTATTTAAATCTACCTACTACGATAAGTGGCCACTAACTTGACAGTAGTGGCTACTAAACATACAGCCTCTACCGGCCACTGGCTACTAAAGCAAATATTGAATTTTAACCTTTACGAACTAGTATTTCCTTTCCTTTGCTGTGTTTCTTGTAACCTGGGACTCTGTTTTCCGGGCCACTTTTATTTGCCCCCACCCTGTACATGTATATGTATAAAAGGATGAATGAAAGACTGATAGGGTCAGGTGGGATAAAATACTTAATAGGAGAGTAAAATAAATAATTTTAAAATAGTTTTAAAAATAAATTTATATTAATTTTTTTGTTTATTCCAAATTAGTATGTTACAGGTATCAGTTATCCTTTTCAGTGAATAACAAAATATTTGTTGTTATATTATTATACTTGGTAGCCATTTTAAAATTTTGGAGGATATGACTTGGATGTAATCATGAAAAAAAAACTGCATTTAAACTAAATAAAAACTTATTTTCAGCTTATTTATTCATTGTATAGTATAAAACACTTAATCAAGATCAACTTCCTGCATTTTTTATTGCTAAATAACATAAATTAATATTTTAGAGGAAAAAGAAAACATGTGGGGTAAAATAGTTGTCAGGCTTACAAATAAGCATTTATTTTACTTTTTTAGATAATTTGTAGCATTTTGCATTAAAACAATGTAGTACTATAAAACTATTTACTTTAATAAGTTTTTTAAAAAGGAGTTTCATTTAATAAATTAATATAGTACAGTAATACCTCGACTTACGTCATCAATTTGTTCCAAGACTAATGACTTAAGTTGAGGTATGCTCAGATTTAGCAAAAAAGGATGAGTAATAAAAATTCACCAAAAGCTAATGAACCTATTCTTTAGGGTGGTCCTCATTTTCGTAGTTTTGAAATTTACTGCTCTCACCCCCTAATTGCTTCCATTGCATCTAAAAATATTTCTTGTAAAATTTAATCCACAACAAATAATATATATATAGTTAGCTCAAGTTAGGATAAGTTTCATAAATTAGGATCATTTTGTTGTTTTCTTCTCCTTTTACTTGAAAAAATATCTCTAATCCCAATATTAATAAAATTATTTCAATGTATTGAAAAGTCACTTACCTATGGTATAAAATCCATAAAAGTATCTGAAAATGCAATTATTATGTCAGTTGTCTAAAGATAATTTCACAAAGATAGTAAATTTCTGCTCGCTGTCATAGATGACAGCAACAGGGACAGATTCAGCTTAAAATTATTATTTTTTAATTATTTTGCCATATTAGATAAACTAATAAGTTTGTTAATGTTAAATAAATTTTAATTTTAAATTATTAAATTGTATTTTTTTACTGTGAGTTTTAAACTTTTATTGAGTTGGCTTAATTTAGGGATGCACCGAATATTCGGTATTCGGCCATGTTACCAAATATTTGGTTTGGCCAAATATCAAACTATTCGGTATACCGAATATTCGGCTTGGCCGAATAGCAAACTATTCGGCCTGCCAAATATTCGGTTTGGCTGAATATCGAAATATTCGGCCCAACTGAATACTTAAAAAAAGCTTTTTAAACATAATTTTAAAAACCTTCTTATACCACTTCTATGTTTAACAGTCAACTTATAAAGATATTCAGAATAATTAGAAACATAATCATATATTTAAATAAAAGAGAATGTTTTTACATTATCTATTTGCTGTTTGTTATGTATTATTTAAGAAAATTAACCAATCACAAGGATTTTTATAGGAATTAATTATGTACAAATGCAAGTTCCTGAACATTACCCAGTAAATAATCTGTTTCTTACTAAGATTTTAAGAACAACGTTTGCAATCTCTGAAAATGATCGCCCACTCCAAAACACTGATCTAGGATGCATTTAAAAACTTCCTTGCTTAATCAAAGGGAGTAGAACATTTATTCTTGCTGAGTTGCCATCATATAAAATTTGAATAGATTGTATTATTTATTTGCTTTTACTTTAGTCTCTTCCTGACAAACAAATAGTAATATATGAACCTGTACAATTTTTCTTCTAATTTTTTCACAATTTGTCTTTGATTTTAAAATTTAAAATGTTTGTTTTAGAATTTAAGAAAATTTTATTAATTTGTTTTAATCCACGGAAGAAGTCATGAAATTTAAAACTTTATTAATAAAAAGAGTTTTATAACTATCCTCTTCTTAAATAACTCAAAGCAAATATTTTTCAGCATAAAGTTTACTTGAAAAAAGCTCTTGATTACCAAAATGGAAGTTTTTTTTTGTTTTAAATATTATATAAAACTGTTTTAAAATTTAACATTTTAATGCCTTTAAACTTGGAAATATAAAATTATTCGACAAGCCAAATATTCGGTATTCTGCCTAGAAGTTACTATTCGGCTAGCTGAATATTCGGTATTCGGCCAAAATCACTATTCGGTGCATCCCTAGCTTAATTATAGCTATATTATTATTTTAGCCTTAACTGTAAACAGCAGCAATTCATTTCTTTATTCTTATTTAGTTTTAACTGCTATCATTTTATTTTTCAATTTGTTTGAGCTTCATTTGTTTACAGATAAGTATTTTTTTTTTTTTTTTTTTGATTAATCAATCGTAAAAATTAAGCTTTTTACTTAAAAGTTGACTGGGTTGGGTTTCTTCCGGAAGAAACCAGTTTCTTCCAGGACAGTGGAAGAAAGTGGAAAAAACCGGAAGAAACTGGGAGAAATGGAAAAAACTGGAAGAAACCAACATAAAACAAAACTAAATGCTCAAAATTAAAGTATATTAACTATGTAAAAGAATTAAACTCAAAATACTATTATATGAAATCTAAATTTGAAATTTTAATTAATTTAAAAAATATTATTTTTAAAATAAGTTATTTTTTTAATAACAAACTTCAGGTTCAGCAGACTTTTTCAGGTGGTGGTTTTTACAACTTTAGAGATAGGGATTTTTTTTTTAATATTAATTACACCATTTATGTAAAAAGAAAGAAAAACTACCTACAAATTGTTCATTTTTCATATAAAAATACATTATTTTCATATAAAAATGCATCATTTAAACTTTGCAGCACAGTAAATAAGCAAATTTGTAATTATTTGTTCTAGCATGCCATGCATATCTCAATGTTCATTTTAAAAGATTAATGCTAGAAAAATATATGTGGATATGTCTAAATGCTTTTAAACTATCCTAAAGTGTAGGACTTGGAAGAATTTTTTTCATCTTTTGCATTCTTCCATTCTAAGTTGAGAATCGATTGCAGCATCCTACTGCTAAAAAACTTTCTTTCTATATTATGCTGCATTGTAGTAAGGAAAATGAGGATTTTAATGAATTTTTTTAATACAGTAATTATTGTACGTTACTTACCTTTATAAAATTGATGCAAGTTAAAAGCACTGTCTTTTATTTAAATGAGTTTCATTGTACCATTGGTAAATGATTCCTACTATTTACTACTAGTTTCAAAATTTTAAATAATTAAAAATAGGTTGGTTAAATTGAAATGGATAACATTTAATTGATTATGTATTTTGGATTTTTAAAAAAATTTCCATTTAGCCAATGGTTGAACATCTTTAGACAGGTGTCATGTGAGATCTTGGCTAAAAAACTGATTTAATTATTAATTTAGTACCTATACTTAATTAAATTTGTTTTGGTCTAATGAAATTAATTTATATAAGATTATAGCAAGAAGATATTTATTGTATCTTACAAAGTTGAAATTTATATGGTAAATTCTTAAAGAATAACAGTTTCTTCCACTTGGAAGAAACCTATTTCTTCCGGCCGGTTTTTTCCATGGTTTTTTCCGCGGTTTTTTCCACTGTGGAAGAAACTTGCCAACCCTGAAAGTTGATAAATGATGGGAACGAGACTTTTAAAAAATGTGTATCTTGTTGATAATGTAATTACTGAAATGATTGGCAGCAAATTGCCTACAGTAGGTATGTCATTGAGATTGTTCCTTTATCATCATAATGACTTGAAAGCTTTAGTGCAAGAAGCGTCTAAGGTTACAACAGAAGAAATAACAAAATTTTGGGTGAAGCCCATAATTCCTATGCGGGATCCCAAACACTGTCAGACAAAAAAAAAAAAAAAAAAAAATATTATTATTGGAATTATTTGAAAAATGGAGGCTGTTAAAGAAGAACAAAGGACACAAAATGTCTAATAAGAAAGCCAACGAGACTGCATTTTTTCAAAATTAGATATATAATTCATGCCGATGCTTAAGCACAATCAAAATAGCTAAAGGTATAGATTTCTTGCTAGCACAGCGAGAAGATGGCAGATGAGACCCAATGATCAGTTTTGACATAAATCTATTGCAAAAGGAATTGGTTGGTGATGAAAAGAAATATTTTCCGAAGAAAAGATTAGAAAAAATGAAATGTTCATAGGAGAAAGAAACAGCAATTGCAGTACTCGAGTCATCTACAGATAGCTCAAATGAAGAAGGTCGAAATGAAAGTGAAGAATGCGGTCACGAAATGGTACTGTTTGAGAGTGCAGCATCAGGTCCTGGTCCACCCAAAGCTAAGATAGGCTGGAGGACATATGGATATTATAACTCCAGAATTAGCAAATGCTGTAGGCAGGCAAAAGTATCTAACAGCAAAGCAGTACTTGTAGTTGCCGAAACTACAAAAAGTTTAGGATATGATATTAAAGAAGTCAGCCTGAACAGGAGTACGTTTTGTTGAAAAAGAATTATTAGTAGAATTAAATAATCACAGAAATTAACAGAAAACCTAAAAAGAAATATTCCCTTTATTGTCTAGTGGGATGGAAAACTTTTACCAGAATTAACCGGTAAAGAGAAAATAGATAGACTACCCATTATAATTTCTGGAAAAGGAGTTTCTCAGTTGCTGGACTTCTTTCTATAGAAGGTCATGCAATTTATAAAGCTTTGAATGAATGGGATATTGGATATAAAGTGACTGGAATGAGCCTTGATACTAAAAACCATGTAACTGTTTCAATAAAAAGGTGGTTTGAAGCCCTTCATAATCAAAAAGGTACAAAGAATCCTGAGAAGAGGATAACTTTTTCCTTTAAAAACTTTCATGAAAAGGAGTTTGAAGATTTTGTTACCAAAAACTCTTTCAAGTAGATACTGAACATTGGAATACAGATTCTGATTATAGGATTGCATTAGAAAGGGTGAAATCTATTAAAGTGGTAAATGATCATGCTGAGAGGTATTGCTTTGATTAAATAACACACTGGAATCTTTATACGAAATGAACCTAGGTTTCAGCTGTTGATGAAAGTTGTGAAAAGCTTATCTTACTGCAGAAAAATTGACATAACAAATTATTTTAATTACTTATACTTTCAAACATTAAGCTTTTTATAAGCTTAATATTGTGTTTTTGAGTTATATGAAATTAATTTATTATCATAATAAAAATTATCACTTTGACTTATTTTTCTTTTGTCAATATCACCATGTTTTTAAGTGTAATCGCCAAATTTCCACAAGCTTGAGCTACCTCTAAATATATTTCTTTTTCATTCAAACTTTTCCTACTTTGTTTTTTACTATATTGGAACACATTTTGAGGGTGAGACAAAAGAAAAAAAATTGACCATATAAGGACACCCTACTATTCTTGTATTTAGAGATTATGTTACATACATTTAACATTAGCAAAAAAATGTGTTTGCAGTACAAGAATTTGGAATAAATCAATAAGTTGTTAACATACAATTTATTGTTCTTTTAGCTTCCCCGCTCGAGTCTTTGAGTATATGACAAAATCTTGCAAGGAAGTTTGAACCGACAAATTTTTCTTTTCATCAGTAATCACAAACACTGCATATATGCATCACCTAATGAAGGTAGTTATAGTTGATTAGCCTTTGTTATAGTGCATCATCCATGCAAAATATTAAAGGAGAATGCATAAAACAAACTATAATGGATCCTGCATAGGATCTGTAAGATGCATAATTTTCTTTCTGCAGATAATAAAAATTGTGTTAATCATATGGAAAACATAGCTAGTATTAATCTCCTGAAATTATCATATTAAAAAGAGCACCAATATTTGCAAAAAACAATCCTGGCTTTGGAAATTTTGGGGTCACAGTGTTAGAAAAATCTAGCACCATCAGGAATCAGTATTAAAGCTAGTAGTAGTCACTTTTTTCAATGAATCATTACGTCACAACATTATATTTTTTAGAATCTTTATACATAAATTTATATTTTATCTTTCATTATTAAGTATTATCTTATTGCAATATTTACAACTTAGCTGCAAAAATATTAATAAAATAAGTAAACCTCTTTAAAGAGAAAACGTTTAGTGATTAATTTGCAACATTTTTTTTTTTCTATGTATACCATGTGTCCTGAAAATGACAGGTTTATCTGAAAATTTCTGATTATTTTATTGCTTTTACTTTTATATTAAATTCATATTTTTCAAATATCATTCTGTTTCTCAAAATTTGCTGTTTCCCTAGTACATTACAACTACAAAAACGATGAAATTATATCGCTTGCCATTTTTTTAAAAATTCGTTTTCTAAATGACCCGTCATTTTTTGACACCTGGTATATAAATGTTATACCAGAATTTAAAGCAATTGTGCTTTTGTCTTATAAATAAAAACTAATTTTTCAGTATTTAAATTGTTTTAAAACAGTTTTATGGAATAATACACTACCCCCTAAAAGTTTAAGATGCAATGTTTGTGTGTGTGTGTGTCTATCTTGTAAAAAAATTACATTAAAAATAACATTTTGATGAACTGTTCCTTGTACAATTATTTATTGATTTTTACATTTATTTTGATCATAGATCACAAATTAATAATTGCATTTTTCTGCAAAAGCATATTGTTGGAGAAAAAGAACAAATGTCAGTTTAAAAAATGATTGAATAAATGAGTTTCAATAATGAATATGTCCTTCTTTTGCTGTAATTTTTTTTTTTTTTTTTTCGTATGGCGTTTACATGCTATCAATCACCTTTCCAGAATATTGAATAGATAGAAAAAACCTTTCTTAAACAATCCTTGTTTCAGCATATTTAACTGCTGTTGCAGAAGGGCTAGCAACGACCTGTCTACTAAGATAATCCCAAAGATGTTTAAGTCCATGAAAGGTTGCCTTTGATCTACAAGTTGGCCAGTCTACTCAATCCATATTTTGATTATCAAGATATTTATCAACAAGCCTAGTTTTGTAAAGTTAGGTATTATAACATAGTGGAATGAAATCATCATCAGCAGCACTAACAAGGAGAGGACCAACCTTGTTAAACACAGATTTTGATTATTTTAATATATGTTGTAGGGTAGAGAACCCTTAGTGTCAGGTTCAAAGGATTTTATCCAATGCTCCTTAGTTCTTGAGAAACCGGGGGGGTCTAATATTAGTACATGGCTTAAATGCTTACTTTGCAAGCAAAATGATAGGTTAGTCGTAGCTCAGTTGGTATGGTGTTTTCCGGCTGATCTGCTGGCCCGGGTTCGATATCTGAATGCGCTATATTTGTTTTTCTCATTTTTTGTTTTATAAATATACTTGTAATTATAATTTAATAATTTCAATTAAAAATTTTAATATCATACATTAATTATAATGTTAACAAACTAATATTTATCACTTCTTATTTGTAAACTATTATTTCTCATCCTTTAAAGAGGTTTAAAAAGAAATTGGATCTATTATTGAATGATAAAAATTCCAAAATCGTGACAAAATCTGTTGTGTCGCAATCTAGTTTTGATAAAATAAAATAATATTCAAATAAAATAAAAATAAAAGCAGAATGAAGATAAAGGGGAAAGCAAAATAATTGAAAGCTCAAGCATACTTATTACAAATTTAAAAATCTTTAATACGCAAAAAATCTGTTGTAATTTAATTCTGATACTAATTTTTAATATAATTATGCTTGTTACTTTAAAAAGAGAATAATAGTATTATCGCATTGACTTACTTTGTTAAAGCAATGCGTAAATAATGTTTCTTTAAAATCACGAATTGACACAATTGCTCAATATCACTGCATCGATAAAGAATATATGAAATACATTTTAAAAGTGATTTTTAAAAAATTAACAGTTTTAAGATGTTTTATTACAACTATTTAGTTAAAAGTAAAAAATTAAATAGGTTAAAATTATAATTGATATACAATATTAAAAATTTTAATTGACAATGAGATTATTAAGTTATACTTACAAGTATATTCATAAAACAAATGTAGCGCATTGAGGTATCGAACCTGGGACTGCGGATCAGCCGGCAAACGCCATACCAACTGAACTACGACTAACCCAGCATTTTGGTTGCAAAGTAAGTATTTAAGTTGTATACTAATATTAGACCCCCCCACCCGGTTTCTCAAGAATTAAGGAGCGTGGGATAAAATCCATTGAACCTGACACTAAGGGGTCTCTACCCTACAACATATATTAAAATAATCAAAATCTGTGATTAACAAGGTTGGCCCTCTCCTTGTAAGATATGATCTTACATAAGAATCATTTATCTTGTACCTCTTGTTCTCAACATTCAAAGTCCTTCAATGATATTCCTGGCAGGTCAGTATAGTTATATAGGAAGTTTTTAGACCAAACTTTGATTCTCTCTTTCCTATAATTGTATCTATTTATATAAAATCCAAGTCTCTGTGTGTCCCTCACTATTCCGGTAGGACCGCCTCATTGAAATGAGTAATTGTTGAAAAATATTAATGCAGGGTTACCACAGTAGCACCAAATGTTCGCCAACTTGGCGATAGCTGGCTAATTGGTCGAAATTCCCATTTAAAACCATTAATCTTTCATAATTGAGGTCACCGAAATTTAATTTAAACTCCACTCTTTTAAGATATTTTTTCGAAATCTATGGGTGAGAATTTAAAGTACATCTTTACATCTTCCTCCCGATGCTACTAATAAAATAACCGCCAATAGACAACGGCGTACTGTGTGAGCTCTTAACTGCGCGATTTTAATGTGCTTTAGGTACTTTTCCAGTAT
Source organism: Maratus speciosus (assembly GCA_963932465.1). Lineage (NCBI taxonomy): Eukaryota > Metazoa > Arthropoda > Arachnida > Araneae > Salticidae > Maratus > Maratus speciosus. Next base: position 379,484,961 of record OZ010791.1, read on the forward strand.
AGGTGCCTTGGCGAAAAAGGAAATTTGGTAACATATTTTCCTGGAACCTATTCACTGTTTCATTTTATATACACACGCATTTTTTCCGATATTTATACGATTTATTTAACATAAAAAAGTCGTTTCTCTAATTTTATACAGAAACAGATGTAATTTGTACATAAAAACATCAATAATATACATATAAAACAAACAAAAACGCTCATCAAATTTGTTTTCATAGCTGTTTATATGATTTGACAACAAATCTCGATATTTTCCCATTATACGGACACCATGCCAAAATGTATGCTAATGCGCCAATTATTTCAAAATGCTAAAAAATATTTGTAATTTTATGCCAACAGTTTAATATTAGTTTTATTTTATTGCTTTATTTTATAGCAGTTATTTGTTCACTTATTTTAAGTGAACAAATAACTGCTATAACTATTTCAGTATTTTGTGATTTGATGAAATAGTTCGTAAAAGTCTGGAATTTTCAAATGTTATATTTTTTAAATGCTCACTTTAGTATCGAAAATGGTTTTTCTTTTATTTTTCAAATGCTTCAATTCACGATTTTGCGCCAACTATTACGCTTGGCGACAAAAGTGTCCGCATAACGGAAAAGTACCCAAATCTCACTTTCCGATGCCCAAATTACACCAAGCTTTTTTTAAAAAATGCCAAAGGCCCTACAATGGAAAAGTACCAAACTGTCTATTATTTTGCGCTATTCGTGTTATAGTTTGTACTATATGCAAGGGGAGTGGAGCGAAGAGTTTAAACATTAGATATTAAAGTTTCGGCACAGATGTCATATACGCCATATTGGCGCGATTTATTTCTGACGCCAATGTCATATACTCAGTGGGTACTTAACTGGCGCCAAAGTGTCGTAATTTTGCTTGATGTCGTAATCCGGATGTTGTTGTTTATGCTGTTGATGTTTTCGCCAAATTGGCGTCGGGAAAAAATCGTGCCAATATATAATAACGTATATGACAACTGTGCCAAAGTTTCTATAAGTTTCTATAAAGCAGTATAAGCAATATAATTAAGAATAAAATAAATGCAAAATAAGACTAAAGAAGAAAGAAAAATCATGCGTTAAGCATAGAATATGAAACACTTTCCAACACATCCTGAATGCTTTAACAAAACTTCGTTATTTAGGGAAATAAGGTAAATAAGATAACGTTACTTCTTAGATATCCCGTCGACCAATTTCGCCAAATTATATAAATCGCCAAATCAATAGTAAAACATTAATAAAAATACAAATAAAACGTCGAATTAATGGTTTTATTGGCCATTATTGGCATTTAATTAATTAATTAATGGCAACCAATATTGGCAATTAATCTTACAATTTGGCGACAGTAATGTGGTCGACGGGATAACTAAGAAGTACCAAGATAACTAAGTAAACATTTTAGAAATGCATAAAAAAATATAAAAATTGATTTCAGCAGTTATAGTCCATAGCCTATAGTACTGTTATTACATGCCACTATTTAGCTAAAATTTAATTTAAACTACTCTTAAAACTACTGAAATCACATTTCCAGATATTATCATCCATAGACGGTTATGTATCCAATTCTTTGCATAACCATGTATATCATTTTATCTATATTCCACAAACATTTCTTAGGAAACTAAATGCAGTTCAGCGTAAAAATGCATAACTTCTTTAAAAACCACATTTAAGCAATTTACTCTCTCTCATACTCAGTAACCCTTACGAATTCTTTTGTGTAGCCCTGCATATGAACTTCAGCATTTATACACACAGTATAGGATGCATAAATGTAGTGAAACATAAAAGCGCATATCATAATTAAAAATGCATTTCTAGCAATCATTGCTTATGTACAATATTTCGGAGAAAAGTTTCTTGGCGAGAAAGAAGTTTTCCAACGTATTTTCTGGCAACCTATTTACTGCTTCATACTCACAAGTAATTTTTTCCATATGTATACAATTTGGCACAGATGTCATATACAGATGCCATATTCGCGTGATTTTTTTCCGACGCCAATTTGGCGAAAACATCAACAGCATAAACAACATTCGTGTTACCATTACAAGCAAAATAACGACACTTTGGCGCCAGTTAAGTACCCGGTGCGTATATGACATCTGCGTCAAAAAAAAAAAAAAATCGCGCCAATATGGGCATATATGACATCTGTGCCGACAATTTAATATAAAAAAAGCTATTTACCCATTTTTATAAAGAAACAGAAGTAATTTTTGCACAGATGTCATATACGCATGGGGGTTGGCGTGATTTTTCTATGACGCCAATTTGGCAGAAATCTCGCTTTCGAATACCAATTACTTATATATTTTTCAATTATTTGCTATCATTTTGAAAAGGAAATAACTATAAATAAATAAAAGTTTGAATAATAACTATAGAACAAAGCAGTTTATATAATTAAAAGACAGAAAATAAAAGTAAATAAACAATTTATTAATAAATAAAAAAACAATAGCCGGGTTACCATAGCAGGCAAAATAACACCATTTTGGCGCCAGTTAGGTATCCCGGTTCATATCTGAAATCTGTGCCGTAATTTGTATATAAAAAAATTATATATATTTAGAAACGATTTTTTATGCATATAAGTGCATATATAAACAAAGATAAAAGTTCATTAGATTTGTTTTCATAACTATTTATATATTTTCGCAACATATCTCACTTTCTGATGCCCGAATCGCGCCAAGCTTTTTTTTATAAATGCACTATAATGGAAAAGTACTTAAATAAATAATTAACAGAATAACAAATTATACAAACTAAAATTTTTTATTTCGAGATCAAATCATTGTTTTTAATTTCGATTAAAAATACATATATCCTTGGATAACTTCAATTGAAATTAGTTTCATAGCTTAATATCTCATTCCATAAATCTAAACAAATACAAGTGAGTCATTCATCGTGAAACGTCAAAAATATTAAATCATTGAGGCAATCATTCACAAAGTAAGTTCTCCAACAATCAATGGGCAATATTCTAATGACGTCATAGTAGGTAAAATGGTGGCGGTATCGTTTGTTTATGGTTTGTAATCACAAAGATTTAATTTTGCAATGTCTCTTAGTCACATTATTTTATTGTCATATTTATGAGTTCAGAACAAAAGCCTATTTTTTCCTTATTTAGTTATTAAAGACGGAAAAAAATCATAAATGCATGATTTGAAAATTTTAAATAATTTTCTTTTTTAATACTAAAAAATAACATCGGGAAGTAACAGCGGGTTTAAGTTAAATAAGTTTAACTGTTTAATTCTGTTGTAATATTCAAAATAACTGTATTTATTAGATTTCAGTACTCAACATCAGGGCCGATTAAACTTTGAAGTTAGAGGAATTACAATGTCATTTCAGGACCTTTCTTTTGGAGAAGCTTTTCTAAATTCCATATATACATGGAAAATCTTCAGTGTTAGAAATATTATTCTTAGGACTGACATAACACTAGAACGGCCTGCAATTTTACACAAGTTTTTGAAAGCTACTTTATATCAGAAATTTTACTAAAAACTGGTTACTTTTTTGTTATAGCGGCCCACAGTATTAGGATTATGACAAGTTGCAGCCAATTTCGTCACCGTCGTAACCAAGATCGTGAAGCACACACACCATATAATACCATTTCATGAAATCGTATACGATAATTTAATAGTTTTTAACCTTACTTCAAGTGTGTTATTTATTTATTTTTAAGGCTCAACAATCTAAATTGTCCAGTATATGAATTTAAAAAAATGTAAACAAAGATTGAATAGACATGACCGCAAAAAGCCTCAAATCTGCATAACACTTGGAACCAAACTGTGCAGATTACTGTACACAGTTTTTCATAAATGTGTTTTCTTAAAATGTGTTATTTTCATCTATCACTGCAGAACAAGCGAGAAAACTCATATTCTTGCACATGAGTTGTATATATCTTTATATCTAAATTTCCGTCATTTTTGATGGGCTACCTTTCTAGTCTTTAAATAATATTAAATTGGTAATATCTGGTACATTTTCTTCTCAGTTGAAAGCATAGCTTAAATTTCACTTCAAAATAATCCTAGATTTGTCTTTGAAAGTACAAATTTCCATTGCTATCTAGTCTAGGTTATGCAGTTTTTTGCCCTACCTAATTGAACCTTTTTTCTAGATTCAGATTAGCAAAGAATACATAGGTCTTCTTGCATGCAGATCAGTGAATCTAAGCTGTTTAGTTTTAATCAATTTTAAAAGTTAATAGCAGTATGTACTATGTAAGAATTTTTCTATTTTGATGTGTGACATTTTCTTATTGTTTCATACAATCTTTAAAATATGTACTACATGTATAAGAGCTATAAAATAAAGAATTCCAAACCACCACTTTAGTTAGAATCTAATTTAATATATTTTTCTGAATATTTGTAATTTTTATTTCAGACATAATGCCTTCACAGTTGCCTTCTAGCAGTTATAAAGTCTTATTTATTTAACAAAATTTAATAGAAGTTTATATTTTCTTTAGTAGAAAATATTTATTCACTTTTGGAACTTATGCTAAGTAATTAAGTACTTCATTAAACTTTTTTATAATAAATTAATCCCACAGGTGTATTCTATTATAATAACATGATCTTTACATAAAAGATAAAAGAAACATAAAACACATGACCAGCACACTTTTCCATTTTTCCACAGGTGATGCACTTGCATGCCCTTCACCCATTTAATTTAAAATACACACACATACCCCCCTGCCCCCCCCCCCAAAAAAAAAAAAATAAATAAATAAAATAAATAAATAAACCAAAGAATTTTATTTCAATATCAAAGAAAGCATTGCTTCAAATTTATATGTGCGAAAAATAAAAGCTGCTATAGGCAAGATTTGTGCCCGGCTAACATAAAAGTAAAAAAAAAAGAAACCCTAGTTATAGCAATATATTTTATTTTCTGCCAAATGACTGTGAAGATAATTTTCTCATCTTATTAAATACAGCTGGCTCTAAGTTATGTATTAATCAAAACACTGGGTAGTTAGTGAAACATAAATTAGCAATAATTGCATTAGTCTAGTTGAAACAAAATATTTATTTGTAAAGGTTTTCTATTCAATACATCAGTAGATGATTTCTTTTGTATTTTACCTCTTAACGAGAGGTAATAACCAGTTTTGAAATGCAGAATAAAATAGTCATCATAAACGAAAACTTAAATTACCATTGTGCCAATAAATGACAAATACAATACATTTTGAATATAATTCTATTTTAAATAAGTTACTCTTGCATTATGTTTCCTTTTTGCATTTTTGCAAATATTACTTTATAATCAGACTGAAAGAAAATACGTCTAAATGAAATAATGATGTATAATCTGCTTAATTCTACTACCTACTAAATATTCAGTCCCAGGCTGTCCAAATTTCACAGAGTTGACTGTATTTTGGTTTCTGTTACAAAAACCTAAAGATTCGCTATATATTCCATAGAGTATTATAATGTTTCTTGTTCAGACCAAAATTATCAAGATGTGATCTATAAAAAGCCTTATATTGATCTCTGGATTTTAATGTTATCAAGAAGCAATGAAACTATTTTTGATGGAAGGCAGCTGTTCTAAATCCTTTTTCAAGTTTTTTAAATAACCTGGAACAAATATTTGCTATATAATTGGTTGTTGTTTCTCATTCAAGTGTTCAACTTGATATTCAGTTTGGAAAGGTGATGTCAAGAATACATACAACTTAAGTAACAAAATATTTTTTTATTAAAACCCCTTTTTCATCCCCCCAAAGACTATCATTCATTTTTTTCTTCAACAAGAGACATCTGTGAAAGGTATTAATTTTAATTCATAAATTTTGCATTGTCAAACTAATGTAAAATTTGATGACTATTTGTATATCTTCATTAAATTCTTCATATTTATATTAACTTTTCAATACCAAACTACACACAAAAAATAGGTATTTTAACTTTTGGAATGCAGTATACATTTATTTTAGAAAGAAAAAAAAAGAAATGGTGTGTTATTATTTTTTTTTTAATTCGTTATTTTAAAAATATATAAATTCATATATATGTATTGACAATTATTTATGATAAATTTTCTTTTTTCAGCTGGTGCAGACATTAAAGAAATGCAAGACAAGACTTTCTCAGATTGTTTTACAGGAAATTTTTTGACTCAGTGGGATAGAGTTGCTAAATCTACAAAACCAATTATTGCTGCAGTAAATGGCTATGCTGTAAGACATCTAAAATATTTCATTCTTATAATAAAATGTAATGCATTATTTTTAAGAGGATTATTCTATTAAAAATGGATTTAAATCTATGAAATTTTTTTTTATTTGAGTACCCCTTTTTAATTATTATAACTTCATTTATTTTTAATAATAGATGTATAAATTAGTATTCATTATACTTTTTTTATTGCTATCTTTATTACGATAGTGAAAACTTTTACTTATTTTTATTAATAGAACTTGTGAATTATACTATCTCACAAAACAATTCTTCTAGATTTTAGAAGTTTCTATCTTTGATAGTTATATAAAATAGTAGCAAACAAGTTTATTCTTGGCTTAGCACCATAAAAATTCATTTGAATTCTAAACTACAGGTGCATGATATCTTTTTACTTTGACATTTTGTATACAGTCTATATCTTACAGTCTTTAGCTGGAATGGGTTTGAGTATTATTATCTGAATTAAAGTTACATCTATAATTTATTCAATAGTATTTTAACCCTGCTTTTGTTTTACTATAATCCCCAGTTTGTTTAGTTAGATAACTAGTATCTGGCTTAATTAGAATGATATGTGTAAAATTGATATTCCTTATATTTATGAGGTACCACTATTTGTCAATCCTCTTTTTTGGCAATTAAGAAATATCATGCTTTGTTTTTATTTATTTGTTTAAGTTTAGAATTGACGCTTTTATCCTTTTCCAAGGTTAGGGTAAATACTGGATATGTGTATTGTAATCTATTTAATTTTAGAAATTTAAAATTGTAGTACAGATACAGTTTTAAACACATATGAAGTGAGTTTGTTATAACTGAATGTATTAGGTTGTAACGAAAGTTTTCTGCCAAATCAGCATTGCATAATACTAATTATAATATATATATAATTAATTGTAATATTTTATATAACCACCATTCTCCTAAAAACACATTGACCTTCACAGTGTCATATGATACAACACTAGTACCTAAAGCTGTACACTTTTTCGGTGACATTCTGTAACTGACTTTTTGTACAGAACTGGAAGTAAATGATGAATCTAATCTGGTAGCATGACAGTTCCATTTCAGACACCTTGTACTTAGTGATAACAATATTTTTTTGGAAATTTCACAACACAGTGTTATAAAGCAAGTCTCTTTCTTTCAAATGCCAAAAATCATTTGACAAAATATGAGCAAACTGTTTGCACAGACCGTATTAGCTGTGGCGGGAAACTTTCGTTACAACCTGATATATATATTTTTTAATTTTAGTAAATTTTTAGCATGCAAGTTTTAAATCAATGGTCAATATTACTTCAAAGTACATTTGGAATAGACTCTTGTAGATTTTTTGGATGGTGGCATCTGACACCATAAACCAAGTTTATTTATATACTAGCAGATCTACCCGGCTTCGCTCGTGTCAATAATAATGGTCCACCCGGGTAAAAAACATTAAAATGAAATAATACGGCAGTGACAATAACTGAGATTGGTGCATTACCGTCCACGAATCGTTAAAAGACCAATAAGAAATATAAGTAAAATAGTTTTACTTGCGTCTACTATTAACTATACCATAATAATGTATATTCCAAACAAATGTCATAACATATATTAAAGTACAATTATTTGCTTAAAAAGTGTCATTTAAATAATAAAAAACATTAAAAATATTAAAAATTTACATGTTTCGACTCTTTCATTGAGTCATCTTCAGAATATATATATATATATATATATAAAAACTACAAACACAATGCCAATTGTGACATTATACTGATGATGGCAATGACCTAACCCATAAATTTTGCCTTTACTAAAATTTTTTTAACTTATGATCATCATACAATTTCGTTTTTCACACTGCCGAATAGAAAAAAGCTTCTGTCAAATGAAATTTATTTGAAAATTGTATCTCAATTTTTTCATGTGAATGGATTTTAAAGTAATTTTCAATCATGGATACTTTTGATTTGCATGCAGCCAGGGATAAGATTTCCGCATTTTTTCACACCAGTATTTTGTTAGAGTAAATGATATTTCTTGATTTAACAGAACAACATTTTCTTTAAGAATATACCGGTGTGCAAAAACGTGGAAATCTCATCCCTACATGCAGCCCAATTACGAAAGATATACCTGTTTGCTCTTAATGCAATATTATAAAGTAAAGACATTGATGAACTATGAGTAACTCTAGCATCATATTGTTGGTGGCAATAACCTAACCCAACCATAAATTTAACTTTTACTGCAATTTGACCTTTAAACATCGCACATTTGATTATTCCAAAATCTAATAGAATACAAAAAGTACTTTCAGTATTTTTTTTTGAAAAGCTTATCTCAATTTACGGATTGTTTATCCATTTTAAATTAATTTTCAATCACGGATATATTTTTAAATATACCTGTAACCCAATTCAGAAAGATATATCCGTTTGCTATTAATGCAATATTATGAAGAAAAGACATATCTATGAGTAACGCCTAGCACCATATTGTTGGTGGCAACAACCTAACCGTACCATAAATTACGCTTTTACTGCAATTTGATCTCTAAACATCATGCATCCCATTATTTCAACGTCTAACAAAAAAGTCTGTCAGTCATGAAATTTTGTTTAAAAAAGAAAAAAAGCTTACCCTAAAAAATAGTAGCTATAATTTCTATTTAATATAAATCGTACAAAAATCTTATTTTATATAACCGTATTCGATACAAATCGTAGAATGTTATCACTGCAATTCAGGTATTAAAACATTTATCTAAATGATATAATTAAAGATTACAAAGAAATAGGGAATAGATTGTAGCATCCAGTTTTTAGAGCCAGTTTGAAATTATATTGATGACATTGACGTCATATCTAGCAAACGATTTTTTTTTACTATTATCATTTTCCTTATTTGATTCTTGATAGTGAAACGACTTCATTAAAATAGATTTTTTAACATTCAACTAAAGTACTTCTAAGGTCATTTTAAAACATGCTTAGTTAAAGTTTTTACATAAATATATAAAAAATGTGCGTTTTCTGATTAGAATGACGTCGATTTCAAAAATATAAAAATATAGTAGTCGAGTCTGAATTTTTATTGGCTAATAAAACAAAGTACTCGAGTTATCATTTTTTTTTATTATTATTATTGAGCAGTTTTTTAGATGTGTGGCAACAGGAAAGAAGCTATTGAATCTGAAAATTTAAAATGAGATATTTCTATAACGTTAAATTATGAAAGATGATAGAAAAAAGGGATAAATATTGCTCTGATGATTTTTTAAAGGTGACAGGGATCTATTCCACGTTCTAAAGCCTATGTACAGCAAGTTTCGTGCAAATCGGTCAAAAATTAAAGATTTGTATAAAGGACATACACACAGAGAACGGCTTTTATGTATATAGATTAAAAAAATAATAAATTTAGTGTTAATGTATATATATTCAGAGTGTTCATAAATTGTTTAGAAAAAAATCTGAGAGTTATTTTTTACTCAGTATATGCCATAATAATCAAAACTTAATTTTAGATATGAATTTTAATAACAAAAACTCTTTGCACATAAGTCTAATAATAAAATCTATCAAACAAAATGTTGTACATAAATTGAAAGCCCAGTCTTTCCAAACCAATTGTTTTAGAGGAAGCAATCACAATAGTTTTCTTTCTGAAACTCTAATTCTGAATATCTTGAAACTTGCATTTTAGTAGTTACCTTGTGACACCCAAACACTTCAAATAGTATCTGCAGTCAGTGCATTCCATTTTCTAGTTACTAAATGATTTAAAGAAATGGAATTCTTAGTTTAATATTTAAGTATATTTCATGTTTGTCACTGCATTACTTTAACAATTTTTCAAAGACGTACATTTTACAAGTAGTCTTGTGTTAGTTTTATTTGAATCTGATGTAACTGTCTGTGTGTTTATTGCCTATGCACTTGTTAATGTTGAAATATTGGATAAAGATGTTTGTAGGAATTTTTCTTGATTTAAGAAATTTTTTATGCTTCTATGTTTTAAATATATTGTTTTAGGTATAATGTAATGTTCATCATTAAATGCTTTTCGCACATAATAATTTATTTTAAAGTTCTCTTTTAATATTATATTTTTTAATTGAAAAATGTTTGAAAATATTAAGTTTTTTTTTAATATTAAGTTTATTGTGCTTTTTTTAAATTCTCGCAATAGTAGGTAAAAAATGACTTTTTGAAATATAAAATTAATATCTATTCAAATAATGAAATTTTGAATTAAAAAAAAAAAAAAAAAAAAAAAAAAAAACTTTGACAGATTTAAAGATTTATCATTTTAAATATAAACTATAATTTAACTTATCATTTTAAATATAAAATAATTTTCACCATTAAATGCTTTTCACAGGTAATAATGTAATTATTTTAAAGTTGTCTTTATTTATTAATATTCATGAGTAAATATGTATTTTGATTGAAAGATGTTTGAAAATATTGTTATTTGGGCATTTTAAAATCTGGCAGCAGTAGATAAATACAGATATTTCAGACTATGAATTAAATCTCTATTCTATTTATGAAATTTTGAATAAAAAATTGGAAAAAAACCTTAAAATGTAGACAAATTTATAAAATGATTGGACACTGCATACCACAATGTATTTAAGTATATGCCTGCAAAAGATGGTTAAATTGCTATGCAGTTTTTAATTCTATAAAATTTATGTATCTGAACTATCTTAACTGATTTCAACATTAAATAACACTTAAAATAATTCTTAGATTTAAAAACTGTCTGCTTCAGCATTTGTATTGTACATTTCTCTATAAAACCACCAGTTTTCCTTTTTTTATGTGCAATAGTTTTTGTAGGATAAGCAGATATAATTAAAAGTTATCAATAAATTCAATTATGGCCGCAGCAGTATTAATCACATTTTTTAGAATAGAGATATAGTAATGATGTTTTATCCATTTCTTCTGGTCTATTTTCTATCAAATAAACCTGAGGCTAATTTACCTACCTTTGGCAGTGTACTCTAGGTAGGTTATGTCCACTAGGGTGGTGTGAAAAAATCAAAATATGGACTTCCAATTTGCTATAGCGGGAAAAAGTTACCTATGACATTGATATTAAAGATAAAAAAAGATTTTAAAAATTTGATAACATCTTCTGATTACGCATAGTCAAAAATCTTCAAAAATTGGCGAATTTCAAGGTTTTTTTTCATATTAAAAAGAAAAAATACTTCTGCAATATTTTCACACTCTATAGTACGGAAAAGTTGCTTTTGACATTGATGATAAAGATTTTTAAAAAAATTTAAAAATCAGATTGCATCTTCCAATTGTGCATACAGCTAAAAATTTTCAAAAATTAACATATTTCACGGTTTTTTCGTATTAAAATGAAAAAATACTTTTGAAATTTTTTACACTGTATAGCATGGAAAAGTTGCTTTTGACATTGATTATACAGATTAAAAAAATAAATAAATAAATAAATAAAAAATAAATAATCGGATAGCATCTTCCGATGGGGTGCCTACAGCTGAAAAATATGATAGAAGATATATAGAAGATAATCTAGAAATACAGAAGATATATACACTAAAAATAAAATATTTAATTATTTTTTTTGTTAATTACGACTAACTATGTGATATGGTACTTCAAAGTATTGTTGGATCAATAACACTTGGACAAAAATTGAAACTTTGGAAAAAACTACATCCAATTTTTTCTTATTATTTTAATGTGACTTATCATGCCTATAGCTAGTGCATGTACGTATGTCTATGATGTGTATATGATTAGATAATGATGCTGTTGGTGCATCACCAGTGAGCATTTCGCCATAAGAAAAATATTCTATAGTTGTAACATTATCGTCCAATGGAAAACATATCTGAAAGAAAATTTCCAAACTTTTAGTTGTAGAAAACTCAAAAGAATTCATAAAAATGCTAAAAGATATGTTTAGAATTTTTTTTTTTTTTTAATTTGTATTAATTTTATATTAAAATGAATTTTTTACATTACATAGTCCATACATTGTTACTTCTTGTTAAAAAATTTCAATAATCGAAAATTTGTCACATTTCAAGTCATCAAGCCACCTGTCGTGCTATTTCAATCTACCTTATGGAGACTATTCATTCATGTCATATTTTCGGTTCAGTTCAGATTCTTGTTCCTTCAAATTTTAAATCTATAAATGACTTTAGAAGAATCTTTTTCGATTATTAAGCCAATGTCTTCAAGTGCACTTAATGCAATAACAGCAGTTGCTTGTTCTGATAATCTGTAAAGATCTCTATGTAATGCTGGTGCTAGCAATTTCATTTATGGGGACAACCTTATAGTGTGTTTTTTTGTGAACACTCAGGTATGATTGATCTGGAATGTAGCTTTGTTCCAATGTAACCATCTCTTGATTCCAGTCCACAAACTTTTATAAGCATGTACTTTTACTAGGATAAGCTATTATAAAACAACCTTGTGGTTCAACTGTAAAAGTTTGAATAAGAAATTTAAAAAAATTCCTGTCGGCTTGGCCAACAGGCGAAGGTAGATTTCGAAGTTAAGTACTAATATCACCAACAAAAACTAAATCAAGATTAGAGATAAACCTCATTTAGCAATTTTATTTGGCTACTTTTGATGACTTTTTAATTTAACTTTTCTGTAAGAGCTGGTTTTATCAGAATCATGTGAACATGATAATTTTTCTTCAACTCCTATTTTTGTTTAATTTGTTTTTGCTGTAAGAGTTGGTCCTATTAAAAAGTTGTAGATAATATTAAGAAGATTTATAATAATTTTAATCGGATTTGATATCTTGTGAATTGACGAAGCTATGAATTTTTTCTTCTTCATCCCCCCTCCCTTCCCTTTGTCGTTTTTTTTTTTTTTTTTCCCGGTAAGAGTTGGTTCAGAGATTTGTGCAGAATTGTGGAAGTTTTCATGTCCATAAAAAAGTGATATACAGTGGTGGCCAAAATTGTGGACATTTTTTTGAAATTTTCATGTTTTATAACTTTGTGTGCTTGAAGAATATAATAAATTTCACTTAAATACAAATGTTTATGTATGAAATTCAAGAAAATTTAATGTAGAATTTAATTTTAAAAAAGCATAATTTAAATATCTGCATTACAAAAAAAAAAGTTACACTTACAAAAAGTAAGATCTATCTTAGATTTCCTTATATTTTAAAGTTACACACATTCAATGCTATCATTCAATACATTCAATACAAACACATTCAATATTTAGTAGGATAACCCTTGTTTTTTATTACAGCTTCACAGCATCTTTTCATTGAGAGAGTGGAGTGTGGTGTGTGAGTGTGGTGTTTGGAGTTCATCTTTTTTAATCACATGATGCCAAGAATCACTTATAGCTTTAATAAGTTGCCTTTTATTAGATGGACATTTTTATTAACAAGAATTTTCAAACGTCACCACAAATTTTCTATAGGATCAGGGCTGTTTCCTGGCCAGGCTAATAATTGTATGCTTTTATTCTTAAACCATTCTTTACATATTTTTGCTGTATGGCATGGAGCTGAATCCTCCTGAAAGATAAATGGTGCTTTATTGGGGAAGAGATCTCTGATGTAAGGTATCAGTTTTGGTTCCAGGACAGTTTCAATGTATTTTTTTGCTTTCAGAATGCTATCAATCACTTGAATATGGCCCACTCCATCTGCAGACATACAGGCCCAAATCATGACATTTGTTGGATTCTTTGTAGTTGCTTCAATGCAATCAGGATGCAGCTCTTCCCCTACTCTACGTCTTGCATATTTTCACCCATCACTACCAAAGAGCAATATTTTACTCTCATTGCTCCAGATTATTTGCTTCCACTGATTTTCTGACCAATTAATGCATTCTTTTATCCACTGAACTCGTTTCTTGCATTGCTGAAGATTTAAAAATGGTATTTTCCTTGGAATTCTACCTTTCAGTCCAAAACCTGCGAATCTTCTCCTTATTGTTTTTGAACTAACTGGAATACCCACTGCATTCATTTCACATCTAACAGCATCTGATGAAATTCTTCTATCTTTGAGGCATATCCTTTTTATCTTTCTATTGTCAGAAGCACTTGTGCATTTTTTTCGGCCTGATCTTGCCTTGCTTATCACTGATTTAGTTTCTTCATATCATAAGCACACTTTCGTACACCAGATAAAGTGACTGATCTACCAACCAGTCTTGCAATTTCAGCATAAGAGAGGCCATTTTCTCTCGATATGACAATTCTGCTTCTTTTTGTAGGTGTCCAATCAGTTCTAGTTGTTGATGACATTGTTTTAAATTATTTGCATTAAGAAAAAATAGAAATATTTTTTTAAAAAAGCATTCTATTAAGTTACACTAGTATTCACCTTCTGCAAAATTGATTCCAGTAAAATACCGATTTTACAAATCAAAATATACTACAGTTACTGACATTTGATTGGTTCTCAGTACAGTCATTGTGATTGGCTAGGAAGCTTTTATTACAATACACTTCAGCATTCATGTTTGTATTTTAGACTAAAGTAAGTGTAACTTTTTTTGTAATGCAGATATTTTAATTCTATATATATATATATATATATATTACCATTAATTAAACATAACCTACCACCGTCAAATATATATATATATATATATTTATCAAATTCTGCATTAAATTTCCTTGAATTTGATATATAAACATTTGTATTTAAGTGAAAATTAATACATTTTATGAGCACACAAAGTTATAAAAGATAATTTCGAAAAATGACCACAATTTTGGCCACCACTGTGTGTGTGTATATATATACAGAGAGAGAGAGAGAAAAATTTTTGAACTGGGGATGGTTTTGTGTTCTAGGGGTCATAGATCTACAAAATTGCCATAGATCTACAAAAAGTTTTTAGAAAATCCAACATAGGGGAAAATGTAATAGGTAGTATTTCTTACTCAATCTACCTAAAAAATAGAAAGATGTTTTTTAAGATAGGATGTGGTAAATTTATTGATACTAGAAGCATTGTTTTTAAGTACAGAAAATTTTAATATCTCTTAAAGAATGTGAAAAAATTGACAGTTTTTTTTTTTTTTTTTTTTTTTTTTTTTTTCAAATAAGGGAAAAGTACAAAACTTCCAAGTTAAAGAGATGTCCAACTTATAAAGCTTGGACATATTTTAATCCTATAAATGTATTCCATTTCCAGAAAAGTCTTAAACTTAGGTCAAATGTGTGAATTTTCCAGTATTATAAATCATTTAAATCAAATATTAACTTTCAAGTAATGTATGAAAAATATAATCATGGCATTTAAAATATTTTTCATTTAAGTGTTGAATCACAAATATTTTAATGTATGATAAATGTGTAATTTTCAGAAATTGATTTGTTTTTTAAAAATCACAAAATTATTATAAAAATTATACATGCATATATAAACATATGAATACCCAAAACCATACTTTAAAACCTTATACTTTAAAAACCTTAGTGCTTTATTCCATTTTACACCAATAATTCTCAACCTTTTCATCACTGAAAAACTGCATTTTCCAATTTCATTCAAACTGCATATCATCATTATGCACAATAATGTAATATTTTTGAAAAAAATTCAAATGAACTGCTGTTTGGCATAAGTACCTGTAAATACTGTATTTTATTTGATTTTCAGAATTATAGAAAATTCAATACAGTGGCCAACTCTTAAATGAAATGTACTATACATCTATTATTATCAATGGATCATTGTTTTAGAATTTGTGCTTTAAATATTAACTAGTGGTATATAAATATTTAAGTTCTATATATATTGGTGCTTTCAATTTTAATCTATTAAAAAGTACTTAATCTCTTCTCAAGTTTATTGGGCGCACTATATCAAGTTTTATAATCTTTCATTTTAGTTAGGAGGTGGATGTGAATTAGCCATGATGTGTGACATTATTTATGCTGGTGAAGGTGCTAAATTTGGCCAGCCAGAAATATCTATTGGCACTATTCCAGGTACTTTAACATATTTTAAAGATTTCAGAAAAAGCTACTGTTATATTTTTTGTCTAACTAGCCTATTATCTTGAAAATCTTGTAAAATCTATTATGAAATTGAATCTTGTAAATTGTGTGTCTGGAAAATGTTTTTCTTCCAATGTTTTAAAAAGTTTCTAAATATTGTTATACTGATCAAATAGCTTGATCAAATTTTCAAGCTTGTATCTTATTCAGATATTTATTTCTCAATATATATTGGGTAATTCAAAATATAGAAATCATAGCAATTTTTGCTGATGATAGAAACATACTTCTAATTATCAAAAGTATGCAAATCAAGTATAACTTTTAGGTAAAAGAAACTGTATCCATTGTTAAAATTCAAACTTTAATTTTTAATAAGGTTGCCAGTGTTAGAAATCCTTGGTGGTCTGCTGGTCTGAAACCACTAATTTAAAAAATTTAGTGGTCCGTAGGACCAGTAACTTTTTGTTTCTCTTTGACAGGTAAACGTAAATTTTCGCATCCCTGAGAAAACCGCAACCAAACACAAACCACAGAATTTTATTTTATTTAAAAAAATAAATAAAAAATTGCATTAAAACTTACAGTCAGTTGAAATAAATAATCGGAAATAAAATACATAACTGATTTTATAGTTTTTGTTTATGTACTGTTTATTTAATATTTAACAAATTAAAATTTTACATTTTTTTATGCTGAAAATTTTGGGTAACTGAAAGGAAGTTTCGTTTATATTCTAGGAGGAGGGAGTGGGATATCACTCAAAGAGTTAAAGGTACTTAATAGAATTTTGTGTAGCAGGCCAGTGACGAGTCTGCTGACCTGTAATCTCTGATATTTACTGGTCATTGGGACCAGTGACTTTTTTTTTTTTTTTTTTTTTTTTTATCAATTCTACCGCTGGTTGCTGGATCCTATATTAGAAAAATTCTTCATCTTACAAGAAGTAAAACAGTAAAGATTCCTTTCTTGTATCACAAAAACTTACCAAGTTATAAAATTGTTTTAATTTCTGCAGTTTCTGGTGTTAAAAACAGAAAGAAGCTTTTTTAGTTCACAAAATAACTGAAATTTCATAAACTTCAGAGTACCATAACTCAGCAAGTTTTAATTGTAAGAGAATGGTATTTTTACTGTTTTACTTTTCAGAGCATATAGATTTTTTAAAAAATATTTTACCCCAGGAAACATATAAAAAACTTAATTTCCTATTTGTAATATGTAAACACAGACTGATGCAAAACAAATGCAATATCTAAAAGTCATACTATTTGAATATTTTTTCTATTTGAAATATGTTTCTATCATCAGCAGTTTAAGAAATAATCATCATAACCCCTATTTTGAATCATCTGTTGTCTGTAAGGCAGTATTACTACTATAATTTACAATTTTATTTTATTATATATATATATATATATATACATGTTAAACTGGTTTTTTGAACATTCAATTTACTTTAAGATTTTATAGGGGGGCGGGGGGGTGGTGTTGTTGTTTTCTCTGATTTCTAAATGAAGTTGTTTTGTTCTTTTGTATCATGTATGTTGTATAGGCCATCTTTGGTTTATTGTTTAAGAGGATTTATATGTATAAAATATCTCTATATATTTTTTAGATGTACGTTAAATTAATCTTTTATTTTTTTTAACACTTGTGCACACAAGTTAGTTGAAAAATGTTTGACTTTGGTCCATCGGTTTGTGCCAAAGGGATTTGAATTAACTTCTTCTGTTCTATTGAATTAATGAACTTTTGTGTTTAAAATTAATTAAATTTTATGTAAGTAGCTTAAGAATATAAATTCTTTAATTATTTGTCAATGTAACATGCAAGATCTGTAACAATTTTTATAACATATTTCTTCAGAGTACTTAATCAGGAGTTAATTGAACCATTTTCAAATATCAAACATCTATCATGAGAAAGCCATTAAAGTTGGAGTTACATTGAGCACTTTAAAATTTGGGTGTACCATTCTCCCTTAAATATAGATATGAGGCATTTAAAAATATTAAGACTCTCTATATAATGATATGTAAACAAAACTAGATGATTTAAGTTAAAATGCTGTGTAGTGACAAACGTCATACACAGATTAGTATATAATACACAAATGCTCAAGAAACACTATTATTATGATACTAAAAAAATTAGAAATCATCATTTTTACTTAGTTCTTGACACTAAGTTTACATAAATCAGTGAAATTCATGTTTTTATCTTAATCAGCCTTAAATGTTAATTCTGAAATTTAAATGAAAATGTATAATGTCTCCTAAAATTTTTACAGATTGTACGATAGCATATTTTTTTTTAATGTCCACTTCCATATCACATATGTATAACAGGAAACATGTAATCATTTTTTTATGCTTTTGAGCTTTTACAAGAAAATTTTACTTGCAATATTTCTTTAATATCACTAGGGAGCTCTGTTCCCTACAAGCTATCTCCGGCAACTCCCGTTCAGACACCGCAAACTCTAAAGGCACACTAATTTAATCAGCTTTAAAAAAATTTCGGAAGAATGAATTATAATTAAAAAATAATAATAACAGTGGTAATCTCCCTGTTAACATGTTGTTTTCATCTTTGATTAAATCGGATCAGTGAAACATGTGAAAATAAGCTAATGTAAAATGAATTAAGTAAACGGAGTCTTTGTCTGCCGGTATTTTTTAACAATGGTATAAGAAAGTTTTTTAAATAAGACATTTTAAATGTATCATTTTAAATCTGACGTAATTTTCACCAAAGTTTTCTTTCAGTTTTCAATATTTGCATGAAAATACTTTTGTGTTGGAAAGGAAATATTATTTGCGCTATCTTAGAATTCTCAACAGTAATTTAAAAAGATTATCTCAAAATATGAAATAAATGTTAGCACAAGCATATTTTTTAATTTAAACTGTTTGGCAATTTTAAATATAACGTAATTTCCTCCATTTATGACTTTTAATGCATATTAATGATTTTATTATTTTACAATTTTCTTTCCCTTTTAAAATTCACATGTAAATATAATTTTTATGACGTAATTATCAATATTTTCCTGCTTTCAATGCGTAATCATTTAATTCTCATTTGAAAGTTTTTTCTGTTTATAATACTCATGTGTAAATAAATTTTTTATTTGAAGAAAATATTATTCTTTGTGCTGTTTTTAAATTTGGAAACAATTTAAAATAATACCCTTTTTTAAAAGTTTAAAAAGTGTCTCTCGAAATGCTGAAAATTGGAATTTAAAATAAAAATAAAACCTCAAAAAATGAGACAAATTAAAAAAATAAATGCAGTCTGTACACCAGGAACTTCTAATGCTTAAATGACCCCAAAATGATTAAATTCCTATGTATAGTTTTTGCTCCTATAAAACTATTTTAATGGAACGATTTTGACCAACTTTAACATTAAATATCTTTTAAAATAATTCTTTTATTTGAAAACTGTCTGCATCAGCATGTTTATCAAACATTTCTATATAATACCACCAATTTCCACATTTTTGTATGCAATATTTTTCTTAATATTTATGAAGAAAGACCTCTGGTCACAAAAAATTCAAAATCGGCGGCGGTGACAGCGTTGGTTACTTTTTTAAAGAATAGCGAGAATACAGTAACAAAATACATATTGTTTGAACTATTCTTTTTTACTGTTTTCACTGAAGATAAGTTCAGCATTCATGTAGATGTTTAGTTTAAGTTCTTCCAATTACACAGTGTGTTTCTTTGACACATTAGGGATTTCTTCAGAATTGAAGTTTGTATTGCAGTCAAAGTCAGTATCTGTAAAGTCCCTTAGAATCAAATCATAATATGAATCTTTCAGTGAATATTCAACATTATCATCGCTGTAGTATACGTGAGACACTTTTTTTTTTCTTTTATGGCTCAGGTTACCCCAATAGTGACACAGACAATCACAAAAAATAATATATAGTATGCAACCAGTTATCCAGAATGATATTTTCCATTCATCGATTTCAGAATATTTTCAGAAAAAAAAAGTCCATACAGTGCCTATTTGACATGTGCATTGCTTGATACAATACAATACACATAGTATAATTTGATGCCAACATCTCGTACTATAATTACAGTCCTATATAGTTAAGTATTTGACATTTTGATTTTTATGCAAAGGAAACATAAGAATTTTTGTTTCCAAGATATTTCCATAAATTGTCTTCTTTCAAACTCCAATTAATTTTTGATCTTGTTTGGATTGAATCTTAATTTGTGTAATTTAATAGTAAATTTGAAATCAGAATCAATACCACAGCCACATATATTCTACCAATTTCATCAAATGGATGTTGCTTTAATGCCCAACCAGTTATCCAGATTGCATCTGATCCCAACCATTCCGGATAAGTGGTTCGATACTGTAACAAATTCAAGTACAACCTCTAAATCAAATAGATGGGGCTGAGGTGGGGAAATACATCATTTTATTCACCACTGGTAAGTGTATTTTCTGGTAGGGTGAGTGAATTTTTAGCTATCTTTGGAAAACTTGGGGGCTAAAGAAGATATGTCAAAAACTTAATTTTTTTTACTAATTAGCTATATTTTGAAACTTTCCAAATTACCATGATGTAAACATGGTAATAAATTTTATCCTACTAGGTTCACTCTGCCCCCTGCGAGCTACACCCACCAACCCTGATTCAGACTTTGCAGCCTCTAAGAACATGTTAATGTACAATGTTTTAAAAATATTACACAATTACGGGAGATGGAATGATATTATCACAAATGGCAACAATCTTCTGTAATTGGTTTGCTCTGCTTTTCCATTTGAATGAAGCATTTTTCAGTTACCATGGTCTCACCCACCTCTGTCGTGACTGCTGATTGCACTTTTGGGGACTGATAAGTAAGATTATTACACATTTGAGAATCAGCTTGTATTAAATCATTAAGTTAAAAAATGTTGCTGTCGCTCTTACTTTAATAACGAAACTATGTACAATATTCTTCCTTTGCGTTTGAGGTTACAGAAATTCATCTTCTTGGGACTAACCATCAGAGCCGTGGTATTGAAAAGCACTGTGTTTTGAAAACTTACACTTATATTTTATTTTTATATCGAGTTTTACACATTTTTAGAAACAAGTATAGCTAATACATGAATTCTTTTCTCTATTTTAATGCACCATCATGCATATTTTCATGTTATTTTTAAAATGTAAATTTAATTATTAAGTATATTTGAATTTTCTGATTTGTATTTATTAAATAGTAATTCGTACAAAATAAATCTAAAGTATTTTACACATGCATTTGCCTGTATTTATGCTGCATCAGCTGTTGAAATATATAAACAAATTTGCTAGCTACTCTATTTTTACGCCGTGTGATTTACACTGTAATGTTACATGAGTATTGTCCATAAGAAAATCCCTTTAAATGTATCATTTTGATATTGACATAATTTTCACCATTAAATGCATTTCGTGTATAAAAATTTTAATATTTTAAGGATTTCTTTCTTCTTTAATATTCATGTGTGATATCATATTTTTTATGATGTAATTTTTCCCATTTCCTGCTTTTGATATGTGATCATTTAATTTATTTAAAAGTTTTCTTTCTGTTTTTAATAGTCACTTGTAAATTCAGTTTTTAAATTGAAAGGAAATATTCTGTGTGCTGTTTTACAATTTGACAACGGTTTAAACAAATGGCCTTTTTTAAATATGAAATAAATCTCCATTGAAATAATGAAAATTTGGATTGTAAATTTTTAAAAAATTCTTAAAAAAAAATTAGTTGAATAAAAAAAAATAATAGCCAGCTGCACACCGCAAGCTTCTCAAGCAAGTTCCCTTAAAAGATGGTTAAATTGTTATGCTTAGTTTTTGTCACTAAAAAACTTTTTTAAAGGAACTATTTTGGCCGGCTTCAACATTAAATAGCTATTAAAATAATTCTTCAGTTTAAAAACTGTCCACTTCATTGTGTTTATTGAACATTTCTCTATAAAACTACCAATTTTCACATTTTTATATGCTGTAATTTTCTTAATATTAGCCTAGAAAGACCTCCGGTAACAAAAAATTAATTTACAGCGGTGACAGCATTAGTTACTTTTTTTTTTTTTAAAGAATAGAGAGATTCTAAGCATTTCATAATTTTATAGAAAAAAAATTTGAAAATACATTGTAGTAATAGTAATTAACTATTTTTGCAGGTCGTACATTGTGAGATAACAATTTTTAACTGTGTGTTGCATCTTGCTAGCTGGTAAAATAAATCCTTGGCTGGTAAGATTTTTTGAAAATTTCCCGAGGGGAAGTGGATGCAAAACCATGGTTGTGAAAATTAACTGCATATTACTATCATTAGATATTTATAGTAATAAAAGGTGAAAATTAAGCTGAAAACAACTTCATAAAATGTCAATATTTGAACTTACCTATAATTTCCACAAATCCTGAAATGGTATAAAGAATGTATTTGAGCATAACTGCACATAAAGGTGTAGCTAAGAGTTTTCAAACTGGGAACAGTGATATCAAATTAGCATTCAACATGTTCCCTACAAAGTGATTCATATTATCCCTCCAGTTTAAATAAACCCTGCTTACAGTAACAGAAATGATTGTGTTAAGAAAAATTCAGTTTTTCTAAGAGATTTTATTCCTTCATAAATATAGAATTCCAAATTGTCATAACAGATGCAAAAAGACACCATTCTACTGAGAATTGTCTTCTATAATTCTGTTTGATTAACATAAGCTTATTTTAATAACATAAGCTTAATTCCCTCGCTCCCAGTGTATGCAGTAGTGGATACATGCTAGATAGAGTTATTACATCTAGTAGCAATGAGATTAATAGACGATCTCCATATTGAAAAAGAAGCAAATTTTATATATATTTTTGTGTGTGTGTGTAACACCCAGTGTCACCAAATTATTTTATCTGGTTTGAGTACAGTCCTATCTTCTCAACTTTCTTTTCTTTTCTTTTTTTTTAATATAATATGTTGGTGCAAAAATATTCCTAAGAAATGAATCAAGTGACATTTTCTGTTATACATCAAGCAATGTTAGTTTTGGTTTAAAAATATTTCAAACTTAGGAATTTATCTTTTACTTTTATGTCCATTGGTTTTTTCTCATCTCTAGAAAGATTATTGTGCATGTGTATCTGAGACAACATTCCAAATGCTTTTTCAAACATAAGTATGTTACTAGATAGCATTCTGTAACAAATGATTCAGGAATCACATCCCTCTTCATGATCGGCTGGAGACGGCATCATATGAAAGCAGCCAATGCTGTTTCAAATACTTGTTTAAAATGGCAGCCTGTATCAGGGGTGATTGTGTTCAGGTAATATACCTGAATTCAGGTATTTATTTCATTTCCAATACTGGAATTCCAGTTTTTCTGATAGTTAAATTCATAAAATAACACTAAAATATAAATTTCATGTGATTGTTAGACATAATTAAAAGTAATATATTTCATAATGAGAGAAATTGATCTCCCTGCAATAAATTATATGTTCTCTCTCCTTACCAAAATTTCTTCTCGTTAAAATTTCAGGTATTTTTTCATTAATTCACAATCACCCCTGCTGTATGCAAATAAACTGTTTTCTTCCATTTAAAAGCATGGAAATTTACAAGTGTTTTGTCTTGCCTTTTTCATCTGATATGCTATCTAACTGCATTTTTAGAAAGTTTTCATCTTTATCATTTTAAATTTAATTCTGTTTTAGTTTATCAGTTAAGTAATGCTGTGTATCTCGTAATTCTCATCTACATACTGTATATTTAAGTTAATGCCATGTAATCGAGCTGTCTTTATTTAGTCTTCCACACAAACATATTTTAAGATTTTACTGCTTTTTCTGTTTATCCATTAGATGGCTGTTATGGGTCCAACGCCTGATATATAACCATTGCAAGTTTTATTTTATTCATCATTTGTTTTGATTTGACTTTTTGAATATTAAGTACTGTCAATGAACTTTTTTTGGACATTTATTTATTTGAACTTTTCTCACTGAATGAACTTTATTTATTTATTTTCTGAAGTTCTTGCACTTTTTTTTTTCAAGATTTGTTTTTCCTAATGCTGTGACAGAGGCCATATGAGGAAGGAGCTCTTTCAAAAAACAATTATACATTTAGATAATAAAAGTATAATTTAAAATGTTGCTAAAAAATTATATATTTTAAGCTGCATTTTTAGTTATGTTTTCATTTGTAAGAGATATTGTGCAGTATCTCTTTAACAAAAGTTTTATAGATTTATAAAAAAAAAAAAATAGACTTGTTCTTTTGAATGTTATTGATAATGTGGAAGACAAATGGGGAGTGCTGCAGTTCTGCAGTACCCTACCCACAAGCACTGCTGACTTGAAGTAAATGCTTATGTTTTATGTCATGGCTCCTTACTAAATATTTGAATTAACTAAATTTTTTGTAACTTTTTTGATTTTTTAATAAATATAAAAAATATTTTTCCCTGCATGATTTAAAATAATTAAATATTGAGTAAAGTGCAGTAGAGTGTCAAAAGTCCAAGGTTCTGTTTGAGTTGCTGAAAAAACACTTCGAACAAACTAAATTATTTTCAGAAGTAATTACCCAACTTTAATATATGTAGAGTAGCAAAATAAAGCTAATTGTGTGATGCAAGATAAACCTTAATTGTGTAAAATTATGATATTTAAGCATTTTTTCAATTTTCTGGATAAATTACAGTTTTCAGTGATTCAGGATGGTCTCGGCCCCAATTACCTTGGCCTTTTATGACTCTATTGTACTAAGATTATCACATAATTATCCCAAAACATCTTGACCCTCTTCCCTCTGGATTTCATGCTACTAGGTCCGTCTAACAGAAAAATCGGAATTTTTTTTTATTATGCAATAGCTGCTTTTTTTTTTTTTTTTTTTTTTTTTTTTTTTCCAGCTGTCTCATGCATTACTCATTTAAGTGTGTATGGAATATGCTATTCTTTGATTTTTAAACCTGAATTATGGACATAAATTATTGATGTTTGCATTCCTTTTTTTTTTTTTTTTTTTCCTTTTAACCCAATATTATAGGATTGAGGTATGCACATGACAAAGAAAACGGAGAGAAATATTCTGAATCAAGACTATTTTTTAAGTTACATAATGACACATTTTCATACTTCTTTTTTTAAGTTGGGATTTTCAAAAAGGCTAATTTTTTAAATACTATGGTTTCCATTATGCCAAATCAGGGGTCCAATACTGTATATATTTCACTACTCAATAGATTCTTAGAAATAAGCACACTCAATTATCCCTGCTGCAGCATATTCATACTCAGGGGTGGGGAATTTCTAGAAAATCTTACCAGCAAAGGATTTAGTTTACCAACAAGCAAAATGTAAGGTACAGTTGAAAATTGTTATGACAAAATTTACGCAACTGCAAAAATAGTTGTTTACTATTACTGCAATGTATTTTCATAAATTTTTTTTCCCTATAAAGTTAAGAAATACATACAAGAGAGGAAAGTTTAATATAGAATAGAACTTAGTACCATGTTTACATCGAAGTAACTTAGAAAGTTTCAAAATATAGCTAACTGGCAAAATTTTTTTTTTTTTTTTCCGGCGTATCGCTATAGTTTGCAGTTTTCAAAGACTAACTAAAAATCCTCTCGCCCTGTCAGAAATAAATTCACTCGCCAGTGTCGAGTAAAATGATGTATTTCCTCACCCCTGTTCATAGTTATGCTTAAATAAATTACAATTAAACTACAAATAAGTGATTTCCTTCTTTAAGCGCATGGAAAGAAACTATTTTTCTTTGTTTAGTGAAGATTTATTACTTAATTCATATTAATATTACTTATATGTCTAAATTTAAATCTATAATTGCATAAATAAGCTTTTAATGTGTTGTGAGATTATCGTTATCACTTGTTGATTTATTAAAATTTAATATTAGAACTTTTTTGAAGAAAATCAACTGGTAACTCCATTCAGTTAATTATTTATATTGAAACTTTATTAATATTTATTTCATAGTACTAATATACTATTTCATTTTTCTAATATTTGCCAAAAAGTAATCTATAAAATTATTCTTCTAGGTGCTGGTGGAACTCAAAGATTAACTCGTGCCATTGGAAAATCTAGGACAATGGAAATTGTTTTGACTGGTAATCAGTTTACCGCTCAAGATGCTGAAAAATGGGGTAATCTTTCACTTCTCTTATTTTAATGATACATATTTTAATATTCATAGTACATATACTTATAATAGTACATAATATTTGAGTAATTTACACAATAGTATATGTTTTAGTAGTACATACTTAATATCAATAATGTAGTTTTTTTTTTTTTTTTTTACTTATTTTATCATTTCCCTATAAATATATAGGGCTCATTCAAATGGTTAGCATGCTGGTGTTTGAGTAATTTGAGCCGATTTTCATGGCTTTGTAACCAATGCTGTCTGGGCAGGATGACTGCAAAAAGTTTTCAGGGTTTTCCTTGTACGAAAATGATAATTCGGATCACTTTCCCATCAAAAGTCCTCCCTGAAATCATTCCTCCTGTAATATGGCCAAAGCTGGCTGTTGCTTAGCAAAATCCCATCCCATACCTTTATAAATATATACGAGAAATGATTTAATAGTGCACTTTTCTAGGATTAAGACTAGTCAATGAAACATCGATTTTTTTTTTTTTTTTTTTTCTCTCTCTTTCCTCTAAATTTCCTTCCCCAACCCTTCACAGATTTCCACCCCCCTCCCCAATACACAAAGTTTTAATTCTTTAAACATTTTTTTAAAAACTATCTGCTGTATTTGTTACTTTATAGTAAATCAATCATCTGAATTCTCTGAAATATTTCTTAGTATAATTACTAATTTTGCAATTTTTTTTTCATTTATGTATTTATTGTCTTGTCCTAGTATTTATCATTTGAACAGTAATTCTGAATGCTTATTGCATCATGTAGATATTTATACAGAGCCTTAGAAATATATATTTTGGGTGAAAGCCTCAGTCATTTGAAAAGAAGTAATTTCTAGATATTGATGCAGCCAAAAATAATATAATTGTACAAATTAAAAAGAAGAAATTTTGATACAGTAATAAGTTCTTAATTTTTTGTGATTTTATACTTTGTATTAGATGCAATAAAATATGTTGTACATAGCAATCCGGTATTCATAATTGAGTTTTTATATGGTTAACTATTTTAGTATGTAATCCAGCATGTTAACAATGGAGAACTAAATATAAGCACTAAATGATCTGATGCTCATATTAAGTGCTCACCATAAAAAGTTTTATTTTATATTGTGTATTATTAAGGATCCTTCAATATTTACTGTTTAGAGTCATTAAGTATCTCATTTGTATTTATATTTTATATTTTTCTTATGTGTAAGCTGTTTACTATAGCATGTTCTCTATTGAAAATGAATATTTGAAGTATTTATTGTCTGGATGATAATTGTTTGAAGTAAAGATTTTAAGTTTTATTTTAAGGATGTTATACTGCTTCAAATATTAGGAAATTGATAAGCATTATAACATTTTCAATAGATAAGGGTATGTAGTATAATATTTATTGTTTGTTTACTGCGACACATAAAAAAATCTATTAAATTACTGCCTGAAGGTAGTAATTGCGTAAAGTGCCCTTTATCAAATTGATATGCATTACTGGGGTGCATAATATCTTCCATATTGAAAATGATACATGTAATATTTAACATTCTTTTACTTCATCCTCCATCAAAATTCAGATTCATTATTATCTATGTGCAGTAATTGCAGGATTTTTTTTTTCGTTTTTGGCTTCGGGCATTATGCTCTTGATTTCCTTCTCTGGGTATTTTTTTTTTTTTTTTTTTTTTTTTTTTTTTTTCCCAGCAGCTTTTACATTGAATGTCTAGCGATTTCTCTATGATTGAAAAGTATCCTATAATCAGATTTAGAAATTAGCAATTGTTAATCATATTTTGTAACCAAATTTTTATTTTTACCCCTAGTATTTCTATTCTAGGTACTCATTTAAATGCCTAGATTTGTAACATTGGGATTTGTTCATACCTCATGTTCAAAATAGGTTTTTTCTTTTTTTCATGACTACATACTCTCATGTGCAAAAATGAAATCTCCAGCCTACTATTCAATGTATAACAGTATGATATGTTAATCTGTAAGACTGTTGAACAGAATGTTTTGTGGCTTTAGCATATATTTGATGTTGAGTTTATTTTTTAAAGCAGCATTAAACAGTTAATTGAACTAGTGATTGAATGTATCCATGCTCTGCTACGTAATTAGAAATTGTCAAGCAATATGTCATTGAAGAATATAAATGATTTGTTGTGGAGTCAATTTCTCTTGTCAACTAGCTTGAAAAAAATTTTGTATGAAATTCTGAAATATAATATTTAAAACTGTATACAAGCAACAAAAATATGCAGTTTTTATTAGGGGTTTTTTTTTTTCTGTCATTAAGTACATAATGCAAAATCAAATTTAATTAATTAAACTCAATGAAAAAAAAAAGCTGTCAGAAATTAACTCTATATATGTTCCAGTTCTAGATGATCTTTTAATGATTAAAATTAATAACCCTGGATTATTAGAATTTAATCCAGATAAAACTAATAAGCAATTCTAAAATGTTATTTATTCTAATATATAACAAGTTTTAATTGTAATAAAATGTTACTTTAATTTCTAGGTTTAGTTAGTAAAATCTTCCCAGTTGACCAGGTGGTTGATGAAGCTATTAAATTGGGAGAGAAGATATGTACTAATTCTAAATTAGTAGTAGCCATCTGCAAAGAATCTGTGAATAATGGTTTGTATATTAGTGCTGTTCAATATTAATTTTTAGGTATAGTTTAAGTTTATTTCTGTTGTGTTCATTAATGCTTTCCTCAAATCTTTCTTCACCAAAAATGTAATTTTTTTATAATTTTTCAACTACAATTATTAAAAAAAAAAAAAAAAAAAAAATCCTGCAGAAATATATTTTTTTAATGTCCTTATTATAGCAATATGCGTAGGAGTTTCTTTTCTTTAATTTTTTTCTTTTTAAATGTACCTCTTTTTTTTTTCATGTTTTTCATCTATATGCAGTCCAAATTAATATATTTGGAACTTCAATCTAATATGGAAATTATATTTAGTGCATTTGAAATTTTGTTATTTTTATTGTCAGCAATTCATTTAGAAAAATACAAGAGAAGGAAAGGGGAACTTGTATATTTTCCATTGAAATCCAGTATTGTTATACTTGATATTAACATTATAGGATTTAATATTGTTTCTGAGATTAATATATATCCATTGCAAAATTGCGACCGAAACTTATGGGATGAGAGAAAGTGCAATTACAATATCAAATAATATCTCTACTACCAATAATTTGTGACAATAAATTTTGTGGCTCCTGTACATTTTCAACCACTGTAATTGGTGAAACTTACTGAAAAAGGAAGACTCCTGTGACACATGCAATTAATTCCAGAGAGGCAGAGAAACCAAGCCACTCTCCAAGTGAATGAAGCATTATTTTGATCACACAATTGTTATTGCTGCTTTTAGAATCAATGTGTTTTATAACAGCAAATGAAAGCTAGAGTCAAAGAACTTTAGCTTTCACTTTTAGCACCTTGTTTTGCACAAAGATCGTGTGTGGACATGTCATCGTTATGTGCAGTTTGTTGCATGTGTGATGCAATATAGTTTTTGAGATTTGCTATATAAAGCTCTGCTGCAAGCAATGTTTATTTTTTAAGAATTAATGTATTAACAATTACTGAAGAGCATAAACTCATCAGATTAGAGGGTCAGAAAAATAATTATTTAGATTTACGTGGCTGAATAAGACTGTTAAAGTAATAGGGGAAATTGTGAAGAAGAATTAGTGACAGTAGGAGATTCCATGGGGGGAAAAAAATCAATGTTACTGGAAAAGTAAAATGCATACTGTGTGCTGATTTAATATGCTATGGAAAAAGAGGCTTCTGTCAGTTGAAGAGCACATTGATCTTGGAAAACATTTTGAAAAGGAATTTATTTTAAAAAAAAAATTCACTTTGCCATTGAATTTTTCAGAATACCCAGCTTAAACAAGGAACAAAACTGTTTGCCCAAATGTGCTCTCCCTGACAGAAAAGTCAGCCTTAAAGGAATAGTACTTGGGATGTTAGTGCAGAACAATATTCTTTTTACTGTTGCACTTATGTGGTGGGAAGAAACAAACATTTAGTTTTGTGAAAAATGAGATACAGAGTTAAAAAACATATATCTTGGAAAAAAAAAAAAAAGTCGGATATTTACATAATTATTAATTATTATCTGTATGTTTAGGATTTTTTACTACATTTGAATGGAAGATTGTTAGAAAATGTATGGTAGTGCCAGATAATCACAAGAGTTATATAATACAAACGATCTGAGAGGTTTACAAGTTTCAGATTTATGGTGTGGATAAGCACACAGGGGAAGATGTACTGCATCATACAGGGCAGTGCTAATAGGTTCTATGCATGAGAAATATGAATATCAAATTCACAATATATCTTTACTTAATAGGTGCTAAAATACAAATGTTAAAACATTTTAAAAACAATGAGGATGTTGAAACATTAGAGTCATATGATGTTTAAAATCCGAGCGCTTTCGACTGAACCATCAGTCATCATCAGGGAAAGATCACTGCCGAATGAAAGACAAACAGCTGGTTAAATATCAAAGGCCGAAACTAAACGAACCACAAATAGGAGGGTGGGGAGGAAGGAAAACAGAGAGGAGCAGCTAATCAGAAAAAGAGAGGTGGGAAGGGTGGGACAGGGAGGAGGAAAATGGTTAATCAAAACCAAATTCACTTGTTACACCTAGTATTTTAAACCAGATTCTTGGTATGTTATAGGATAGAACGTCATTACAGGTACTTCTGCCTCTTTCCAAAATTTCCAACGACTCTCTAACTATGCAAAAATTATAAAGTGATGCATGTGCAATGATTTTAACTTCTTTGAATAGGATATCAATATCTTTAACTTGACTTAACCGGGATAGAGCTGTGGATAGTTTACCCTTTTTTATGTCTGCAGACCTGCCAACTGCTACGAAAAAATCGTAGTTGCTACGATTTGGACCTTTAAACTACGATGCTACGAAAATCGGTCTCAAACTACGATTTAAAGAAAAAAAACAAAGCACAAACGCATTTTTTTTTTCCAGTTGAGATTTTTAATCTACGCAGCACATTTTTCAGGAGTGATCTTGCTCTGAAATTTCGTAAATTTTAAAGTATTCAGTTCCGAAAGTTTTAAAAAAATTGGTCATTAGTCCGAAAATTCGGACATTAAAAAATGCTCAGTGGGAAAAAAAGAAAAAAAAAAAAGGCTGCAAAACAAACTTCTTAATATAAAACCCCCTTAATGGATAGTGACCATGAGTGAATCATGCATCTGTAAATATTTATTATACAGGATTTCCCTTCCTTAGAAACAGGGGCGCCATTTTAAGAGTTTCTTGAGGGGCAGGGTTTAAAATATTGTGCATAATCGCGCGATTTGCACAAAGAAAAGGAAAGTCCAGCATAATGAAAACTGCTGTACAGTATTTCCCCCTGAAAATTCTTCCACAGACCTATGATTCTTCTGAGAGTATATTTTAAAATTTCTTGGAAGTCTGCAATTTTTTTTCTTTTATGGAATTTTCCTAAATCAATTCGTGAAAATAATTGAGAATTTCTTCAAACGATCATGGGGAAATATCTTTGTATTTCATCAAAGATCTCAGAAACAAATAGTGATTATCTTCAATTGTTCGCTGAATAAAATCTAATTTTGTTAAGAGTTCAGAAAGAAATTGAAAATTTTGTCAAATAATTGCAAATTTCAATAAACTACTGAGGGAAAATATTACAAATTTCTTCAAAAAGTCACGGAAACAAGTAGTGAATTTTGTTAATTGGTCGCAAAAAAGATATCGAAAATTTTACCAATTGGTCATGAAAAACTGTTGCGAATTTTTCTGATTGGTTGCACAAAACTGTTGTGAAATTTGCCGATCTGACATGATAACTAACGCGAATTTCGACAAGTGACCTCTTAAACAATCAATTTCGTCAAAGGATCACGTTACGAATGTGAATTTAGTCAAAATATCGCAGAAAGAAAATGCGATTTTCGTCAAAAGGTCACGGAAATAAAGCGCAAATTTCATCGAAAGATCGCGGAAAGAAAACACTAATTTCGCCAA
The DNA here is from genome assembly GCA_963932465.1 of Maratus speciosus. Lineage (NCBI taxonomy): Eukaryota > Metazoa > Arthropoda > Arachnida > Araneae > Salticidae > Maratus > Maratus speciosus. The sequence goes on from OZ010791.1 coordinate 379,517,480, forward strand.
AGGATCGTATAAAAAACGCAAAATTCATCAAAGGATTAAGATAAAAAATGCGAATTTTGTCAAAATTTTGCGGTAAAAAGTGCAGATTTCAACAAAGAATCGTGATCGAAAAACTTGAATTACGATTGTGGGGAAAAGAATTGTGAATATCGTGAAATGATCACGGGAAAGGAGAAAAAAAAAAAAAAAAAACCCTGAATTTCGTCAAAATTTACTGGACTGAGCTAAAAATTTTGAACCGGGCTCCTTTTACAAATTTTTCAAAAAAAGGCTGCGAAATGAGAAAAAGCTCAAAAAATCATATAAAAAATTTCAGAGGAAAAAATTTTCTATATTGAGTTGAAAGACTCAAACCTTATTCCTTTTACGAACGTCAAAAAATGGCTGCAAAAAACCAACCAACCTCCAGATTAATTTTAATTTTGAGTGCTACGATTTCTCATTTTCAAAAGTTGGCAGGTCTGTGTCTGTCATATGCTCTTTAATCCTTTCCAATAATTTGCGAGTGGTCATTCCTACATAAGTATACTTTTTTTAACTGCCACCAACTTTAAAAGGGACAGTATAAACTCCAGATTTATCATAATTATCTATAGGATTGATCTTTCTGTGTACCAGATACTCTAATTTTGTCGGTGGTTTAGCAATAAGAATTGCATTATATTTCTTCAAAGCATACTTAATCCGCTCAAAAAGATGTGGAATATATTCCATACTGCAAAATTTGGTAGGTTTTTCTTTATTTTTACTAACGCTTGTAGATATTTTATTACTATTATTATATTTATAAATTAATTTGTTGATAAATTTATTCGAAAACCCATTTTTACTAGCAATCTCTTTAATTTTACTTAATTCATCATTTAGGTAAACATCCGAACAAACTTGAAAAGCCCTTTTAACATAAAAACAATATGCAGCAGTTTTGTAATTGAATGAAACATTACTGTCATAGGATATTGTATTGTTTGACCTGCAAGGTTTTCTATAGACTTTCATATCAATGCTTTTTGTTGAAATGTTTTTAACCAGTTCTACATCTAAAAAAGGTAATGAACCATTTTCTTCTATTTCACAAGTGAACTTTATATTGTTATCTATACTGTTAGCATGATTCAAAAACTCAGATAATGTAGAGATTCCGTGATTCCAAATTATCAGAATGTCATCAACATACCTAATTAATTAATTTATAAATATAATAATAGTAACAAAATATCTACAAGCGTTAGTAAAAATAAAGAAAAACCTACCAAATTTTGCAGTATGGAATATATTCCACATCTTTTTGAGCAGATTAAGTATGCTTTGAAGAAATATAATGCAATTCTTATCATTAAACCACCGACAAAATTAGAGTATCTGGTACACAGAAAGATCGATCCTATAGATAATTATGATAAATCTGGAGTTTATAGTGTCCCTTTTAAAGTTGGTGGCAGTTCAAAAAAGTATACTTATGTAGGAATGACCACTCGCAAATTATTGGAAAGGATTAAAGAGCATATGACAGACATAAAAAAGGGTAAACTATCCACAGCTCTATCCAGGTTAAGTCAAGTTAAAGATATTGATATCCTATTCAAAGAAGTTAAAATCATTGCACATGCATCTCTTTATAATTTTTGCATAGTTAGAGAGTCGTTGGAAATTTTGGCAAGAGGCAGAAGTACCTGTAATGACGTTCTATCCTATAACATACCAAGAATCTGGTTTAAAATACCAGGTGTAACAGGTGAATTTGGTTTTGATTAACCATTTCCCTCCTCCCTGTCCCACCCTTCCCCCCTCTCTTTTTCTGATTAGCTGCTCCTCTCTGTTTTCCTTCCTTCCCACCCTCCTATTTGTGGTTCGTTTAGTTTTGCCCTTTGATATTTAACCAGCTGTTTGTCGTTCATTCGGCAGTGATCTTTCCCTGATGACGATTTTAAACATCATATGACTTCAATGTTTCAACATCTTCATTGTTTTTAAAATGTTTTAACATTTGTATTTTAGCACCTATTAAGTAAAGATATATTGAGAATTTGATATTCATATTTCTCATTTATTTTATTAAGGTGAATCTGTCGTTCAACTTGAAATATAGTTTTTCTATATTTATTTAATTTAAACGTTCTATACAGCTAACAATCATTGCACACACATCTCACCGCCAACCCACAAATAGGGGTACCCCGATCTCTACCCCCCCCCCCCCCCCCCCCCCCCCCCCCCCGGAAGATTTGAGATTTTGTATTTTTAATGGTGAAAAGTACAATCTCTCCTCCCCTCTCCCCTCCTCGGAATTCTATAATGTCTGATCTATCTGCAACAACTGTTGTGTACAAACATTTAAAAAGCTTGAGGGATGCGAACAAATCCCTGTAGAAGATGTATAAGAATTGTTTGAGTCTGATAAAAATCTCAAGCATGAAGCATTATTTGACGAGGATGTAATCATGACTGTAACTGATGTTTTTCAATACAAAGATAATCCTGATGATGATCCGGTTGAAGTTGATACTGCTAAAATTCCTCATACGGAAGGGGTAAAAGCATTAAAGTTGGCACTATGCTGCGTTGTGCAACGGCGGACAGCTTCCTCGGTTAAACATATGATGTTAAAGAGATGGAAAGATTATGCTGCAAAATGTCAGGCATCTTGCCTTCAACAGAGTCACTGATTTCTTTGTGTTTGAATAACCACAGGAAATGTACATAATGTAGAACAATTCAAACTTCTTATAAAGGTGTGTGACACGATTTTCAACAATTTAATTTGTGTTAAATATTTTTCATTATTTGTTATCAGTGATAATTTTTCTTTCAATTCAGTTAATTATAACTAGTATTCATTTCACAAAATATAAAAAATATATACTTTTTTAAAACTATACTAATTGAAAAATTAAATGCATTGTACGGGATTAATTAATTAAATTATGTAGATACTTATTTAATTTTTTTTTACTTCTCTGCTTTAACTGCTTTTTCTCTTAACCGGTTAACCCTCGTTTCCATTTAGGCTAGTTAAGTGGGAGACTATTGTATATTCATATTATACTTCGGTATAATATTATAAAATAGTATCTCCCAGCATCGTGCTAATTGATTTGAGCAAAGCAATGGCAACCGATAAAAAGTTTTATTGCATTTGTCGATGGTACACATGACAGCTTCATATAAAATAGGGTTTGGCATGGCTAAAACTTTTTTTATGAAATTATGAATAATTAAAACATTTTAAGTTTGTTTGAACATTGGTGAAGCAACAAGAAATAACAGAAGGAGAGTGCTGTATTTTAGAGAGTAAAACCGTTATTGATCTTTTAGCATCGATAAGTTTGTGCAGAGTTTCTGCTGAAGAACTTTTCAAGGAAAGTATTGAGTTATTCAGGAAAGATGAAATACAATTCAAAAATTTAGTTTCCATTTTAATAGATTCTTGTAGCGTAATGAAGGGATCTTAGTCTGACTTCGTGACCAGAATTCAGCTGAAGAAGGTTCTGCACTTGTTGGATATTGATGGCAATTCATGCCATCATATACATAATGCATCAAAGATATTTTCAAAATTATTCTGTGGATTCATTGAAGATTTTTACACAAATATCCATATTGATTTCATCTGATCTGCTTGATCTCAGTGAAAAGCTTCAAGAGATTTATGTAATTTTAGGTACTTTTATCCGGCTGTTGAAAATCTGATAAAGTATTGCTGGTTCCCCATATATGATGTAACTCTCAGTATATTGCAGATCTTTGATTGCTTAACAATATTTTATTTTATTATTGTTTTGTTAAATGAAAATGACACGTTCATGTTTTAATATATGTATCTCTATGTATAAGCGAAGAGAAGTGCCCATCGAGGGCAAACAACAAATAAAGACATTCATAAACATCTTAAAATAAGCAACTCACTAATGATGAGAGAAAAGAGAAAGATAGAATCATTTCCAATTATTTTTTTTTTTTTTTCTCCAAAGAAAAAACTGCAGTTAATTATGTATCTGTTCTTATGCTAAAAAAATATGTGTCTTTTCCAAATGAAAAAACCACTGATTCACAAATTATATGAGGATCTGAGACAATTTTTTATAGATTTTTTGTCGTCATTTGTCAAACCAGAAGGTCTACAAAATAAGAAGATAACAGAAATCTTGGACTTAGGTTTTGGAAATGACTGCTCACTTCTCAAATGTACTTGCTTAAGTAACAGAATTTTTAGAAAATACTAAGCATCATTTATTAACTGTACAAAGTATCTACGAAAAAACTTTGCCCTTGAGAAATTCTTTGCTGAAATTCACATCAGAAATTGATCAGACTCCAAAAGACACCACACAACTTTAGCTTGATTAAAAAGACTTCCTAACTTATAAAAAAGTGTTTGATGCTGCGGATACTACAGTATATGATTTGAAAGTCCACAGATATCAAGTAGATATTATTTACCTTGTACATCGAATAACAGTAATTTAACTTGGATTGATGTATGGTGGGCATTTTTTTTTTAAAGTGGAAAGTATCCAGCATCATCAAAAATGTGACAGCTATTTTAAACAGTTTCCATGGGCCTAAAGTTGAAAGGACTTCAGTGCAATGAGTCTGTATTAGATCAGGAATATGGCTCACATGAACATTGCAACATTCTTTGCAAACTGTTGAGTATAGACTTTTGAAAAGTGAGAAGTCTGTTGTAAAGTTTTTTAAATGTGATGATTATTTGAATGCTTTAGTACAGACATCAATGTGTAGTAATCTAAAAAGTATCACTGACTTTATAAAGAGGAATTAAATGTTTAAAAAAAGCTTAGAAGGAGTCCAAAAAAGATAAGTTAAAAATTTTAGAAAATCAAGAAATATAGAGACAAAAAAACTATTGATCCATTCTATTTTTTCCTTTTTTTGAAAATTCTACCAACTATTTTATTTACAATTTGCATATTGATGTTTTGTTGTAATTTATTGTCTTTGTAAACATTAATTATTATGGTATTTATTACGGTTTTCTTAATTTTGCTAAAATAATTAAAAGATAATATCTTGTGGTGTATTTGAATTATATATAATGCATGAAATTTCAATTAGAAATGAAGTATTAATAATTTTTTTTGTTTCTTTTTGTATTAAAAAAAAAAATGTCAAGTATTTTGTTTGAAAAATACAAAGTAGCAAAGTTTTGGTACAACAATTAAAAAATTTCAATAAAGAACTAGAGATTGGCTACATGTTTTTCCCAGGCGACATGATATAATCTCCATTAACCTTAGACTTATAGTATATTTTATGTAGAAGTAGTAAATATTTATTATCACAAGTAATTGTCAACAGGTATCCTTAGTCCTTTTATTATTATCTTACATTTGATGCAATAAAATAAAATTTCTTTTGTAGATACAAATGGCATTAGATTTGATAATGTATTCTTCTTTTGATTTAAGTATTGTGAACGATATTTAAGCATGCAAAATGTAATTAATATTGTACAATTGATTGTGATTAATCAATTGCAAATTCTATGTTCTTTGAATATCGAATTAGATGTATCTTTTTTATTTAAAAGATTAATAATTACTGTAAAATAAATTTTGTTTTAATTATCCATCTAAATTTTCTTATCTAGCATTTGAAATCCCAATAGTATAAGTACATCCTAAGAAGAATAAATTGAAACTAGCAAAAGGAAGAAATGTTTATGAAAACAAATTAAATTCCAGTAAATTACTGATGATGTATGACTGTATGATTTCTAGTGTATTAGAAGTTAACCATCTGAATTCATAATTGAATGCTCATGACAAATTAATGTATTATACAGCAGCACTTTCCAACATCTTGACACAGGGCGAAATGGTATTATTTCCCATCCCTTTTTTATGTATTTTTTCAATTCGTACTATTAGTTCACACTCTCCCTATATTTATTTATTTATTTATTTATATATCTTGTTCAAATTTTCAATCGTTAATAAAATACTTATTATTCTTCCATCTAGTTGAAATAATTTTTTTTTAACTTGTATTGTATGACAATTGATGTTAATACAGGTTTTTCAAATATTAATTCATTAATTAAATTTTAATTAATTAATTTTAGTTTTACATGGGAGACAAAATGGCAGCCATTGGTTATTGAAGCATTTAATGCATCTTCATATTTATAAGGGGGGGTTACCATAGGGGACCCTGTTATGTCGCCAAATACCGCCAAGTTTGTCACCAACTTGGCGATATATCACCAAATTTGGCAACCAAAATGAGTCGCCAAAAGTGACGCCAACTTGGCGATATCTATACTATTTCGCCAAATTCCCATAGACTTCCATTGTAAACCTACTTGCTTATAGAAAATCAACAAATTGGGATATTTTAATGCAACAAAAACTAATATTAGCTTAAGGGATTATATTATTAATTTTTTCTTTTATGACCTAAGTAGGAATTGACTTTAAAAAGAAAATTTTTATATTACCTGTTTAAATAAAATTATTTTTTAAAATAGGTTTTCATTAACCACTTCACCGGCTGCCCCGAGATAACTCGAGGGTAAAAGCACTGTTTCCCCATACCTGTCACCGGTGAAGTGGTTAAAATCATTAGTGTAGGGCATGTTTTTTTAAATATAGGTTGCATTAATATTGTTGGCCCCTTTTCTGAAAAATCTTTTTTAAGATAGGCTTCTCACTTAAAATTGTAATTTTAAATTTACTATGATTTATTATTTTTTTGCAATTTATTTTTGAATGGAACCCTGCATCATAGGAGGCCTTATGTCTCACATTGTAAGGTGTATCTTGTAATCTGCATATTTACTAGATCTCCAGATTTTTTAGCGCCACAGTTTTCATATAAAAATATTTATTTTATATAATCAGATAATTATGTAATTGTATAAATTGAATATTTCTATATGAAAATAGTTATACTCAAATATCGGGAGATTTGGCAACTGAGCATCTGTATATTGCTACCCCTTCCTTAGTGCAATAATATTGTTTTATGTTTCAAATGATGTGAGTTGTGTTCTTCTTCATTGTTTGTCACTAGATGAGGTGTACTCACACTTAATGAAAAGTTGGCAATGCCCTGTTATGCAGAATGAAATATTTAGAGTGTTTTGGCATTTTTACTTCAAAATTATTAGACTTACCAATCATATTTTTATGTGTATTTTGAATGATATTTATGCATAAAGTTTTAAATTTTATTTGTGTGGTAATTGTGAAACAAGCAAACACAAAACTGTATCTATATTATTAGACTTGCCGTTCTTATCTCTAGTTACATTTTAGAACAGTTGAAAGCATCCATATTCAGTTCCCAATAATAAAAAGTTCCAATTTGGTTTTCATTTTTAAATTTGATATTTTAATGATAGTCATCGGAATTATATGGCCAAAAATTTGTGCTCATAATTGTAGCTCCCCTATTTATATCACTGTGCATATATTAATCTAATGACTTAGAAATTTAATTTGATGTCCATTTTTGATAAATATCTATTATTGCCTTTTTTATTTTGTAGCATATGAAACTACATTAGAAGAAGGCTTGAAAATTGAAAAAAGATATTTTCATTCCACATTTGCTACTGTAAGTAATGTCAGTATTTATATTTCAAATGTTCGCTAAAAATCTTGTGGTTTCATAATCTAAATAGTAAATATATAATTGATTTGTTTAAGTTATGTGATAGTAAGTTATAATATTTTCTTGGGTTCAATTTTTTAGAAATAAAATTGCTGAATTTCTAGCAATTTTGGAGAATTTTATGGAATTAAAAAATAGATATTTTTCGTTGTAAATGCAAAACATTGAAAAACAAACAGGACTTTTTTCTCCCAATTTGTGATTCTTTCTTTTGTTTTAGTTGTTACTTGCTTTCATAAGAAAATTAGTCTACTTTTAATTTAATGTTTGTTCTAATTCTAACTTGTTAAATAAAATTATTTTTTTTGTTGTAATAATGCATTATTTCAAACTTGTTTGGCTAAGAGTATACCCTTTCTTATATGAAGTAAATGATTCTTCTATAACTGTTGAAAAATAATCCGAAGCTCTTTGAATCTTGTGCACTAAATCATCATAATTTTGTTTTAATTGCTTATAAATAATTTATTTACTACTAGGCATGAGATAACCATCTTAAATGTGCCTAAAATCAGCTTTGAATTAAGACATTTTCCTCTGGAAGGGATTTTTTTTAATGAAAATCTGTCTAAAGAAATCTAGGCTAGTGTATCTAGAGCTTGGGGCCCCATTGCTTCGGCAACATACACCCGGTCTTACGTAGCATACCCCAGTCTGCTTTCTCAAACAAACCTCGAATTTGTATGATTTTTTTTTTTTAACAAAAATCTTTCCAAACAGACTAAGGAGCCCCCATTATAGTGATTACCGAATTAATTTCTGATAATTAGGTGTATTACACTTCCAATTCTGACTAAAACTTCCTCAGGAAAACCTAAATAATAATAAAACAGCACCCTCTAGTGTTAGTGATCTTCATTAATCTCCATAAACTGATGCATACCTTTACCTATAAGTATCAACAGACAAAGAAATATAGGCCACTTTCACTCACTAAAGTGTTAGTATTTAGGGTTTTATTAGCAAAAAATTCTTTACCAGAACAGGAAAAGAAAAGTTTTTCTAATAAAAACATTAAAAATTATCTTTGTCAGCAATGACTGTAAATCTTTCCAAAAATTACATACATTCATAATGAATTTAGAAATTGTGTGTAAAAAAGCTGCAAAGCTGTGTTTTATTACATAGTAATATGTCAATCTATATCTAACCAATGCTTATTTTAATTTCTACATATAGTGAAATTTCACATTCTCGTTTCCCATTTTGCACTCCAAAAATTTGTAAATATCATTAAATTCAATTAGAAGAAAATTATTTATTTCAATTTGTGAATTATTGTCTAAGGCAAAAATTTCTTTAAAAACATTGTTTAACTGAATTGAATGTTATATAAAAAAGTAGATCGTCTTTGGCAGGATTCTTACTACCAGAAAAATAATTTTAAAAAATAGCAAATTATTATTGATCTATTTTCTGTTGGTTATGGCACAAGTGTACTTATTGCTATTTTGTTGTTACCCCTACTTATATTTTATCAATATACAGATATAACAACATGAGATAATCTTTCGAAAAAAGTAAATTGAATACTTATTAAAATGATCATATATACTTTAATATGCTATTTGAAAAAGTTATAACTTTTGAGCTCATTTGTACAATACTGTTTTATAAATTATAGATTCTTCAGTAAAAAATGAAGTTCTTTGTTCAATAAAATACAGTGTATGTTGAGAAAATATTTTTCTATTTTAATTCGGTTAAATCCTTCTCGTGCAGAGTTTTGCGGAAGTCGTGTAGTTACATACCATAAAAATAGACAATAAACATTTTTTTTTTTCTGTAATTTTAATAGCTGTATAATATTTTATTTATAGTTGAAACTGAATGTGTTGAGACTTTGAAATAGATTTAAGATTTGACAGGTTCACTTACTTTAAAGATATTAACAAAATTCCCCTTTTTTTCTGATACATATGATAGCATTTTTCCATTTGTAATTAAAATTTGATTTTTTTTATTTTTAAGTATTTTTAGATTAATAATAGTGCTTATCCTAGCTTTAGATGTAAAAAATATATATATCTTTTTTTAAATACAGTAATCACTGGTTATAAGAATCAACCTTTTATAAGATGACTATCAATTTTGGTTACAAGAATCAACTAGTTATAAGAATCAAAATTACAATAACAAAGATTATTCTTATAGCAGAATTTACTGTATTAAACATAATTATCTTCTAATAAACCCTACATTACCTTCCATCCACAGCTTATATTAAAAGTGTAATTTTCAAAGCAAAAAAAATGGTTCTTTAGCAAATATTTTATACTACTGCAATTTTACTTATGTAAACTAAAATTCTGACATAGCATATGCTTATTTTTACAGCTGATCAAAATTATTCAAAAAATGTCCAAACAGTCTCTGTACTACAACATATTTGATATGAAGATATATACATAGCCTAATATAATATGTCCATAAACAGTTTTGTAAAGTAATAAAAGGAAATTTCTGTGAAATCATAATTCGAATTAATATGAAATGTCATCTAATTCTCTACTTCATATTTCACAATGCAAAATTGTCTAACAATTTTTTTTTCATCTAATGTCTGTGATATCAATGTCATACTGCAATGAAGATTACATGATTTTTTTTATTGTTTCCTAATAGGAGGATAGAAAAGAAGGAATGACAGCCTTCCTAGAAAAAAGAAAGCCAAATTTTACTGATAAATAAATTAAGTGAAAATGTTAGTTAAATCGTCATTTTTGTATGTTTGTTTTCGCCAAATAATTATTTTGATAATTTCTGTATTTTTTATAAATAAATATTGTTGCATTTGAAAAGTTTATATTTTGTAATTTCCTTTTTTAAGTGTGTGTATAGTATTTTAAAAGAAATATAAATTAAGGAATGGTTATTGTTATTTAAAAATTTATTTTATTGGCCCATGTAAGTGATATACTTTTGATATTTTGGTCATTGTATATCCTCTAAATAATTATTTTCAACCACTCATTCGAGACGTGAACTTTTTGTATATTTTATTTATCATAAAATGTGAACAGAGTGGAACTGATTATTGTTTTAAATAATAAAATCATGTATTGCCACCTAACTTAAAAATATGATTGCCAACCAACTAAATAATTTGTTTTCTTTTCATGAGTAAGTCTTGGTAGATTTACATGGGATTCAATCTCAAATGTTGATCAAATATTTTCCTTTGAATATATGGCTAGGTATGGTCTCTCATAATTAATACTTTGCTCAAAGTTTATGTTAGAAATGTATTTTTCAACCTGTATGTTGTAAAAATGACTCAAGTGTGCCTTGAATATGCTAAATTTTCTAAAGATTTTAGTACGATTTGTGTTAAACTTCCAATCATTTTTTATATTTTATCATTGACCAATTAAAAATAAAGTATGCAGATATTTTGCCTGCTTCAAGTTCAAAAGCAAACTTAAATTAATAAGACATGGGAAAAAGATGATCTTTCCATCAAGTTGATCTTTGCATCTTGTGATTGACATCTTCAGAGACTTCATTGTTTACCTGTTAGTACCAACAAGAGTTACAAAGATTTCAAGTTCTTAATATCTCCTGAAATTAGATTTCAGGCAGATATTCAGAAATGCCTCAGATTTGATCAGATGGTCATGTATTGTAATATTTACATTACAAAATGTTTTTTTTTTTTAAACAGCTAATCATAGATATATTTAATTTTACTACTGTTAAATTGTAAATATGGCTTACAGATTTTATCCAAAATGCAACATTTTCTTTGTCCATTAATAAAAATGGTAGAGGAAAAATTATTTTAATTTGCAGAGTAGCACTGATATTTGCTTGTCCTTTTAACATTTTCAGGAGTAAGAAAGTGTGATTCTGTAATGTTGAATTCACACTGGAATTTTTGAAAAATATTATTTCTAAATAAGGAAAAAAGCAATTTTACAACTTTTTTCTACCAAAGTTATAAAAGTAAAATTCAATTAAAAGTTTCTGATGCAAATCTTGATTAAAATTAGGTGGGATATAATATATCCCACCTAATATTATCCCATTATATTAATCCTAAATTTATCCCCTAATATTAACCCCATAAAATTTAAGTTAGCCCCTCAAATTTTCTCTGTTTTTATAACTAAACATTAATCAAAGATTCTAATACTTCGTAAATTCTATTTCTCAGGGTTGATTGTGCATAGGAATTCATCCTGATTTCAAGATTTTTTTACTTTTGTATTTCATTTTTTATTACTTTTCATTGACTTTAAAAAAAAAAAAAAAAAAAAAAAGTTATGTAATGGAAATTTAGAAACTCTCTTTAATAATTTAATAGTATTTTTAATGTTTTCAGTACTTTTTAGTGTATTTTATAAATAATTAAATGCTGATAAAATAGCTGCAGGTAAAAAGTTATCGTTTTCTATTTTTCATTAATTATCATTTATTGACTTTCAATCTTTTTTACTCCAGACAAATGAGAGTGCAGTGGTAGTGCCTAGAGACATCAGATAATTTTGATAAAATGTAACTGTGTAATCCAGTTTAATTTGATTAAATATTGAATGTGTAACTTGTATTTGTTTGTGTGCTGAAAAAAAAAAAAAGTATGTTAATGTTATTTGTAAAAGAGACTTAGTCATGGTGATACAACCTGTAGTTGTCATTTCATGAAATCTTTGGTGAGCCCATTATATGTTAATTTCATATTATATATATATATATATATATTTTAAAACACTACAATAAAAGTTTATCATTAAAATTTTAATTGTACCCTCCATACTTTTTTTTTTTCATATAATTTAAGGTAAATCGCAATCATCTTTGATTTTTGAAGTGCTCTGTCTTAGCTTATACTTTTTTTTTTTTTTTTTTTTTTATTCAACAAGTGTAAGGTCTGCATTAAATGTAAATTTTTAAATTTAAGTGAATTTTGGATTGAAAAACAAGCATTGACCTTTACAGAATTTTCAAAATTACTGGTAAAACAAAAAAATGTACTTTTATATATTACTATTATTAAAGTAATAGCAGGAAAGAAAAGTTTGCATATTACTGCTGAAAATGTTAAATTAACAGCTTGTAATCTTATGCTGAAATACCATTAAGTGATAATTGGAGAAAAGTAATTTTTTAAATCCCTCTCTAATAATTCTATTAGCAGATAGATTCAGAAGATACTAATAGTTGCATAATTGAACACATGCTATAGTTTCACTTCGAATTGAATACACTGACATAACTAGAAAGGCTCAATTAATGGGATTCATCAAAACTGTTATTAATGCTGATGTAGTCAATCAGTTTTTGTTTTGTAATGAAGAGTTTGTACTCTTCCTCTTCCCCCTTAACCTCCCACAAAAGAAACATGAGGAAATATTTTCAAATTAACAAACAATATATGGAAAGCTGCAATTTAAATAACAAGCTCTGTAAAAAATTTGTTACTTGACTTAAAGAATGTTGTTATAATCTTTTTACAATTAACTGCTTTTTTCACCAAGAAATCTTAATGTCTGTTTTGTTGATGACACATTGTCCTTCAGCAGGTAATAAAAAAAAATACTAAATTTATTAAAAGGAAACTACAGAAAATTCACATGCTTTTTGAACTGCATGAAGTTTGGTAAGTATGTAATTTATTATTGGTTATCATGCCAGAATCTAATAGTTATTGGAAAATAAACTATTAGTGATATTTTTTTAATTATAAGAATTGTTTCTGATTTTTTCTTGAGCAAAATTCATATAGTGATTATTTCAGCAACAAGACAAGATACTAAAAAAGTGTGTATCTGTCAAATTAGTTTGACCAATTTCAAATGTGTTACATTTCTGCATTCAAGGTACACAGGAAAATGTTTTGTTTTCAACTACCTAAATTAATTCTATTAAAGGTAAATTAGCCATGTGGAAAATAAACTTAAAAATGTTTCTATTATTATCAAAAACTGAATTTGAGCAAAATTTTTAAACCCATAACTAAAAATTTAACAATGTTGAGGAAGAAAATGGAGCATTGCATTTCTTTTTTAGCTATTTAAGTTCACAGTTATGATTAGGCAAAAAATCCTAGTTTCAAGTAAGAACTAGAAGAAGAATAAATTGAAACTAGAAATATAAAAATTAGAAAATGACTTTTAACAAAAATAAGCATATCAGTATTTCGATTAAAAACAACATTTGAATTTTCCAATGTATGTCTTCTGCAAAACGAAAAGTTGAACCTCATTTGCTTATTATTAGCCTCTAAATACAGAAAATATATCGACAACAAACACAAATATTATCTTAGAGTCGCATCCTTTACTTTTAATTTTTGTTAAACAGGTAAATTTATTGTTTAATTTTTTTTTATTATTATATTTGATCCCAATATTTCCTATGTGATAATGAAAATTATAAGGGAATTTTTAAAATATATATCATGGAAATCTTATTCAATTTTAAAGTGTGTTGTTAATCTCAAAACATTCAGAATTACTGTGGATTACTAGATTTAGAGATAAAACAATATATTTTAAATGTATTCCTCAAAGTGTTTCTTGGGCTTTGTTAATGTTCTTGGCATATCATGCACTTAAAATACGAGAGCTTCAATTTTTAAGAATATTGCCATTCTACGGGTATATTTCTCTCAAAAGTGTTTGAAAATGAGAAAGTTTGCTCGAAGAAAAATATCCTATGTGATTCATATAAAAAATAAAATAAAAGCATTTCCCATTTGATAAAGATATTTTTTAGATTTATCTCCCCCCCCCCCCCCTTACATATCTAAATATAAGCATCACTTTACAGAAAAAATGTTTAATGTTTATCCTTCAGTAGAAATTAAATACATGCATGTGGCCAGTTATTCAGTTTTCATTTCAATAGCATCTCTTCTTCCATGCATTGTAATTTATAATTTTCTCTATTAATAACTCATTGCAACCATGTAGCTTTCCTTTCAAACTTTGCTGTTCCATTACATATTTTAGAAAAAAAAAGAATAGTAAAGAAGTTTTGAAGAATAATAAATAATGTTAAATAATTATTAAGATGCTACATGGCGCAGAATGATATACATTTATCTCTTACTGAAACTTGTCTCTCACAAACAACTTTTTCATTTCAGGGCAATTACTACAGACAATCTGACGGGTTAGCCATGGGTTCACCCTTGTCACCTATTCTCGCATACATCTATATGCATTATTTTGAATGCTCACTTTTTAATCAATTCTCGTTCCCGTTCTGGACTCGCTATGTTGATGATACTTTCACGTTAATTGACACCTCTCTTCACAATATTGATAATATCGTTAGCATTATGAACTCAATCGATAACAATATACAATTCACTTATGAAACTGAAAATAATGGTTCTCTCCCGTTTCTGGATACCCTTGTCACACGTACTGTGGACGGTTTCTCTACTTCAGTCTATTGAAAAAGTTTTGCAGTTTGTCTGCCCCCCACCCCCCCCCCCCCCACCCCCCCATGCTCGCTCTTATCACCCTCCCAGCCAGAAAATGGCAGCCTTTTTTACTTTCATAAATCGTGCCATTCAACTTTGTTCTGATTCTCACTCACTTAATAGTGAAATTCAATATCTTAGAGCTATTGCGATTGACAGAGGTTACAGCCCTTCTATTATCGATACTCCTTTACGTAAACTACAGCAATCACGTCCCACTAACTCAAATCAGTCCTCTTCTCTCTCCAGCAGCACCATTGTGTTACCTTTCTTTCCTAAATCCAGCTTTCCTATTGCTAAAATTCTTAGACAGCATGACTTCAGAATAATTTTTACCCCTACGAATAAGCTCACCCTCTCGAAACTCAAAGACCCTATTGAGTTATACAACTCATGGGATATCTATAGTATTAATTGCCAGTGCGGTCTGTCCTACATTGGACAGACCAAACGGGGTTTAAAATTTCGTATCAAAGAACATCAACAATATATTCAAAGACAGGAAACCAATAAATCTTCAATTGCTAAACATTGCTGGGAGATGAATCACTCTTTTGATTTTAATTCAGCCAAAATCATCTCTAAACCCACTTCTGTACACGAACTTAACTTTCTTGAAGCTTTTTCTACAAAAATATGACAATATTGTTAATAGTGAATTTGCTATTCCCCCTTTATCAGATTGCTGGCAATATTTCATAAAATCCTCTTTTCCTTATCACTACCATATTTTTTTTTTTTTTTTTTTTTTACTCATTTCTGGTGGCATTCCCTAAACTAGTCTCTTATTGGCTGGTACGCAGGTTTTCCTGTTTCCCCATTGGGTAATGAACTTCTCAGTTGAATCCGCTTCTCCTCTATATAAATGAGCAAGTTTCCGTTGTTCTTTGCACTGAGGACGGTACGCTAAACGCTACTGAAACTAGTCTGCAAAATTTTTGTTTATTCTGGTGTTTTTAACGTTGCTTTTAAAATGTATAAATAAATAATGTTATTTTAAATTGGGTGTTAGTGTAAAAGAATGAATCTATTCACCCCTATAGCACATTTTTCTGTAATTTTGCTGTTGCCATAAACTGTCATTCCTTAAATATGATGCACAAATTTTTATTTTTTTCTATCCCTCCACTCCCACCGTTGTTGTTACACTCGAATGACACTCCTTTTCCTGTTGCGATACATGTTTTTCAACTGTTAATATAGAGCTAATTTTGATTAAAAGAACATTTGGATTAGCTAGCCTTTTTTTTTTTTCTTTTACTTATGTGTAAAAAATTTAAATGTACTTTTTTTTTAGCTGTATTGCTTTAGTCATATTCAGTACATGTTGTACTTTCAGTGGGGAAAAAACACTACAGTATAATTTTTTTTCTGTATTCCTTTATTAGTTCTTGCCTTTCTTTTTCTTTTTTAAATATTCTGATCTAAAAATAGTGTAAATTTAAGAAAAATGTAACTTCTATAAATGGAATTGCCCACTCTTCCCCCATTTTTTTAACTGAATTATTTTTCTTTCTCACTCACTTGTTCTTTATTTTCTCCCTTCATTTGTTGTTTAATATCTATTATCTGCAAAATATTAGATTTTGTATAGAACTCTTATAATATTATAATATTGTAATTTATAATATTGTATAAATACATATAGATTATTATTTATATATATATATATATATATATACAGATTTTCTTTATCAAACGAAGAGGTAAAATAACTTGGTTTGAAAAGAAATACAAAACATTGCTGTGTATCTACTGCTTAAGAATGAGCTATACTTTTGTAAATCAAATGTTATGTTTATCTCAAGAATATTTGTGATTTTTTTTTTTTATTACTTTTAATTGAATATATTGCTTTAAAAATTGAATTGGTGCATTCATACATACAAGATAGGAGACAAAACATTAGATGATTATTTTTATTATATAACTTTCTTAAACAGTAGTATTGTGTTTGATGAATTTTGTTTTCTACAGATTACCATTTTTCACAGTTTCTTTTTTATTGTTATCTTCTTCAAGATTTACTGTACTTGAACTGCCTAAACTTTTAGTATCTTTGTCTCCTTTTTTCTCCAACATAGATATCACATCCAAACTTTTCCATTGTTTTGGCGGTACATTTGATTTGTGCAGTGGTTGATCAATGTCCTTGTTTTTGAAATCTCTTATTTGGTCATGTGTGTATAATAAAACAGGGAATGACTCAATTCTTTTAACGGTTGCAGTTTTCATAGGGGGAATATCTGTTGCTGAAAATGTAGGTTTTATTTTATGATTGTCTCTATTTTCATCTGTGTTATTTAGTTCTGGCTGTTTGTGCTTTTGTTTTCTTCTAAAATAAGCTACAACTCCAAGAATACAAATTATTATCAATACACCACCTATAACCCAACCAACGATTGTTCCTATTTTAGAAACTTGGCCAGTTTTGACTGCTGGTTCTTCAGTTGTAATTTCTGGTAATGTTTTACTGGGTCTGAAGATTTCAACAATGTTTGATAAGTCACTTGATTTGTTCTTTTTGTTGAATGCTATGATACGGATTGAGAGTATCTGTGTTTTATCTATGATTTTTATTTTTAACTGTTGTTCTTTGCTATAATTCAGTGGAGGTGAATTATTCAGTACTTCTATAACTTCATGAATATTGCATTGTGTTGTATTTTCTTTTCCACAGATTACTTTAATTGCATACCTTGAAGCTGAAAATAAAAATTTGTAAAATATATCAAGTTATTGTCTTAAAATGAAATTTTATTTTTAATAATTATTAATTTCAGTATAAATTTCTTTTAAATATTCTCCACACACACACACACACACACACAAAAGTATATCAGATGAAACTTCATATATGTTAATTAAAATCAGAGAACGGTAAATTTGATGTTTGTTTTTCAACTTAAGATTTTTCCTTATCTTTTTAAGGCAACATCTCATGCAATGTTAAGTTTATGTCTAACCTTATTCAAATGCATAAAACATTTCTTTTCCATATGTTCAGTTATCATTAATATTAAATTATGTTATTGATCATATTATCATCATTAACATTTCTATTATTGCTTCATGTATGTATTTCAGGCTTTTGGTAAAGTCTGAAATCTTTCATTTTTATCCCAATGTGTATGAAATTTACAGATATGTGGAACTCGTCAAAATCCAACAAAATAAATAAATCCCTAACCCTGTCGGGTCTGGTATCCTTATGTTAAGACATGCCTTTGCTTTTAACTATTATTTTTTTTAATATCTGCACATAGTAATTATAATCTATATTTTTTACAATTGCCATTATCAATTCACTAGCGTTTCAGTTTTTAGTTATAAATAAAGTTTGCTAAGAGCTCCTGTTGATGAGAACTTACAAACATGTTTTATTCTTTAGATTTAAAAGTAGGAGCTACTTGTCTGAACCAATAAATTGTGTTTTAAATATATATACTGGAAAGTTCCTTTGTCTATTTAATCTTGTTGTAATACAACATTTCCCAGACATCTTTAAAAATACTTCCATCGGCTATTGTCAAATTAATAGTACGCAATTGTTTCAGTAAATGACGTATAGTTAAATTTCAGTAAACCTTAATTTTTGCCAATTGGATAGCTCCTTTTATTTTTTTTAACATAAAAAATATCCCCCGCCTTCCCCCCCCCACCCCCACCCCCCCCAAAAAAAAAAAAAATATTGGAAAAGTTAATAATGAACTATTAGATTGTACTTTTAATAAACTTACAAAAATAATTACAGTAAAAAAATCAACCTTGGTTTGAATTCGAACTATAGTCACCAAAATGCTATTTCCATTAATTTTAACTTTTCAAATTACTGAAAAATTTAACTTTGTTGATCTAAGTAATCAGATCATATATATTTAGAGAATTGTATATTAGACAGATTGTCAAGATAAATAATCATAATAAAGTAATCAATTGAGCATCTTATTTTTGTAATTGGGAATAAAAAATCAGTTAAAATTAAGTGACTTTGACAATCGTAGTATTTTTAGTGATAGTGAAAGTGTTATTTCTTTCACTGTATTTTTCTATTGTTGTCAAAATATTGTTACCTTGCTGTTTTTAAAATGTGTAATAATGGTGTCAATGGCCATTGCTGATAGCGCTTTTACATCCCTTCTAAATATCACATTATTACAATATTTATAGAATTGAATAGTAAATTAAAATGTACATTTGAATAAAATTTGTTTGTAATCTGTAGCTCAATTTAGTAACTTTTAAAATCATTTTCAAGCATGAATTTTTTAAACCTATCTCAGTAATGAGCATTTGTTTGTTACAATAATGTAAATTAGCTAATGTCGAAGGTACCACAATTGGCACTTGATTGCCCAGAGCAATTTTTTCAAAATGTGCCGATTAATCATAAGATTCCATACTTTGGCACTTTTTATCAATTAAAAAATTAAAAATTTGCCTGATTTGCAAATTTATATTTTCTTTTTTTTGTTTTATCAGTGAAAACTATACATAATGGTATTTTTACCAGCAGAAAATTTCCATATGTATTTTTCATATTCTGGATCCAAGTATCATTTTAAAGATACAGTAGTGGCTCACAAAAGTGATAAGACACTCTAGGTTTCCTGAAAACATTTTGAAAATCCAGAATTATTGAATAGTCAAAAAGTATTAAAAGATTTCAAAATGTTTTCTGCTGTTGTAATAAATCATTCACATCATCATCATCTTATGTTATGAATACCAGCGGATCCAACCCGGGCTTCCTGGATTACTGATATAGATTTTTTTTAAATTTCCTTGAAAATCCTAATTGATTTTTTATGTTTAATATATTTTTTCAGATTGCTCGCTACCACCACCAAAAAGCACATGAAAAATATACATTACGTATTCAAATAAAGTTTGAAAGTGTATTAAAAGAGATAATTTCATATCAGCCACATGCCAAGAGGCCAGGGGCGCACCGACTCAGTGTGCAAAGTGTGCACCGCACACAGGCGCCAAATAGTGTAGGCGAAGCTGAAAAATTTGAAAAACTTTTATCCAATTTAAATTTATTAAAGCGGTATTTAAAATCGAAAGTGTGTCATTTCTGATGACACATTTATGAGTTCATTTTTACTTTTAAGATATATGAAATTTGCAGATGCTTGTCAGCGGCGTAGCTTTAGGGTAGGGGGGGGGGGGGGTCTCAAACCGAAAGGCGCCATGGTGTCGAAAGGTCACGGTCGTAAGGTGCCACGGAAGGCTTAAGGGCGCCGTCATGTGCCTAAAATAAAATTTAAAAAAGTGCTAGAAGCATAAAAAAATCGGAAGGGCGACCGCGAATGCCTCTTTTGACATCCCTGCTTTAGATCAGACCTGTCCAACTTTTCAGAAAACAGGGCACACTACAGCTGGGGGCAAACATGGAAGGCTCCATTATTCAAATAATTGAAAATATATAACACTTCTATCTTACTGTAGTATTGGTAGTGATACACATACTGACGACATAAAAACGAGTAGTATATTAAATGGTACAATGGTAGAGCAGCATAAGCCCCCACGTTATGCACGGTTCCCATGATAAAGATGTAAAAGTAAATTGCCGATAAAAGCACAAATCAATCACAGCAATCGCCTACATTATAACAAAAAAATAAATAAATAAAACAGGTTGGAGCTCAAAATGCAATGCATTTATAAAAAAAAGAATGAAAAACGCCATTCGATTCCAACCCAATTCAACAGCCATGCCTAACATTGTATGCTTTTACGCATAAAAACAAGCCCATGAGCATGTAAGAAAGTTTCATGTCATTTACAGTAGGGAAACATGTTTTTGAGAACAACCTCAAAATGAATTACGTTTTATTAAAATTTTAATTGAATATTTTATAGATTTGCCTCGAAGAAATTATAATAGATCAAGCGCTAGTTTCACTCGCGTACAGAGAGTTCATACAATAAATTTATTAATTTCTAACTACAATCTTACAAAATATAGTTGTTAAACTAATAATAAGACTTTGCAAATAACTCGGAATTATTTTATTAAATATTTTTCAATAATTGAATTCAATTGAAATGAAAAACGCTGACTATTTATCATTGTGATCCGTCTCACCTAAAACAAAAGCCTTGTACTGTACAAAGTTTAATGTTGCCATTGTGCCAAGTACGCTTTGAAAGGAGGTTACAAAGTTGCATGGCCACTTTGGTCTGTGCCACGTTTTTTTAGATAGGTTTTTAATTAATATCTCAGCTAATTACTGACAATTCTTTTGGAAAATCATTATCGACAGTCCTTTGATGATTTCGCGTCGATAGGTACATCGAACTCTCCTCAACTCCTCCGCTGAGCGCCAGCAAGATAAAGTTTATGTGTAAGGAAAACTGCGATTTTCTGAAAAATTGTAAGACCTAGGATAATCTCTATAGTTTTCCTGGAAGGTTTAAATAAATTCCTACTACTTCTAATTTTTTCGTAATTTTATTTTCGGTAGATTTGGAAAAAGTAGGGGAGACATAATTTTGTCATACATTTTCAACGAATTTCTGAAAATATAATTGTATCTATTCTTGTATATATTTTTTAGTTCTGCATTACGAGGTTTTTCGAACGATCCCCCCACCCCCCATTTTGCCAATACGTACCCGTTCACTGTGTGAAAATGGGGGAAAAGCTGCTAATTGTTGAGATTTGTTATGTAAATGTTTTTCTTAATTTTGTGAGTGCTTAGTAATATCCGGGCCAAAATCTTTAAAACAATGTCACATGAAAAAATTAATTTTCTCCCCCACGAGGGGAATGCCACCTAATAGTCTGTGGTAAAATCCTTCATCGGGTCGGGTTATCCGCTTTTACCTGAACCCGACCCGCACTCGGCCAACACCTACTTGAACTCTTACAAAGCCATTTGGCGCTCCTCCTGGATTCCACTAACGTCATTAACAGTGGACCAGTGGACCGTCCGAACTGTCCAACTAAACTGGTTTTCAACCTCACCCCCTTCTTCTTATAGCAATAGCATAGTAGCGTTGCTTGCTTGAACGTGTATTTCATCGATGTTGAAATTGAATGTTTTGTTTCAAAGCATTGTTGGATAATAGGAAAAACCATTTGATAATAAGGTAAGATTTTTTTATCTTGATTAATCTTAAATATTGCATAAATTTATTTATATGTGAATCTTCAAGTATTTTTTTTACCGGCTTTTGATATGTTGAATATAAGATATACAAGTCACCATGTGTTCTGCAACTTAATGTGAGTGTTTTTTTTTTTTGGGGGGGGGGGGTTTGGTGGGGGGGAGTAGGCGTTTAATATGTAATATTTCATTATTTCGGAATGCAATTATGCTATGTTTTCTTGTTTTTTTTACCGGCTCATTTTTCTTTCAAATATTCTTATATTTGCACACGTAAACATGACTGAAGCATAAGTGGATTTTCATTTAGTGGTAGTAATAATAACAATTGTTAGTATAAAATAGCTGCCTTATACATTTTATTTTAAGAAATCAGATTGGTTGAATTCATTTGTTAATTAATCATTCATTTATTGGACTACCTTTTAAAGTGCGGAATTCTTGAAATCTTATCGTTTAGGTCATGATACTGATTTTTAAAACGAAAGAAAAGAAAAGCAACTTCACTACTTTGTTATTATGTTAAAATAATTGTATGTATTAACTATAAACATTTATGTGTATATGATATCATTGCTCTTACACTTTAAACTACGTTAAATAACGCATATATTTATTGCTGTCATTTATTTATTCTATTCTATTATTATTATTATTAAATTTTTAATGATTTAGCTTTTGTCTTTATGTTAATAATTTATGTACCCCGACATATTTTAAACTTAATGAAATTAAAATATTTAATATCTATTATGTATAAAACATGTCTTATTCAGGTGAAATATATAGTCATAGTTACCAAGAAATCATTGCTTTGCTTATTATTATTATTATAATGGTTTAAAGATTAATTGAATGGTACTTGCTTTGACATATTATTTTCGAAATTTTAATTAAATCTTAGCAAAAAAAAGAAAATAATATTTTAGTCATACATGTAAATATAATGATATAGTAAAAAATTATTCAGTAAAAAGTATATAAAAAATAAGGATAATTAATAATAATAACAATACATTTAAAAAATATTTAATGTAGTTTAAAGTTTAGTTTGATCATCAAAATAATAATAATAATGTCCAACAAATTACAGATTAGTATTATAAATATTAATTATGTTTTTAATTAGATTTTTTTTAATAATACTTTGGAGATTAGAAATATTTCATTTAATGAGATATTTAATGACTTTCTTATGTCATATTGTTTTTGTTGTTTTAATATAATTTTATAATAAATATGATATGATAGTCAGATTAAAAAAATATATATATAACATGATTTTTTTTAATCAAATGAAACTATATAAAATAACGAATAATTCCATTATTACAATTTATTTTTTTTCCTTAGTTTTTAATTTTTCTAAACGCTCATATTTAAAATTATTGGTATTTTAATTCCCGAATTTTATTATTGCATGTATTTTAAAACTTATGAAATATTAATAAAATTTATTATCTTAGTCCATGTATGAAACTATGATAACTTTATTGCCAATTTATATACATTTTAACTTTATATATTTCAGTTGTTTAAATTATAGAATAAATACTAATACTTGTTTTTAAGTCAGATAGGTAAAATTGATGTTTTTTTTTTTTTTTTTTTTTTTTTTTTTTTTTTTTTTTTTTTTTAAGTCAGATGTGTCAAATTTCAATAATCAAAGTGAGTTTTAAACTATTTTGAATAATGCATAATATTATTAAAATTTTAGATATTTAATTTTTGTCTTTTAATTTAACATTTTTTAGTGCCATACATATTTCAAAATTTTTCAAATCTAAAAATTTAATATTCTAGCTTATGTAAAATGCATATCGTTTTCAGATAATTAAATATTCACTTTTATTAGTTGCCATATACTGACAAAACTATCTTGAATTTCCCTAAAAATCTCCATCTATAATATTGACTTTATTGCCAATTTGTGTATGGAACATGTTTATGAATCTTTATAGATTTCACGTATGTGTTTTATGACATTTATTTAATAATGGTTTCAAAATTAAGGGAATATTTCATCTGGCATACTATTTTATTTTGTTGTTGTTTTTTTAAGTTTTAGGATAAATAATAATGATATAAGTAAATAAAACATGATATTTTTTCAATTAAATTAAACTACATTAAATAATGAATAATTTTAGCATTGCTGTTTACTTTATTACTTTTTAATTTCACTAAATGCTTAATTCTTAAATTGTTGGTATTTTAATTCTTATGCTTCAGTTCTGGACATATTTTAACATTTATCGAATATGAATGATAAATAATAATCATAATTTTTTACGATATTTAATTTAATGTATTTTGAAGCTTGATTTGATTGTTAAAAGAAAAATATAATGCCCAACAAATTACATATTATTAAACATTATTATTATCTATAGAATTAAGAGTAATAAACATAGCAATATTACTTTATGCTTTTTTATATTTAAAGCTACCTTATATTCAACATTATCAAAATAACTTATATACTTTGTAAACAATTCATCAAAAGCAGATAAAACATATAAATAAGTAAATGCATAAAAGATTTATCAAGATAAAAAGCACTTACTTCATTATAAATTGATTTTCCCATTATCTATAAAAATGCTAAACAGCGCTTGAGAACAAACAACGTTGTAAAAAAAAAAAAAAAAAAAAAAAAAAAAAAAAAGTTGAAAATACAAATTAGTTTCACTAAAAGATGAATTTTGAAAGTAATTTTTTATGAGATACATCTGAGTTATATTTTCTATTAATATATTAATAATTAATTGACAAATTGGCACAATAATTACTTTTTTAATATAAAATTAATGCATTAATGTTTTATTAATTTTCTCTTTTAAAATTAATCTGATTTACCTAGTGTAAATAAAAATCTCTAGCCAAATATTTAAATTTTTATTTACTATTGTGTATTTCGTAAAATTGGAATATAACTGATTAGGAAAATCTTTAAATAAATTGTTATATATGTATTTAAAAATTAACCTTTGTTTACAAAGTAGGAAGGACATGAAAAAATAAGTGTTTAATTTAATTCTATTTAAAAAGACTATGCAGTGGAAAAATTTACAAGTTAAATAACAGGTAATAATTTTTCAACGCTCAAAGAAAAGGGCAGAGTTCCACCGGGGAAAAAGAATGTAGGTCGTCTAAGAGTGACGTCACAAAATCGCCCAAAGGCTTTATGTCAAGTAGGTGTTGACTCGGCGCTATATTTTCGCGTTGCGGGTCGGGTTGACTTTAACTATTTTTGTTGTAGGTTGGGTTGGCTTTCATTGTTTCGGGTTGGCTTTTTGATTCTTGCGGTTCGGGTTGACCCGATTTTTTAAAAGAATGTAGAAAATATTTTTTCACGTTAAAAGCCTATATAAAAACGCAGATCAAAGTTTCACAAAAGCAAAATGCGTGCCTGTCTGTTTTGTCTTTAGTCGTGTTTCACGAGTCTTCGAAATAAGAAATCTACCCTATATATATAAAATCCTAATGAAACGAATATGTGAAACGACTGATTAAATAACTGATTATGTTTCACGGCGATTTCTCCTAAAATACGGAATACTTTGCGATGAAATTAACACCAAAAATCCGTATTGATTCACCGATCTCAAAACTGGTATTAGAATTTTTAAATTCGAATTAGTTTTCGAAATATTAATTTTTTTCTAATTTTATATACTTTTCTCCAATGATGGCAACTCAAATTTTAATCATAACAGATATTTTTTTTTTTCATATTTTAGAAAAGGTTGTATTATTTTAAACTAATCTGGCGACCAGTTTGGCATCCCTTAAATATATGCTAAGAAATGTATCATGTTACTTTTATTCATAAATTCAATTTGTATTTCATTATAATTTTATTTAATACAAAACTTTCATTTAAAGCTAAAACATTTGAAATAAATGGCTTTCACCTCTTTCTTTTTTTTAAACGAAACGAAAAGAACAATATTAGGCACAGATATTACATACGAAACGCTGAACCTAATTAGCGCCAAAACGGCGTTATTTTGCCTGACATGGTAACCCGGCTATTGTTGCTTATTTATTAATAAATGTTTATTTGAATTTATTTTCTTTTTATTTATAAAAAATGCTGTAAATTGTTTTGTTCTATGGTTATTAATTAAACTTTTATTTGTTTATTGTTATTTCATTTAAAAAAATAACAGAAAATAATTTAAAAATATATATGTAACTGGTATTCGAAAACGAGGCTTTCGCCAAATTGTCGTAAAAAAATGCGCGCCAAACCCGGTGCGTATATGACAATACAACAAATCATGACATTTAATTTCAACTTCAAAGCAATGTTTTAATGGTACAACTTCTCCCGTCGACCAATTTCGCCGAATTATATAAATAGCCAAATCACTCGCCAAATTATACAAATTGACATAATTTTTTATTTTAAATAACGAAAGAACAAATAAATTTGGTACTTCTTAGTTATCCCGTCGACCAAATTACTGTCGCCAAATTGTAAGATTAAATGCCAATAATGGTTGCCATTAATTAATTAATTTTAAGATTAAATGCCAATAATGGCCAATAAAACCATTAATTCGACGTTTTATTTGTATTTTTATTAATGTTTTACTAAGGCACAGATGTCATATTGGCGCGATTTTTTTCTGACGCCAATGTAATATACGCAATGGGTAATTAACTGGCGCCAAAGTGTCGTATTTTGCTTGATATGGTAACCCGGATGTTGTTATTTATGCTGTTGATATTTTCGCCAAATTGGCGTAAAAAAAAATCGGGCCAATATGACATCTGTGCCTTAGTAAAACATTAATATTAGCAATTCTGTGCCTTTACTAATTTATTTGTTTTTTCGTTTTTTAAAATAAAAATTATGTCAATGTGTATAATTTGGCGAGTTGTTTGGCGATTTATATAATTTAGCGAAATTGGTCGACGGAATAACTAAGAAGTACTATAAATTTGTATAACATTAATAAAAATACAAATAAAACGTCGAAATAAAAATCACTTGATGGCTTAAACACGTGTAACTTCCTTAAACTCAAGTGAATATGACATTTACGATCAACCATTATTGGCATTTAATCTTATAGTTTGGCGATAGATTTTAGATATAATCGGCAAAAGATTGTGAATCAAACTTGAAAACAACCATTGGATGTCTTAACAGCAACTGATTCTGACGTAAATTTTTGCAATCAAAGGGAATTGAATGGAAACCCATTTACAGGGAAATCGCTACAGGTTTTTTCAGTATAATTCAATCTCCTCTAATCTTTTTAAAAGCGATCAGATTAGCGTGCTTTTAGATTCTGCAGTGTCTGAACGGGGGTTGGCGAGCGTAGCTTGCAGGGGGCAGAGCCCCCTAGTTACAATATATTTTTAAAATATATTTTAAATATACAATACGCAGCAAAACGCTAAATGGTCCTTCCTGTCTATCACACAGTAGTTGTCAAAGTTAGAAGTATCAAGACTTATAGAACATTAGCAATCGCAATCTGTTTTGCAATGATTAAAAATGAATTTAACATTTGGAGATTCAAATTTTAAATCTCCACAATTCCTAAACTACTTGACTAAATGCCTTTCTGTTTAATTTTCTTAAGTAAAATTTAATGACAAAGCCAAATATGATGTAAAAATTATTGCGTTTGTATTGAAAATTTCAGAGTTCGGTACAATTTTAGAAGTATGAAGATGAGCCTTGAGATTTTTTTTATATAACTTGAAAGAATACTTAATTTCCTATCGAATGTTTATTTAATTGTTTTCAGGAAAAATTTGGTGGGCCGACCGCTGCGGCGAGCGGCCCATCTTCGTCCGCAGCCCTTTATTCTTCCACTTATTCCGACTCTTTTGCGGAAGCAAGCTTCGTAGGTCCCCAGCCACATCCCGAGTATAAGACATTCTAGCGCGGAAGCCAGAATGAAAGAAAAAAAATAATGGGGTCATTATTTCATTTGACCGACTGCACCTTAAAACCGTCAGATACAAATGATATTTATTCATGAAATTGGCCATCATATGAAATTAGAGAACACTCATCTTAAACTGCTGTAGTTATTTGCAGAGAAAAAGAGTATCAGGGAAAGAAAAGTCTTCTATGGAAAAATTGGAGCATGTGTCCCCTTTAATGGAGAACTACCATCGTAATATAGTATTTGCGTGGTAGTGCTTGAAGTGACATATGTAGTACTAATATACATTAGCGGAATCAGTATTGCACATATATTAAGTGCACCTGTTACACAAATTTAATTAAAATTGTTTTTTTAATAAAATTCTTCTGAATTAATACATTATTTTTTTTTTACACTCTTCATTATAATAAACAAGTAAGAAAAATCATGCGTTAAGCATAGATTATGAAACACTTCCTGTGTGCTTTAACAAAACTTCGTTATTTAGGGAAATAATGTATATAAAATAACTGAGTAAACATTTTAGAAAACACATAAAACATTTGAAAAACTAATTTCAGCAGTTACCATCCATATCAAATATGTATTCCAATTCTTTTGAACAGCTCTGTATTTGATCTGTAGGTTGATATATATGCTATATAATGGGGAAATTTAGTTTAGCAAGAAAACGAATAACAGATTGAAATTTCTCTTTCAGCCAGGGAGGGGGCTGAAGCGAAGCCCCCCCCCCCCCCCGAAAGTTTTTGAAAAAGTTTTGAAGAAAGACTTTGCAAAGTTATCTAAAATTATAGTAAAAATCGACAATGTTTTATTTTCCATTACATTAAAACTACGTACATTTTCTCTTGTAAAAATACAGATTTATTCGATTAACAGCAATCAATCGTTATATCGCTTATTCGGATATATTGTTCTTTGTTCATATCTACCACTAAAAATATAAGTTCTTAAAACGAAATTTAAACTGTCCTTAAGTACAATAAAATTCGATTAGGGTAATTCCATATCATTTATTTGACTAAGAAAAAGATAGTGTGGTACACGTATGGCGTATACGTTAATTTTAGGAGTCAAATATAAAACATTTGCTTGCATGTTATGATCTTCCTTAATTTTCTCAATCCTCATTATACCATGCATATAATGAAAATTTAGAATGGTCAATGTTAAAATGCTTTGTAGAGAAATTAGCAAAAAACTTTAATAGCCGCCTATAATGTAAAAATTAATGATTTTAAAGAAATTATCTTTAAAATGGTGTAATAACTGTAATCGGGGGGGACCGCAACATCTAACATTCTAACAGTCTTATTTTGTGCTAAGCAAGAAATGCCGCTTAGAGATGATCATGGTAGCGGTCCTCTAACGTTACAAAACAGATAAAAATAGAATGTAAGCTAAGAGCGCTTATAATACTAGGTTAAGCAAAAAGTTCTGGGAAATTTGTGAAAGTTGCGTTGTTATGCGCAAATTAACAACAACAGCAACAAGGACTATTCTTCAAAGTAGTGACCATCATAGTGCATGACTTTCTCCCATCGTTCTGCCATATTCCGGGTTTGCTGGAAGTACCATGGCGGCTCCTTGGAATCGAGAAACGCTTGATATGCTTCTTCAAATTCATTAAAGGTTTCAAATCGGCGGCCCTTGAAAAAGTGTTGCATTGATCGAAAGAGGCCAAAATCGGATTGAGTCACGTCCTGAACTCCTATAATTATACCACTAGTACTCCTATATACGATACAAATTCTGGTTATAGATCTGGTTATGTATGACTATTAGATTAAAAATTTTCCAGAACTTTTTGCTCAACTTAATATTTAGAGCAAAGTCTGGAGATACGACATATTATAAACAGCCGCAGAAATGCTGCATACTCCAGCCCAGACATTCAGAATGAAATCATTCAAATGTACTCGGATACAGTTATCGAAGAAATAATTACCAAAATATATAACGCAATCTGTCTTAGCTTGATTGCTGATGAAACTATGAACATTTCAAGAACAGAACAGCCTGCCCTTTGTGTTAGATATGTGGGCTGTTTATAAAATTCACAAAATCCATATTTCAGGAAGATTTTTTAAGTTTCATTCCAGTAAATGACTTGTCCGTCGAATATGAAATAGAAGTAAATATTACAACGTTGTGATGAACTACGTCTTGACATGTCTAAATGCGTCGCACAGGCGTATGAAGAAGTGGCCAATATGGCTGGTTATGTTAATGGGGTCTCGTCTAGAATTCGTGAGAAATATCCAAAAATAATATACGTCCATTGTGCAAGACAGCGGTAATACTTTACATTGTCCAATAGCATGCTGATTTCTGCCACACGATACTTGGGACTGTTGAAGAGATCTTCCACACTGAAATAAAGATCTTAAGACTAACATTTAGGCAGACAACACGTGCAAACCCTCAAATTACATCCGCTGAAGAATATTACAATGTCACGGTCTTCATTCTCTGTATGGAAAGTCTTATTCAAAATTTTGAACGACAGATTAATTTCGAATGAAGACATTCTAACATATTTCCAAGTACTTCTTCCAGGATTTCCTTCTCCGGAAAAAGCAAGCAAATTAGAGAATATCTCCCAATATTTTGACGACAAAGTGACAATTTCGCAAGTGAAAGCTGAATATGAATTATGGTGCGAGAGAATTGCTAATGTTGGCACAAACACAGAGGTCCCAAAATTTTTAGAGTACAGTAATGCAACATATTAAATACGATCAAACACTTACTGACAGTCTTGGCTACAATCCTGGTAACAACAGCCAGGACTGAAAGGTCTTTTTCAACAATGAAAATAATTATATCCTTGCATCGAAGCGTTATGGCGATGAGAGACTGAGTTGCCTTGCATCAATGATTTCCATTTATTGGGACATTACAGAAGATCCTGATAAGGTAATAAGCCACATGTCTGAGAAGTCATGGAGATTGCTTCTGCATAGCACTCGTAAACTTATTGTATCAAACCCAGATAGCATTTTTAATTTTCAGAAAATTTGCAGCAGTCTTGCTTTGAAAACCTGCAAAGTTGCAGCAAGCTCAGCATGACAAGACTGAAAGTTCATAACAAGATTGCAACAAGATAACGCTACCGCCGAAGTCACCACACTTTGGATTTGCAGCTAACTTGTCGTGCAAATTAAATTCATGCTGTATCAAATTTATTGCAAATTAACGGCAAAGAAGTAATAAAAAATACTGCAAGCTTACTGAAAAAGTAGTAATCTTTCCACGCCCCACTATCTGTTTACAACTGTTACACTATAAGTTTGACCCCTTTGGAGGGGCCCATAGACCTGATCAGATCTATCGATGCGAACACACCGTCAGAAGGTGCATGCATCGTTTTCATCACTATAAACAAGTTAAGGTAATATTTGTACTTTTCAATGCGAGCCTTTTTTGGTATTTGATAAGTATAGCGTTTAGAAAAAGCGGTGCCAAACGAATAAAATTTCTGCGTATGTCCTGGTTGTCGATTATCTCAACAGAGGGATTTTTTGCTTTCGTCACTTTCGTGAATCAAAGACAGTCATCATCAAAGACATCAAAGAGAATCATCAGTGAATCAAAGACATCAGTTTCACAACAAACTTCTCATGCAAGTAGGGAATGGTATACCTTGCAGGAAATTTGCTGCAAATTTCTCAATTCAAATTTGTCACGGCAAGATAATGTCAGAAAAAATCAAACTCGCTGCTAATGTTCATCCTATCTGGGAGAGTACTGCATTTATAATTATTCTAATTCTAATTAAAGAATGTGAAATATAAAGGAAATTTTTACAAGAACTGTAACAATTAATCTCTTCTTTGGAAAAAATAATTTGTTTAATTAATTTGGAGGTTAATTATTTGAAGACCCTGCACTCGTAATGCAAGACACCAGCATGCTAATATTAATCCCGTGATTTAAATCTATTCAAATTACTTGTTTGTATTTCAATATTTTTTAACGTTTTTCTCATAGGATACATGGGGCTCATCTCAAACATTGTTAGTTTGTGCACTTTTTAGTTTCGTTGTAGATTTTTCCTAAAAACACTTCCTGTTTGAAAACTCGAAGTGCTCTTAAAAACCATAAACTGAAACGGAAATCGAAAAAATATGAAATAACAATTTTTGACATAGACATCAAGTATACTCTGCAAAAATATACCTTATCTTAATCCTTGTTTTTTTTTTTTTTTTTTTTTTTTTTTTTACGCTTTAAATTATACAAAATACTTCTGACGATCAGAGAAAATTTCAAGATTAAGCCCCCTCCGAAGGGAAATCCTGGCTACGGGCCTGCTTTCAGCAGTGTACACTAATAGATGGAAACATACTTGTATACTTTTGTACAACCCTGTAGTTAACCTAGTACCTTTATTACACGCCACTATTTAGCTAAAGTTTAATTCAAAGTAAAACACTCTTAAAACTACTGGAATCACATTTTCAGAAATTATCATTTAAAGACGGCAATGTATCCAATTCTTTGCGTGACCCTGTAGTGTAATTTTATCTATGCTTTATAATTTTATCTACAAACATTTCTTAGTAAACAAAATGCAGTTCAGCATAAAAATGCATAACGCATTTAAAAACCACCTTTAAGCAATTTATAATCATACCCAGTAACCATTACGAATTCTTTTGTCTAGCCCTGTATATGAATTACAGGCATTTATACACATCATATACAATGCATACATATAATGAAAAATAAAAGCGCATAAAATAATTATAAATGCATTTCCAGCAATCATCGCTACCGTACAATACTTCGGATACAATATAGTATCTGAAATATTTTGTATGTCCCTATAAATGCTATGCATTTCGTATTATACATGAAATAAATTATAGTAATACTCAGCGACGTATGTCAATTCCATTATACATGAAATAATTTAACATAATTAAAATACGCCGGAAAAAATTCCCTCCACCCGTATATCATTATGTAACGGAATCCTTTTGTGTGGCCCTGTAAATGAATAATATTTATTTTGCAGCGCATATTCTACGGAATGCATATTTTAGTGCACTTGATAAATGCATGTCAATTTTATTATGTTTGAAAGCATGTAACATTATTAAAAATCATTTTAAACGATTTTTTCCCATAGGCCGTAATGTAGTGGAAAAGTTTTGACTGCCCCTGTAAATGAACTAAACATGCTACAAACTTCATTTGCAATAGGGTTCGTGCTATGGTAGAGGTCACTAACATACAAAAATTTCAGAACGATCCGAGTATATTTACGGGAGTTAGAGCGCGTACAGACGGCCAGACAAACCGAATGCATAAACACTTTTCAACTTTGTTGGAAAATGTTAAAAAAAGGACATTTAAATTTAATATTTCAATGTAAAATGTTGAGGTTCTTTAAAATTAAAGAGTTGTAGGAAGTCTAAAGTTCTGAATTTTCATTCTTTTTTAGCAATCCATTATAAATTTTTTCACAGCTATATTTAACTGAAAACAAATACCTAGAAAAATACCCAAAGTGGTTATTTTACATCATTGGGTGCACCAGGACAGGCTTTCGACTATCCTCACAAAAACTTTGAGCCTCGTATGTGCCGTAGATTCTGCTAGCCATCGCACAGCTAGACATAGACTATAGACATCATCTGCTAGACATAGACAGAGCAAAACTTTTAGTTAGTTTAGTTAGTTTTATTAGTATTTTTAATTTAGAACTTTGATTCATTGTACGAAAATTGGAAATTCGAAAAATAAAAAAATCTGACAGAGAAGGAAGGGTTAAGAGTGTGACAAGGTAAAGATTCGCTTAGCTTCTTAGCAATGTAAACGTCAAAATGAATATGCATTTTTCATAAGAGTTGTTATATAGCCAGCATAAAGGGTTCTGTATTTGCTAATATAAAATCAAATGTTCCGGGACTGGAACATTTTCGAATGCACCCCTGATTGTAATCTACATGTGGTAATTGTTTAAGGCGCATCTTAATTGATGTTACATTATTTTAAAAGAAATAGAAGTACTATAATAAGCTCCGATGTAATACGGACACCATTAATTTGAGAAAATATTTTCCTACTTTTATGTGTATTTACCGTATTACGAGCACTCCTTTCTTTGTGTCATAGTGCTACCATTGATTAATTCAACACAGCTATATTTCCAGATTAAAGTTTATTTGAACTGTTTTAAGTTTTAAGTATAAATATAAATAAAGATCAGATCTTAAAAATTCCGGGAGTAATGGAGGTAAAAGAAGCTGATTTATGTAGGAGGTATGCCATTTGTGGGGAGGGGGAGCAAACAGCTGAAGCACCCGCTTTTAGGCATGTCCGTTATTTGTATAGCTGCCAACATTCCTTATTTTTTAAAGTCAAACAACAATATTTTAAACCAGAAATTTAATTTAATAATTGAAATAAAAAAAGAACCCTGTAGAAACAAGACACATTTCATTAAATAAATTTTCTGGTTCAAATTCTTTTATTTGATCAGGAGAAAACCACCGAAAGGTTGGTTTAGCAGCTATGCATTTATACTCATGGAAAAAAAAAAATATTTTTTTTTTCTTTTTTGGGGGGGGAGGGTGAGGTGTTTAGGAATATGGGGCGCCAATTGAAGTTCTGCACACAGGCGCCGAATACTTCTGGCGCGCCCCTGCAAGAGGCTAGCAGCTAAAGAAATTGTAGATTTTTCCATCAGCTTTTTTTATCCTGATTATAGTGTTTGAGCATGTAGTTCGATTACTTATCTGTTAAAATTGTGTTTATTTATATTAATTTATGTATTTATTTATTGATAAAGCATCAATTTTGTTATGGAATATTAGAAGGAAACAATTGTTGAACTAAATTTATCTTGCGTAATCGAGTTGCGCATTTTAAAAAAAATCACACTTGAAAATTATTTTTTAAATCGTAAAAACCCAGTAAATTCAGATACAATTTACAAGCAAATTGTCTTTCAAAGAACAATTTTTCCCTATTTGAAGGAATAAAAATTTAAATTATGTTATATTTAGAATTAAGTATATTTTCTAAAAAGGGAGGTGGATTGCTTGCATATTTGCCACAGTCTATGATACGCATAGCATTTATTTGTTCACCTTTCAGGACACACAGAAGATTATTGTTACTGTACTGTCTATTAGCAGTAGTTGCTGGAAGTGCGTTTTCAGCAGGGCCGAAACTAGCCTTTTTTGCACCCGGGGCAAGCATGGATTTTGGCGCCCTGGCCTCCCCCTCCTCTTCCGCAAAGTATTTTACAAAGAGAATTTTACTAATTTTCTAATAGCCGACTTAATTTTAAAATTTAAAATATGTAATCTTAAAATATGTAATACTGAACTACGTAATCTACAATGGCGGATCCAAAAGGGAAGTCACGGGGGTCATGACCCACCTCTGGACACCAACAAAAATATTCTAAAGATCATTTTTAAAATGAATATACAGTAGAGTCCCGATTATACGAGTCCTGCTTAACCGAGTTTCCGCTTTAACGGATTTATTTTCTCCTGATGGACTGATGTCTACTATTATTATGAAACAGCCATTATAAATGAAGTGTTAGGTTGAAAAAAAATTATGGCCATTTTTTTTCTTCCCATTCTGACCAGAAAATCAGAATTCTAACTTTTTACGACTGATCTTTCATCTTCACCTAACACTTCATTTATAATGGATGTTTCATAATAATAGTAGCCATCAGGAGAAAATGATCCATTCCAAAGGTATAATCCTTCATTTGGCGCCCCTTCGTTCAGGCGCCCGGGGCACATGCCCCCTCTGCCCTCCCCTAGTTTCGGCCCTGGTTTTCAGTTATGTTATGCATTTTTAAGTAAAGCTAAATTTTTACATTACATAATGTGTATAAATCATGTACAAGGAAGCATATAAGAAAGCATAAGCTATGTACTAAGCCTTCATAAGCTATGTACGGTCGTAAATTGCTTAAAGATTGTTTTTAATTAAGTAATGCATTTTCCAGCTGAATTGTTTTTAAGTATACTACCAGATATACGTCAGGGCTCGAAATGCAAAAATCCACGAACCGGGACGATTTTTCAAAATTATTATTAACTAAAAAATTTTTTGAAAGTATAGACAAACTCATATATAACCATACAAAAACAATTTTAAAAAGGCAAAAGTTGCAGAGAGCAAAATAAGCTATATATATAAATGTAATGTGTGTTAATAATTGTGCGAAACGGAATATTGTTCCACTTTGCTCTGGTCATTTCGAGACCTAATGTACGTAGAATATAAATAAATTCTAGACGAAGAACTGAATACATTGCCAATTGTTAGTGGTAATTTCTAGAAGTGTATTAGGTTTAGGTAGCTTTCATTACAAAAAGTAAAAAGTTACTTATTGCAGCCGTTCGGTCGAAAGCACTTCCGGAAGATTCTGGTATATTGTCATCGATCATGAGCCCCAGACCCCAAAACCACCCTCCGTTCAAATGTGACTTATTTATATATGTATATATATATCTATATATATATATATCTGATTTTTGTCATGTGATAACTCTCGTATTTATTAACCGATTTGGATGAAATTAATTGTATGCATAGTACATACCAATGTCTCGACCGAGTTTGTTGGTCAGCTTTATCTGCCATCTTGTTTCAAAATGTCGGTCATTTAAATTTTTTTTAATTCAAAAAGGAGTGCAAATAAATTAAAAACTGAAAAATATTATTTTTTTAAGAGTTTGACCTTAGTACAAGGACTCCGGAGCATATTTTGTTTTGTCTTTATCTTAAAAAATGGCTGAGATATAGCAGTTTGAAATTCTCGGGTGGCTGACATTTTGCCTTCATCCGCCATCTTGTTTGAAAATGGCGGCCATTGGTTATTGAACAGCATTTAATGCCTCTTCCATACGTATAAGGGGAGTTACCTTAGGGGGGAGGACCTTGTTCTGTTGCCAAGTTTATCGCCAAAAGTGACGGTAACTTGGCAATACCTCTAATATTTTGCCAAATTCCAATAGACTTCCATTGTAAACCAATAGGCTTTACTTGCTTACAGAAAATCAACAAATTGAGATATTTTAATGCAATAAAAACTAATATTAGCTTAAGGGATTATATTAATTATATTTAAGGGAATTCAAGTCAATTAAATTATGAATAAAAGTAACATGATACAATGCTTAGCATGCTTTCCCAAACATAAATTTTAAGTGAGACCAAACTCGTCACCAAGGGCGGCTAGTAGCTTACTAATTTGGCGCTACTCTCATTCAAATTTGGTATTGACGAATATTCTCTTATTGAGTTCGTCGCATTTTAGCTTCTTAAAATTTGAGTAAAATTAGCTTCGAGTAAAACTTGCAAAATTTTAAAACCAAGAAATATGAAAGCTACCTCTTCCTCACGGCATTGGCCGAAAGGACTTTTTAGTAGTGTTATCACATGTGACAAAAAATCTGTAGATAATATACAGGTCTGTACAAAAGAATTTGAGCATATTTCCTTGTATTGTCAGATATAGCTGAAGGTGAATTTTCAACTGTTATGCGTTTTCTAACAAAACTAAATGTTAGCTTATTGTATAAAATATATACAAATATATAGAACATATACAGTGCTTCACAAAAAAATTAGAGTACCTTTATGGGCAGAAATTCTTAAAATCTCCTTTTCAAATGTATTATGCATTTTTTAAATTGTTTGCTTAGCTATCTTCTTTCACCATGTTAAACGGTTGGTTTTCATTAAAATAGTCTAGAAGTGTTTCATAATCTATTCTTAATGCATGATTTTTTTTTTTTTTTTTTTTTTTTTTTTAAAGTTTTGAGAAATAATCTGAATTGTATTATACTTGTATTTCAACCGTTAATTTTTATTTTTCATTATTAATTTTCGTTGTTGTTGTTGTTGTTGTTATATGAGGCATTGTGGATATTAAGAGTATACACTCAAGACTCAACCAAGGGGAAGATTAGTAACTGGTGCAGCTTTTGCAAGGTTCAGTTTTCCTCTAATGCACTTCATTCTAAATCTTTGGAATCATATTGTGCACTAAAAAATGTTTGAAAGGATGTTAAGTTTCAGTTGATCTGTGTATGTGATTTAAGGTATAATAACTGCATGTCCAATACTATGTTTGATCAAACTATTGATTGGTCTATATTCAGTGATGTAATTATTTTCTTACTGGCAAGTAGCTTATTTTATAGTAATTTATTAATAAATAATAATAATAATAATAATATAAAAAAGTTATAAATAAATTATAAATAAAAAAATATAAATTAATAAAAAATAATTAATTATAAAATTATAAATAAATAATAATAATTTAGTAATATAGTATTTTTATAGTAATCCAGTCAGATATTTAACAAACATATGTCTTCTTTTAACTGAAGTAAAACTACTTTATAGCTCTCTCGTTCACCCCTTCCCTGTTCGCCTGTTTGATCACAGAAAATAACAATTCTTTTGTAGATCATGTTTGGTGTTCTTATAAAACTCAATAAAAGAGAAAATGGTATCTTTAGTAGACGCATGAACTTTGACATCTGTTTTCTAGCCAGAGAAGTTTGAGGTAATGGGTTTAATTTTGTAATGAGATTTGTAAATAGACAATATTTTAGTCATTTATGTATATGAATAAGAAGTTAAGAAGTTATTAAATTGGTTGGTTTGTTTTATATGAAATACTTTTACATTGAAGTACATACCGCTATTTTAGGAAGCGAGATTGTGAATTTAATTTAATCTTTGTAAGATAGCTGTGTCTGAAATTACTTTTTAAAAGTTCAGCTATCTGTAATTGTTCAGCGCTCCATTTTTTTCAAGTTTGTGTATATTTGTATATTTTTTATCCAATGCATTAGCACAAAATTTACATTAACATGCATGTTTCTCATAATAACTTTAGTTCATTTTAAACAGACACATGAAATTAGAGAACCAGTGGAGAAAATGGGCTAGGTATATATCGCTCACCCCTAAGAAAAGTGACACATCTCGACTAAAGTAAATTTCACAGGAGAGGCAAAAGAAAATTTGCTTGATTTTACTGTAACATGAAATTATAGCACTTAGCTCTGAATGCAGGATTAAAAACGTTCATAAAAGCATAAAACACTTAAGAGTGAAGCCGTAGCATGAGGTTTGGAGAGTTGGGTAATTTTTCCTCCCCACACAATATACCCCTGTTCTATGGTCACAAATGGACAAATAGCGTAATAAAGTGATTTTCCGTATAACTACACTTATGAAACTGTTAGTGTAGCAAGACGCACCTATGACAGACCGATTAGTGGCATAAAACGCAAAATTGATTTTTGCGAGATGTGTCACTTTTCTTGCGGGTGATCGATATGTGCATCGCAATACCTTCAAATTCATATTGCTGTAAAAATAAGTTA
Organism: Maratus speciosus; assembly: GCA_963932465.1. Classification (NCBI taxonomy): domain Eukaryota; kingdom Metazoa; phylum Arthropoda; class Arachnida; order Araneae; family Salticidae; genus Maratus; species Maratus speciosus. The sequence continues at coordinate 379,556,982 of OZ010791.1, forward strand.
TATTTTCGGATGATTTCAAACATAAAATGGGAAACCCGTCAAATTGACAGGTTCCGTAAATCTAGTGTTATTTGTAATTAGGAAAACATACAGCATCAAGTTATTGTAAAAATTTATTGAAATTTATTTAAATGATTTTAAGAATACAAGGAGAACTAATATTCACACAGCAAAGTCATGGAAACTTGTATACTTCATTTCAGGTTGACAAATGTTTGCACAGTCTTGCCCTCAACATACAACAGTGAACTGAATAAATGATTTATGAGTTTTTTTTTTTTTTTTTTTTTTTTTTTTGATAATGTTAAAAAGTATAAGATGAATGATGATTTATCTTATAAAATGTTTTCTACAGCGGGGAAGTATTAAGGAAAGATGAGGGATTTAGTGCATTTATGTTTTGAAACACTAAATGGGTGAAAGTAACAGAACAAATAAGGCTGCATTCTATCTGACAAGGAGAGGGCCAATCTTGTTAATGACAGATTTTGATTATTTTAATATATGTTGTAGGGTAGAGACCCCTTAGTGTCAGGTTCAACGGATTTTATCCAACGCTCCTTAGTTCTTGAGAAACCGGGGGGTCTAATAATCATACACAACTTACATACCTACATTGCAACCGCAATGATAAGTTGGTCGAAGCTCAGTTTGTACGGCATTCGCTGGATGATCTGCGGGCCCGGGCTCGGTACCCGAAAGCGCTCATTTTTTGTTTTATAAATATATTTGTTATTATAATTTAATAACTTCAATTACAAATTTTAATATCATACATTAATTATAATGTTAACAAACTTAAATTTATCATTTTTTTATTTTTAAACTATTATTTCTCATCCTTTAAAGAGGTTTAAAAAGAAATTGGATCTATTATTGAATGATAAAAATTCTAGAAATCGTGACAAAATCTGTTGTGGTGCCATCCAGTTATGATAAAATAAAAGAATATTCAAATAAAATAAAAATAAACGCAGAAAGAAGATAAAGGTGAAAGCAAACTAATTGAAAGCGCAAGCATACGTATGACAAATTTAAAAATCTTTATTATGCAAAAAATCGGTTGTAATTCAATTCTGATGCTAATTTTTAATATAATTCTGCTTGTTATTTTAAAAACAAAATAATACTATTATCGCATTGACTTCCTTTGTTAAAGAAATGCGTAAATGATGTTTCTTTAAAATCACGAATTGACACAATTGCTCAATATCATTGCATCGATAAAGAATATATGAAATACATTTAAAAAGTGATTTTTTTTTTTTTAAATAACAGTTTTATGATGTTTTATACAACTATTTAGTTAAAAGTAAAAAAATAAATAGGTTAAAATTATAATTGATATACAATATTATAAATTTTAATTTACAATGAGATTATTAATTATACTTACAAGTATATTTATAAAACAAAAAATGAGAAAAACAAATGTAGCGCATTGAGGGATCGAACCCGGGCCGGCGGATCAGCCGGCAAACGCCATACCAACTGAGCTACGACCAACCTATCATCGCGGGTTCAAAGTAAGTATTTAAGTTGTGTACTATTATTAGACCCCCTGGTTTCTCAAGAACTAAGGAGCGTTGGATAAAATCCGTTGAACCAGACACTAATCCGGTAATTCTCCGTCAACTTTAACCTCGCGTTTCGAGCTTAACTCGCGGTTGAATGTGAAATCTAATTCACCGTTTACCCAACCTGACGAAATTCGAGGGAAATACTAACCTGGGGTTGACTAATTCAACCAAGCTCAGGTAGGTAGGTTAGTGAACCGCGCATGCCTAGTAGAAATAAAGATGGCGGTCGTTTTAAATTGTGCGATGATGCTTCTTTTTTTAAAACAAAGTTGTCTGGGATTTATTAATTAAACAAAGCATTAATTATCAAAGATGGTATTATAAAAGAATGTGTCACTTACATTTCTCACTTTATATATATATATATATATATATATATATATATATATATATTTGCTCTATGAACGCAAAATTATATTAATTTGTGTGTCAAAAACGAAGCTTCAAATTTTATTGATTTACAAAGTATTTTTTGGTGGCGCCATCTAACGAATCCATATAGAAATATGTTCCTTCAATATCAATTTAGTAAAAATATATGACTCACACCTCTTTCTTTCGCTCTCTCTTTTTTAATAATAATGAAAAAATAGAAAACAAATTTTCTTCCAAATTTTGTTCCACCGCCGTACCATTCATAGTTGCTTAAAGCATGAATTTTCTACCAAATTGTGTATATATGGTCAGTTGTTCATAATAGATAAATAATTATTTTTTTAATTACATACTTAGTAAGTTTGAAATAATTATTTTTGTTTTAAAAAGACATCTTCTTCAGAAGATTTTTTTTTTTTTTTTTTTTTTTTTTTTTTTTTTGCTACCGGCATGCTATTTTATCCAAGATATTTTAATTGAATCTGTAATTAATTACATTTGTTAAATAAAAAATATATGCATTAGAAATAATTATATGAAAATATCTTCATATATAATATTCATTGTAAAAAATAAATAAATAAACCTATTGCATTATTTACTTTTATTCTACTTAATACTACTAGTTTGATCTGATAATTGTTTATTGAACTTATATTAAAGAAAATTATTTTTTTAATCAAGTTTTTTTTTTTAATCAACTGTTTTTTAAGAATTTTATTGTTAAGAATTTTACTGAAAATTTTGTTCTATAAACGAACAAAACCATGAAATCCAAACAGTAATTCCAAATTTATTCATAAGAATTTTTTATTTAAAAATTAAACATGATAAGTATGCATTTCCAATACTGCCTTTAGTTTCGTTATTGAAAAGAAACAGATAAAGATGTTGTATAGGAAGGACAGAACTCGCAGAAACGATTACTAGGTCATGTGATTCCTTTGGCCAATCAACTACGCAGATTTCAACCAAGGATTGACTAATCTCAGGTCGACTAATCGCGGCTTGAAAGTTATCGATGAATTCAAAATATTAACCCGCGGTTAGATTTGCCAACCGAAGGTTTCTCAACTGAGAGTTGAACCGCGAGTTAAAGGTTGGTTGAGAATCGACCGGTAAGGGGTCTCTATCGTACAACATATATTAAAATAATCAAAATCTGTGATTAACAAGGTTGGCCCTCTCCTTGTGAGTAGGGAATAAGATTAAGTTGCACTTTGCTCACTATATTATATGACAGGATGTATCAGGTCAGGATAAGAATTTTACACAGTTCAAGACAATTTTTCTGTTAAGTTCTTTGCACTAGAAGCAAATACAAGGTGTCCCATAATTCCATTCACATTTAAAAAATTCACAAAGAATTAACAAATTTTTGTATCTAAATGTGGTGTCAGAGTATTGGATTTTTTGTGGCAAAAGAAAAAAATAATTAGATTTTTTTTTTTTTTACTTTTTTTTTTTTTTTTTTTTTTTTTTTTTTTTTTTGCTACAAAAATTCTGACCATTTGCCAATTTTTTGGTGCAAACTTCACTCCAATACAATAACTTGTTAAATTTTTATGATTTTTTGAAATGTGAACAGAGTTATGGTACTGTATGAAATATTTTTCTTTTGCCACAAAAAAACTCCAATTTTTGACAAGTATTTTGGTGTAAACCGCACTCCAATACGACAATGTATTAAATGCTCTTGAATTTTGAAATATAAACTTGCTTATAGATATCGTTAAACTTTTTTTTCTATTGCCACAAAAATCAAATTCTTTCACAAGCCTTATAATGTAAACAGACTCGCCCTGTATTACTATGAGTTAATTTAATATGAAATTTTAGTTTTTTGATTAATATCTCCAAACGTATTTACTTTGCCAAAAGAACTAATATTTATTATAAGAATAGGATTCTTTTTCGCTTTTTTAAATGAATTTCAGATTAGGAAGTGAACTTGAAGTAAAATAAATTTAATAGAGCTTTAACAGAGCTTTTCTTAAAAAAGGAAGGAAGAAAGACAAACAAAGGTCACTATTGTTTCAATGTGTTGTTCGTTCACACAAATGAGCTGCTTTTACAAAGTATTTGAACAGCGATGGGAATTATTTGATCATCTGTAAGTTGCATAAACGGATGATATAAAGGTAGACTGAAAATTTTAGAATTCTGTTTTTAATAAATACAATATGTAATTATTCTTGCTTAACCCTTTACGCACAGAATTATGAATCCAGAAATTGCTCTACCCCAATAATTATCTTCCTTAGTGCCTGGACATATATAAGAAAACTTATATTGTAATAATATGAAATTTAGATAAGATTTTTCATTAAAACTGATTTAATAAATTGATAGATATAGCTCATTTTCAAAAATATTTACAAGTATGATTAATTAACAAAAAATTCTGTTAAGAAAATCTCACGATTCTTTATAAAAAACAATGTAAATAAAAGTATTGTGATTCTTTCTTCAAATGGAAAGGTTTTGTAGTCAAAAAATTTTTATGTAACCTATTTTTAATAAGAGAAAAGCTACACCTTTGTAAATGGTGTAGAAAACTACCACTTTATAAAATAATTAATTTTGACTGTTTCGCTATGCTTTCTAAATGTGATCGAGCAAAGTACTTTGTATGGAAAGTAAAATCTACTTTTAGTAATAGATGGATTATTTTTTTTTTTTAATGGTACTTAAAAGTACCCTCAGTGGATCGAGGATTAAGTGCTTACCATTTTCCATCTTTCCTTAACAAATATTTCTAAAAAAAAAATTATTGTTTAAAAAAACCCCTCAAAACATGCATTGTTTCATGATATAAGATTAAATCACTACAAACTCTTCCTGTTGTATGTTAGGTGCTTTCGTTTATGCAAATTCCTTCACATTAAATGCATTTCTTAGACTGGTGTTATCCTCTTTGGAGACTTTGGTGGAAATGGTTGTCCATTTCTTGGATTTTTATGACTACTTTCTTGCTCTAGATCATTACTGCTAGCACTGGATTCATTTGTTTGTTGAATATTTCGATTTTCAAAATCCTCTTCTTTAAAAATTGGTGGTTCTTTGTTTTCAGTTTTTGCCTTCACTTTTTCATTATGGTGCTTGATAAGTGTATCAGCAGAAACAAAATTAATAGGATTCAGTTCTTTGTTTTCAGTTCTTTTAGGGCGATCATAAATTGGATTTTCTTTTTCTTTTTGCTGCTTTTTTCGCTTAGGCTTCACAATTACAAAATAAATCACTACATATATTAAAATCATTAAAATTATCAGTCCTACAATCAGACCAACTATAAGACTTATGGTCTTTGGACTAGTTTTGCTTATTTTGCTTTCATCATCATCTTTACCTGGTGCATCTGTGGTTTCTCGGTTAGAAACGTAAACTTCTACTATAGTAGAAAGATCACTTTCTTTGTATGAGTTTTTTGTTTTCATGGCTATGTAGTATAATCCATTTTTTTCAAAATCATTGTAGCTTATTTTTAATTCTTCAGTTTTACCACTTTCATTTGGGGAAAATGTGTAATTTAACGAATCACCTCCATCATCAAAGTTAGTCTTTGCTTCTTCTGATGAAGTAAAACTTTTTATTTCGTAAGATTGAACTAGAAAGAAAACATAAATGAAATGTTTATAAACTTGCTATGTTAAATTATATACAGGGTATCCTGAAAAATTAATTCATTGATCATGGTTTTCCACAGTTATTTTGTCAGAGGTATTTTAAATTACAAAAAATAATTGAACACGGAAGCCATTTTAAATCTCGCCATCAAATTGTTAGATACTCGCTAAATACAATACAATTTAATTTTTACTCAGATATGGTTTAATTTTTGTTTTTTATAAGGTTGATATTGATAATCAAATTATATTTTAAGAATCGTATATAAGCGTTATTTTAATTAATTTTAATTGTAAATTTACACATTTATGACATAGTAGGTAACTTCAGTCAATGTTTTAAAAGGATTTGTAAAAAAAAAAATAATAATAAAATAAGAGAGCATCATACGTTATCACATGATCATACTAAGTTGATTAAATCTTTACCGTAAATCAATTTCATAAATATGTAATTTTTTTCAAAAATTTTGAACATTAAATGGCATTTAAAATTTTAGTGATCCGTAGATATTTCACAAAGAGGTCACATGTGCGCCTAGAGAACTAAAATTTCCGGAAATTGCGAAGTGGTGGGATAACAAAGCGGGTTTTTTTTTTTCTTTCTGGAAAATTGATTTTTCACAAATAAAAGCTATCCTTGGAGCTATATTTTCTTAGAAAATGTAAAAGATTGAGCATTTTTTAAATTTATGTGCACAAAAAGTTTTTTATTTGCACTTCATATGAATATATTACAAAAAGAAATAAAAATACTTTTACTGTTAAAATTTTAGATATATTATTCAACTGTTTAAATGAGCTGTTGCAAATGATTTAGTTATGCTTTCTATTTTAAATTGCTTTAAAACTAAAAACAATCTTAAAAGTTTCACCCACTGTTTGCTAGAATTTGGGTCTATTTAACAAAGAACACAATATTCCAACCACAGTTTTCCTCTTCCAGCAGTTAGAATTTAAAAAAATTAGACTCTGTTTTAGAACAAAGACAGTCATAAAGATTATAAATTTTGTTCAAAGTTAATTGAAAAATTTTAGAAATCGAAAACTAATAAATTTTTTACTGATTCTTTGATAATTTTTTTTAAGTTATACAACAGGCGTACTTTTTTCATACGTAACTTATCTAAATTGTTTGCAACTAAATTTTGTCAGAAGATTTCTTATTTATATATTTATTTATAGAATATTTCCCTTTATTAAATTTACCTGTTAATAATGATACTGACTACTTCAAAACTTTGACTATTTTTCTATTATTTCCTAATTTTATTTTCCAAAATAACGCTTTTTTTTATTCGGATTCAGGAAATTCTTCAAGGGGCTGCTTCATCAAGCATGTTATCAAATTTATATCTTTATTTCTGTGAAAGAAAAATTATTAACAATTATATATTGCTCTACAGATATATAAATGGTATAATTATTCTTTCTATTAATGATAATAATTCTATATCTCTTCTTGTAACGTATCCTTCTAATCTAGATCTTAGTATTACTTATTCAAATAATTCTAGCATTAATTTTATGGATGTTAAAATTAATATTCTACCCAATAACACCCTAACATTCAACATTTATGATAAATGTAATGACTTTTCATTTAATGTAATTAATTTTACTAACTTCAATTCCTGTTTACATAGTTTATAGAAATATTCTACTCAATCATATCAAACGTTTATGTTCCTCCCAATTCATACGGCTTAATATATTTAAATTAAAGCTATTAGCATTGTCTTATAATTATCCCGTTATTTTATTTCTACATGGATCAAATCTTAATATTCTATTTTTTTCTATTTTTTACCAGCGTGGACATATAAAATGTAATATATGTACATACCGGGTGTCCCAAAAATAACTGATGGATTTTAAAATTCCATAAATTGCAAACGGTGACATATATTAAAAAAATTCTTGCAGGAGTGTTATGTAAGATGTCAGGATTTTTTATGCTGCGATTCTCAGATTTAGTTACCAATAGCATCGATGGATGCGCTGCAAGCAATAACTGCTAAACCCAGACTCGATTTTTCAGCCTCTCTCTTCTTCCATGCGAAAAAAGGAGATTAAAATGTTTTGAATGGATCCCGAAGTACCAAAAATTGGGTCTGTTGCTCTCAGCGGCATATATTGTTTGAAATTCGAACTAAAATCAAGAATCACAGTACAAAAACTCCTGACATCATACATAACCCTCCTGCAAGAATTTTTTTAATATCTGTCACAGTTTGGAAGTTATTGAATTTTAAAATCCATCAGTCATTTTTGGGACACTCGGTATGTATATAAAATCGAAAACACTATTATAAAGGGTGGGTTGCAGATTGCTAAAAAAATTATAAAAACATATACAAAATTCTTCAAAACAAACAGTATGTGTGTCTATGATTTATATACATTATCAACTTTTATCAAAAAAATTATAAAATCAAAATACCATTATGGAGGGTTGAGGTAGGGAATGCTAAAAAAAGTTTTAAAACCTCATATATGTATGTATACAGGATATCCCTAAACTCATGGTACATACGTTAGGGGGTGATAGAACACAACTAGAGAAGCACAAATCACCATACAATCCATGGTCGGAACGCAAGTCGTGAAAAGCTAGAGCGCGAAACATACTGTGGCACAAAATGTGGAGAAAGAAGATAGACAGCGATGGAATGAAAGGAAACCGATAATATGAAGAAAAACATTTTATTCAACAAAATGAAAGTAAACAACACGTACGTCCCCCATCACAGCAACTGCTCAAAATTGCGGCCGCCAACAGTAACGCAGGCTTCACACCGTCGATGGAGTGACCGCCGTACATCGGCGAAAACACCAGGCATCTCTCGTATGGTATCAGCAGCTACGGATATCAGGACAACGAGGGTGTTCAACGGAATCCATGGGACCATCGTCGTAGATGAGGCTCGGCTCTTCATGTGACCCCAGAAGAAAAAGTCCACCAGACATGACAAATCAGGTGAGCGGGCCGGCCAGTTGATTGGTACAACCTTTGGGCTTCCCTTGCATTGCCATCTGCCGCTCCGTACATGTAATGCATCTCGGCCTTCTCCTGATTTGAGTACACATCCATCTCATCGACGATCCACAGAACGAATGAAGACAGCTGCGGTGAACAGCCTTTTTATTGCGGTCGCTGGGAGGCGCCCTCTAGCGCTTTACGGATTGCGTTCCGACTATGGATTGTATGGCGATTTGTGCTTGTCTATTTATGTTCTATCACTCTCTAACGTATGTACCACGAATTTAGGAACATCCTGTATATATACTTATATATTATATTTTAAAAAAAATGGGTTTCATGCATTTCACTTCATATTTTTTCATAAATATTTCACATATTGGCACGTAATGCAAAGATATATTATACTATCTTAAAATAATCCTTATTATTTTTTTAATATGATTTATCTACTCATTTTATATTTTTTATAATAATTGTTTTAAAATAATTTAATCAATACTTTTTTCCCATTTTTACTCAGTTATTTATTTTAAGTTTTTTTCTATATTTTTCATTCTATTTTTTAATAAATTTTAAGTTATTTCATATTTTTCATTCCATTTTTAATATTTATCAGTTAGAGTTGATTGCTGTATCTTCAAACTTCTTCTTTCCATTTCACTCTTCTCTATACATATAGATGACAGCACTAAAAATTTTGTTACAATATTATTTTTCTTTTTTCACACCAGAAGACAGCAGTATATTTATTTTTATTAAATATCTGCTTTTTTAGTAGTTAAATCATAGCCACATGTTATCACAATCTCAAATCTGTTTCCATCTTTACACATTCTGTCAAATTTTTTGTATTTTAGATTTTTATCTATTATTGAAGTATTATGTTCTCTTCATTTATTTATCTTTTAATACCTTATGTGTAATATTTCAATTTTTAGATATCTTAGATTTTTTTTCATTTATTTTGAGAATGTTTGATATGTTATAAGGAGCTAAATTTTATCATTGTAGGCCTAATGGCGACAAAATTGTATGAAATAACATATCTTTACTATGAATTAAACTTCCAAGCTCCTCTGACAATTCTGTAGGTTATTCATAGTTTCTTATGACCTTTCATTCCGTTCATGACCGTTCATTTCTGGTTTCCAATACTCATATTTTTTTTTATCTTCATAATTTTACCAGTTTGCTCATACATTTGTGATTTCATTTTAATTATATATATATATATATATATATTTAAGGTAAACTTAGAAAAGAATAAATGTTATTTTTAATTTTTTGTATAATCTGTTACATTAAAATCTGCCTGTCTGTATTTTTCCATTACTTCTCCTAGAATATCGGTCGTTGGGCAATGAAATTAACACCAGTTATCCGCTTGGATCCAAGAATGTTGTATAATGTATAAGGTCTCATAATTTTAAAATTTCAATAAATTTTCCAAGATATTATTACTATTTTATTTATTTATTGTTAATTTCGTATTTTTTTAAAAACATTTCGGTAATGGTGGAAACTAAATTACTGCATTTTTGTAGACAAAAGAGAGAAAAGGGGAAACGATCGAGATTATCAGATTGTTTTACGTTATTTTCCATTAACATTGAAGAGAGCAGTTATTTTCAATTTAAATTGATGTGAAAAGAATCTTGATTAAAATTTTCAAGAAAATTTTAATAAATAAAAACGTATTTTCACATATTCAAGTTTCATGAATATTTTTATTCTACAGAAACAAAAAGCGCCTGTCGACATAGTGACACATAGAAATTATTACATAGATTTTTTTCTCCAGAAATCGAAAGATCTTATGTAATGTAAATGCGTTCTTTGCTTTATTAAATCTCAGAAATTCTCTCATTAAATAATGCTTGAAATACTATCAAAATTTAGTGGTAGTAATCGACCATTTGGGTCGGAGCGCTCTCATCCCCGGTATGAGAAAACTTATGTGCTTAAATACAAATCTCTTCTAACTTAAATCACCTCTGTTCAACATATTTTTTTTCTATAAAGCATTCAAAACTAACAAAATTTCGATGATTTGCGAAAAAGGACAAACCATTTCAGAAATCGTGTTTCACTTTGCTAATGTAAACAAACAAGTTAGTCACTCATCTTTGAGATTCATTAATAAGAATTAAAAAAAAAAAAAAAAAAAAAAAAAAAAAACTCTCGCACATTGAATATTTTAACCTCATTCAGTATTAATATTTAAATTTCGTGTACTTTAATAGTTCATATCAAATAACCGGTTTTAGTTTTCCTATTGTAAACAATCAAAAATCATATAAAAATTTTTTTTGACGTCATTCGCCTAAGAGACAGTTAAATTAGTTTTTGTTTTAGAAGTAAACTTTTAGACAATTGAATTCCATTTTCTGCGTATTAGTTTCTGAAATGGAAAAGGTAATAAACGACGTCTTTTGTTTGTTTGTTTCAGGTTTCTATGTAGAGTTTATTTTGGTAAAATTAATTGATTTTGTGAATCATCAATCTATTTCCCCCCTTTTTTTTACAAATTTAATTATTTCTCAACATTGCATAATTTCAATTGTACACTGTTGAATAGTGTGGGGGGGGGGGGGAGGGGGAATGTACTTTCAAATGTAATATTTTTGTGAACTGTATTTCAATTTACTGACGTTTTATGATTTTTAAACCAAACAGCTCGATTACGGAAAATTAACACGTTTGCACTTAAAACATTATGAATAGTTCAGCGTTTGTTTCCGGCTAATATATCATAACAAAATTAAGACTTCATAATAAAACACAAATTAAAACTATATATCTGTTTCCTTTTACTGATTAAGAAAGAAAAAATTGTAATTTCTCTTCTGTTCTGTCATGTTACATACATAATATTAAAAATTTGTTGCTTAAACTCTAGAGACCCATGGATTAATCAGGCCTGAATTTAACGTTTCAGGTAAGTTTTCCTCATTGTCGATGAATAGTGTATAAGCATTTTTACATCTTTTACAGTTCAAGTCAGTAAAAGCTATTTGTACTGCTAGTGCATTCAACCTTTATGTGTTTCTTTTTGCTAAGTAAGTTAGATCTGTAATTTCTCCTCTGTTTTGTCGTCTTATTTGCATCATATTACAAATTTGTTGTTAAAACCCCAGAGGCCCATGCACTAATCAGGCCCTGAACTTTACGTTTTACGTCAGTTTACCTTATTGTCGATAAATAGTATATGAATATTTTTATCAATTATTTAAAATTTTAAGTGAAAACTACGACTTCTACCCATTATCCTAATGTGGGCATTTACACTAAGTTAGTTTTTACTAAAAATAAAGAAAGAAAAACATCAGAATGTAGCTATTATCAAATTTTGAATTGATTATTTTGTGAATGGAATTTCAAATTATCTATTTTCCAAATGGAAGTAAACTCTTTCTGGTAAAAAACTGAAAAAAACTGGGTTCCTACCCGAAATACCCGGTTTTTTTTTTGGTTTTTTTTTCGAGAATTCAGACTCACACAGGGGATATAAGTAGAGAAGAAATGGGGCTCCGACCTCAGGAGGAGGCTGGAGGCTGAGGAGGAGGGAGGACAGCCTCCTCCCGAAACTGTCTTGTAAGAGGAGGTGTAAATGAGGAGGAGGGAGGGCGCCTCCTCTTGAGAGTGTCTTATAAGAGGAGGTGTAAAATGGGGGTAAAAAATTTTTGAGAATGGGGGGGAGGGCGATCAGAATATTTTATGTTATAAGAGAGGGGTTAATTGGAGAGGGGAGGAATTTTTGAAGGGGAATTTTTCGAGATTGAATTTATTTTTATTCAGCTGTAGTACGAGGTTCGAATGAATAATTAATGAATTAAAAAAGTAATTAAATTAATGAATGAGAAAAAATAATTTAGAAATTTTAATGAGGGGACTTAGAATTTTTTGAGTTTGAAATTTATTTTTAGTGGAATTTTTGGTGTGTTATAGTACGAGGGAGTATTTTTTTACTGTCGGTTAACTAATTAGTAATTAAAAATAGCAATTAAAAATTTAATGAGGAAATATTTAATGAAGCGACTGAATTTTTCGAGCAATTTTATTAGTATAGTACAGCACGAGGCTCGAATGAATTATTGAAAATGGAAATTAATTTAAAATATCAATTAATTAAAAAGTAATTAAAAGTAATTAATAAGAAAAATTAATTTAGAAATTTTAATGAGGGGACTTGGAATTTTTAAGTTTGAAATTTATTTTTTAGTGGACTATAATATACAGTTAAATTTAAGAATAATTAAAAATATTCATTCATTAAAAATAGTAATTAAAAATGATAATTAAAAAATATGAACAAGAAAATAACGAAGAAAATTTTCGAGAGTTTCATTTAATTTTGTTAATGAATTGAGTGTTTTGAGATATTTTTATTTGAAATAGAAATTTTTGAAAAAAACAGTGGAAATTTTAAAATCTTTGTAGGAATGTGAATGTTTTTTGAATAAAACTTGGGGAAGGATTTTATTCTTGTCAGTGACATGTTTTTTAAAGATATTTGGGTTTTTATTAGGGAACCTAACCCGTATTTTCGCATGGAAATCCATGGTTCGACGGAAACTACGAAGACTCCGAACGATTAGGCCGACGGGCGCGATTCGGTTCGAACCTAGCACCTCCTGTCTACCAGCTTCGAGAGCAGAACCTCTCGGCCACTGGTCGGGCAATAACTTAATGAAGAAACTTTAGAAATTTTTCGAGGGTTTTATTTGATTTTGTTAATGAATTGAGTGTTATGAAATAGTTTTATTTGAAATAGAAATTTTTTGAAAAAACAGTGGAAATTTTTTAATCTTTGTAGGAATGTGAATGTTTTTTTGAATAAAATTTGGGAAAGGATTTTATTCTTTTAAGTGACATGATTTTTAAAGATATTATTTCGAATTGCAGTCATGTTTTCACAAATATTTCTCGGTTTTATATATATAAATGAATTGAATGTTTTGTATTAGTCGGTTAGTAATTATAGATTATCATTAGTTAGGTAAAGGAAGTTATACTTTTGTGTCGTGCTTTCTGACTAAACTTTACTTATTGAATGAAAAAAATATATGTAACTAGGAAATTTGATGAATATTTGAAGAAAAAATTAAATTTTCAGTGATCTATTAATCTACTCAATGTATTAAGCAAAAATAAAACTGAAATTATACGTAACAAATATTTCAAAACACAACACAAGTATTGAGAGACTTAATACCATTCCATAATTTTTTTAAAAAGGGATATAGCTGATTTCGTTTTATATAACATCAAATTTTTCTGTATGCGTGTATTCCCCATATGGAAAAACCCTGTGGTAGATAAGCGGCTCAACAGTTCGCATGATAAGTACATGACTCACTTTACTTGAGGGTTTCTTTGCTAACGCAGTGAGAAATAGGGATTAGATAATTCTTAGTAGTTAAATATTAATTAAAAGGAAATTAGAAATTTGGTTTAGCACTTTATTCTTTTAAATGAGATGTTTTCTAAAGGTAATTTTTAGAAATTACAGATTTTTTTTAACCATTTTTCAGTTACGTTTTTGAATTGAAAGAAATGTTTTAGACATTTATCGGTTATACTATTAATGAATGCACTCATATTTGCTCATTTAGGAACCTTTTAGAAATATTTTGCTAAGAATTTAGAACGTATGAAAATATCCAGAATGTCATTAAAAATGTAGGATCTTCACACATGTTAATGAAGTACAATTTAATATAAAAAAAAATTGTAATTCCCATTTAACTTTTAATCTAGTAAATTTGTGAAGCCACACAAACTTTGAAATTTCTCTTAATTTAAATAAATATTATTTTGAGATCATTTTTTATAAATATTAATACACGAAAGAAATGATTGTGCTTTTACATCATGTAACTTTAATCATCAAAATTTCAATAAATATTTAAAACTTTCAAATGAAAATGATAAGCCTTTCGTTTAATATTTTTCAGTTTAATTAATGCGTAATTAAATTTTTCGAAAGATTTTCATAATTAAAACAAATAGAAGAGGAATTCTTTTCAAATTTATTAAGAAACAGGCAAGTTATTATTAACCAATACTTTAAATCACTGCAAACTTTTTACATGATGAGTCATCACTGAGAACTTAGTATTATTTCTACACATAAGTGTCATTCTGATCTTACATGTAATCAAGAGGAAGCTTTTAATTAATATGTTATTAATATCGAGGTATATGAATAGTTATACTAGTTATACTCTTTGAAATATATATATATATATATATATATATACATTCCTATACGTGTCTTAAAAACCTGACATAGTCATTCTGCGAAGTGTTTGTGAGATATAGATTTAGTTCCCATTTATGTTATGTAATAGAGATCACGTGATTTTTCCCACCAATCGCAGTTCATTCTTTATCATTATTCTGAGATAGTATTGTAAGTATCATTTTTTTTTTTTAGGAAATGTATAGTGTTAGACAAATGAATGACCAGAATTTGAAATATTTCGTCAAAATAATTTGCATATTAACTCACTTATACCATTTTTATATATTAACTAACTTGCATAACTTTCTACGACCATGACTTTTGAATATACTAGGATCTGACTGAAGTTTTCAAGACATATTTATCTCTAAGCTTTGACGCTTGAAACAAACAAGCAACTCTCTTTTCAAAACGGTTCTCGGTTCTCCCTCTGCCAAACTATATATCGCGTTACATGCTTTCAACCAATAGGGAAGCTTCAAACAGCTCTTTTAGAGATATTTTTCTGTTCCGATCTGAAATGAGCGGTCCAGGGGATGCTACTCCTAAAAGGGTGATTTGGCAAACCAGTTTTTTGTGGAAAATGTCTCTTTTTGATAAAACAGATACTCAGAAAGAACAAAAACACGCGTAAAACTTTTCGTTCTTTTGTTGAGTTAATAATTCGTTCTTTTGAATTAAGAGTGTAGTATACTTTCGAAAAAAATATTCTTACCACATACTTATTCTTCAAGAATCATTATTTTGTAAAAATGCTTCCCTTTAACCTTCTTAAAATCCGATGCTATGAAATTTACAGGAACTTTCGTCCCACTTTGGATGGCGGACAGGATGAAATTTGAAAAATTTTGTTCCTCCCTTGCCAGTGTCTAAAACCCATCATTCCACAAAATTTGTTTTTATCTGTACCAGTAGATTCCGAGGTATAATTATAGGTTAGTATTTAAAAACTAATTTATAAAAAAAATCTAATTAAGATTTTATAACTCGGGCTTTGATATTTTGCATAGGTGTTCAGGAGAACCTTTCTGCCCAACCTAATTAATTTCGTTGTTAAATGATTCCTTTTAAACAATAGTTTTCTTCGATTTAACCATAAGTTTGATTAATAAAAAAAAATGTAAACACCTTTTCAGTTACAATAACTGTCAACCGTTTTCTCTATATGATGTCTTTATTCACCGATGTGTTTTGATGAAGGACATTTTTATTTAGAAGAACTTAAACGATCAGTTTGGTGAGATATTCCTAACCAGAATCTCCTTCTCCATTCACCGATGTGTGTTGATGATAAAAATTTTTATTTGGAAGAACTTAAACCATCAGCAAAGTACTCATTAATTGCTATAAGTGATAAACATAAATTTTAACCGCAAAATACCTTTATTTATTTACATTTTGACATGTTCATTGCATCAGACGGCAACATTCTCAAGAAAATAAAATGATTTTATTTTCTTGAGAATGATTATGTTTCTTGAATTTTGAATTTCTTGAATGATTATGCTTCTTGAATTTTGAATTTCTTGAATGATTATGTTTCTTGAATTTTGAATTTCTTGAATGATTATGTTTCTTGAATGTTTCTTGAATTTATTTTATTTTCAAGCTTGAAAATAAAATAAAATCTTTTTTTTTTTTTTTTTTTTTTTTTGAGAATGTTGCTGTCTGATGCAATGAAACATGTGGAAATGTAAATAAATAAAGGTATTTTGCCGTTTTAAAATTTATGTTTATCACTTTTAGCAATTAATGAGTACTTTGATGTTTTGAAGTAATTTTATGTATAGTTTTTAAACTATCAGTTTGGTGCGACATTCCTATCCAGAATCTTTCATTTGTAGTTATGTAACTATGTCTTTCACGTCCCCTTTTGTAGACCACAGTTTATTTAAGAATTTGTCAAAAAACGAGCAAAATCCGTCAGATCAATGACAAAGAATATGATAAAATCTCAATTGGTCTTACGTACCTCAATTGAAGGAAAAGTTTTATTAGATACAGCGGAAAGATACTTAATGAGCTTTGATATGGATGAAAATTTATAATGCTTTTGAAAGAATAAAAATCTTGTCATTGGTTACATTTAAGTAAAAAGCAAAACCAAGTATTAATAATTTTTTTAAGTAAAAAAGTACATCTATTTCGTCAAAAGGGAAATAAAATTCAATATAACTGGTAAATATGTTTTTTGAAAATTTAATAACCAGCTTTAATAAAGATTTATTTATCTAATTCGATTTAACAATGATTTTCAATGTTTCCTTTTGCAATCGTTAAATCGAGATTTGACTGTTCTAAATAATTTTAATTAAATTATATGTTTAGAAAACCTTACCTGTCCCAAAATCGGCTTCTTCACCAGGAGCTGTCCACTTTAAAACTATTCCATCTTCAGTAACACTGGCTATTCTTAAATCAGTTATTCTTGATGGTTTATATCCATCTTCTGGACGTTCATGCTCAGTTGTAAAAGTAGTTTCGAACAATTCTGAAAATTGACTTAGTGTGGGAGTAGTGTCTCCATCCACAGTACTTCCACAACAGCTCGTATAACCTAAAATACGCGCAAAGAAAATTTTTACTACACTGCAAAACATTTGAAAAAAATGTGATGAAATTTAAATTTTTTAATAGTATTTATAAACTATTGAATACAGAAGGAGTTGAAAGGCTTTTTTTAATTATTATTTATTACTAGAATATAGCCCGTCAGAATGACGTGTTTGCATTTTCAAAAAAAATTATATAGCATTGCATTATAAAAAGAATTGTGAAGTAATAAATTTTGTCTTGTCTGATTAATAGGGTCAGGTGGGGTAAAGTAAAAACAGCCCATTTTTCATTGAAATTTAATTGGCAAGAAAATTATTAATTGAATTGGTAAAATACTGATATAAAGTATGCAAATGAACTTCACTCACAAAATTTGAAGAAATATTTCACAAAAACATTCAAATTAGTACTAATAATGTTATTTTAAAACATATTGTCAGTTAACTATTTTATCTGATGGTATGTGGTAAAATAAAAGACAATTCCAACAGAAAGTTTATTTGTTTTTATTAATTGCCAAAATAATAATTATATAACTTAAATTTTAAAAAGTTGAACAGAGAAAATCCTGATTTTTTTAAACTATGCATAAAAGAAACCTGTAATAAATTTTGATAATTAAAAATCATCTTTTATCACATAAGTAAATTGCAACTATTAATTACATTAACAATTTATTTTCCCAAATTCTGTTATTAAATTACAAATTTATTTTCCCTACAAAATACAAATTTTATTTATTATAATAATGCATTGATATACTATATACATATATATATATGTAATACACGGCATTACATATTTCTGATATTCTAATTTCATTTTATAAGAAATATTCCTTCCCCCCCCCCCCCAATGTCTTCAGAATTCAAAAAACATTTTAAAAAGAAAATTTCTTTTTTTTAACTACCGACAGATGGCGCAACAGAACATATAAACGTTTGTTTTAATATTTTAAAAGTTCAAGACGAATGAACCAATTGTTTGTTTACTTTCATATAGGGATAGATAAAGCTACCAATCTAATTTAAACTAAAGTTATCGCAGCAGAATATTAGATAATTGAATGTAATCTCTTAAATATTAATTTATTTTGAATAATCTGTCTAAAAATGTAACTTTTGCGAATAGTGGAAAAGAAAGCACATTTTACTCAGCGTTTTAAGATTGAAAATCAAATCAACAATCACTCGTGTGTCGTGATGCCACATGTACAACACAAATTCCAAATCCAGAAGCAATTGAATGACTCTTTGAACGAATCATTAAAAAATACGGTCGACATCCGATTTTGCTCTTAAAATATTTGTAAAACCATAATAAAGCTTTTAAATAATTTGAAATACGTTTGTTTTTAGAAAGGAAACGTTAATCCGGTACAAAATAATTCACGGGAATGAATCACCGAATATAGCTATATTCACTGAACACCATAAAGTGTTCTCATTGGTCAGAAAATAGATTGCCTTGAAAAACAGAGGTAATTTTTCGCGATATTTTTAACCGTGTATACTGAATTCAAACTGTAAATAAATGTAAACAAAAGTGAAAAACGTATTTCAAAATATTAATATGCTTTTGCAAAATATTTTAAGAGCATTTAATGAATAGCTGAAAGAGTCATTCATTTATTTTTGGATTTGTGATTATGAATGGCAACGGTAATCTCTTGTATACATCGGAACCGTGTTGTTGGTATCTGGTTATTTTTAAATTAGATCTTAAAGCGTTATAATTGTATACTTTTTGAAGGTTTGAGAAAAATTGAAGAAGAATATGTTACATAACAAATAGATAGACAGATTAAATAAGGCAGTCGGCAAATACGGCATTGGAATGCTTAAGCCTAACGTGGCCGCGTTTGGATTATCAGGAAACGGATGAGATCAACCCCGGAAGCGTTATACATTTTGTGTCATTCTATGTATAATTATTATTCGTCTACTATCATCTATATTAGAGGTTCCCAAACTTTTAGGTCGGACGTACCACTAAATCGAAGTTCATACCTCGGCGTACCACCAGGTAACTAGGCGCGGATCCACGCCCCCCCCCCAAAAAAAGAATATATATATATATATATATAAATCCACCGCTTATCTTGACGTTCGACAAATGGTCGCTGAAAAAAAATTCGTCAATCGTTCGCAGAAAAATTCGCCAATTTCATCAAAGAGTCGCGAAAAAGCGCGAAATTTATCAAAAAATCGTGCAAAAACGCGAAATTCGTCAAAAGATCGCGAAAAACTGAAATTTCGTGAATGAATTGCAAAAAAACGCGCATTTCTTCAAAGGACCACGAAATAAAAGCAAATTTCGTCAAAGGGTCGCAAAAAAAAAACAAATTTCGTCAAAGCATCGCAGAAAAAACGGAAATTTCGTCAATAGATCTCGGAAAAATGCGAATTTCGTCAAAGAATTACTGAAGAAACGCAAATTTCGTCAAAGGGCCACCGAAAAATACATAATTAGCGCAAGGATAAGATTCCCTCAGGCGCGGATCCACAGGGGGGAAGGGGCGATAGGGGTGGTCGTCCCCCGAAGATATAATTCCGACGCTTTTAAAGGCAGTTTTCGCGGAACAGACAGAAAAGCAAACGAAAACCAAATACTTTTCGGATGTCAATGGTAAACTTCACTGATGTTTCGGCAATTAATGAACAAAAAAGGATTATGTCCTGTCAAAAGGCATATGGCGCCATAATTTTTGATACTATGGGTTGAGGTGGGGGGACGATGCCACTTCGTGTACCTTTTATTGATTCTCTACAACAGAAAATTACCACCGTTATCCGAATCCCTTTAAAGTGTGGATCTTTAAAGTGTGGATCCCTTTAAAGTGTCCCTTTAAAGTGTGGTATACTGTCACTCACAGTTCATTGTTTGGTTTATCATTTTTCGCTTTCTTTCTGCATCTTGCAGAGGAGCTCTGGAAACAGACCTGAGCCTCAGTGACAAATGTCAACTTTGATTTTAATGGACAATTTGATTTTAATAATCAGTAGATTATGAAGAGGTATACACATACACACCACTTGGATGACACATTTTGACTTTCAAGGATGTTAAGGCCCCTTCAGATTCCTGAAGGGCATCCTCTTTCAGAAATCTGATACTAAAAAATAGATGTGATAGTTATATTTTTTCGCTCTCGATAATTGGTTCTTATGTATTTTTTAGTGCTGAATCAAAAATGACCTTCATTTTTTACCATACCATCACGTCAGGATTTTTCGCAAATCGCAAATTTTTAAAAAGTCGAAATATTGCGAAAATCTCTTACTATAATATAGACGTAACTTTTTTTTCACAATAATTTATTCATTTATTTCCATTATATTAGTCATATTCTGAGGTGTCTAAAAGAAACTTTTGATCAAAAAATAGATTTCCTGAATGCATCACGTGACCGTAAAACGAACCAATGGCTACACTGTAAAAAAAAAAAACGGACTAAAAAACGGAAATACTACTGGCAATCTAGACGCCAGGACTATTTCCGTTTTTTACGGGAATTTTTACCCATAAATTACAGAAAAATTTCCGTTTTTAATCAGAAAAACGGAAAATTTTCTGTAATTTAAGGGTAAAAATTCCCGTAAAAAAACGGAAATAGTACTGGCGTCTAGATTGCCAGTAGCATTTCCGTTTTTTAGTCCGTTTTTTTTACAGTGTATTACAGTCTATTCTTGCATCTGCCAAAAGATCGTACTATGCTTAGAAAGAGCTCCTGCTATGAATTTTAATTTGCTGATTTAGATGTAAAGGCCAGTGAATATGACGTTATATTTACAAAATCGTTCTAAAATATTTCAGTTTTATATAAACTTTAAAGCTCATGACGTCATTGGCAGTTACTAACAAACTGTTCCTGTGCATTTCCTGTTTTTTTTCTGCTCTTTTTTTCCGGGAGGTAACTCCTTCACACTATGGAAAACTTTCTCAGAAATCGGTTGTTTGTTTGAAACAATTCTACCGTGTGCCATAATACTTTTGCAGTCCATATGATAATGAATTTTTCTTTGAAATATAACATCATTTTATCAGAACCATTCATCCCTTCCGTGATTAAACCGTCATTTAAGCAATTGATTTAAAATTCCTCAGTTTCATTAAATATTCATTTTAAATAATTGAAAATTATGTAATTTTCAGAAATATTTTATTTTGTGTATAGCGAGGATCTTTAAATAAAGAGGAAGGGTCCAGTCTATGTATGTGTAGGAATAAGGATCAGGGATATGACGTCATCATTGACTGACACAGTTATAGTAAAATATTTTAATTCATGAATGAAAATGCATCTTTTGTTTTCCGAATGACGTCATCATTTTCATCGGAAACATTTCGTTTTCCATATTGCTTACTATGAAAGATTATTCACTGTCATTTTATTTACAAAGATTACTGTATATTGTTTCTCAATGCATAATCTGTGTTCTGCTCTTGCGCGATTAGTGCATCATTAAACGGAATCGTTTCAATATCTTTACATTTTATGAAAACCATTAAATTTTTTCTTTTAAATATGACGCGAGTTTAAGTGGTAAAATCACTCTTCTGATTGGTGGAATGTAGTAATAAGGTAAATTAATTGTGTTACTGTGGTTGTTGCCAAACGGCAATCTGCAAATTCAACGCTATTTCAGCGCCACGCAAGAGAAATATATATATATAGATTCTGTTATAACGTTTTTAATTTGTCGATCTAATAAGTTACAATAAACCATATTTTGAGAAGAGGGGGATTATATAATAAGAGTGTTGGTTAACCGAGTGTTTCGATTAATCGGAAGTCGGATAATAGAGATTATAATATTTTCAAGTGTCTCATTATTTCATATTCATTTAATAATAACTGCAAGGAATGGTTTGACCAACAGAAATTATCACTACGTTGATTATATGTCACTCGTATCGCCCCCACCCCCCAAAAAAAAAGATTCTCTGGATCCGCCCCTGCAGGTAACAAGCATATAGCTAATACATAAAAACCTGTCTAAAACAGAACATTTTTCAATTTTTTCTGCTTCTGTCTTAACAGGTTTTACTATATTTAAAAATGCATTATTACATTACTAAATGCATACTTAGATTGACTGCTTTATATTAAAATTCTAATAAAAAGTACCTAGTATCATCATTACGTAATACATAAATTGTTTTTTAGAAAAATAAAAACTTAATGACATATCGGCGTACACTGATTCACATATAGTAGGTTAATTGCACTAATTCACAGTTTTATCGTTAACTAGCAAACCCCGCGGCTTTGCTCGCGTAATATTTGAAATATGCCAAGTGATATTTATATGTCTAATTTTTATTAAAAGGTACTAACTAATTTTTTTTTACTAGGACTTCCCTCAGAGGGATTAGTCTGAGCGATATTACTGAGAACATAGATTTAATAATAACATGTGGAAGCAAAGAAAATGAGATGTTATCTTTAATTGTCTATATACTGCGATAAATTGAAATGATGAAAATAAACGAATCGTATAATTACAAAATCTTACATATAAATTCGTACACACTGTTTAAAAAATTGGGAAATCAAACCATTCAAGACAGCCATGCATGGATATAAAATTGAAAGTACGCAATATATTAAAAGTAAAACAGAAAATGAAACACTAATTTACTTATATCGGAATTTTAACTGTATAAAATGATGTCAAGAGCATAATCAGACGCTCTGCACCAATTTGAGTAACTTTAAATGACAAATATATGATGTTTAAAAAGAATGGACTATACTTTATATGGTGTGTGCTCCCCCGGAATAGTTAATATTGTACAATATCTGTTTTCCACGGATGCAATGAGGTTGTCGATAACATTTAAGGAATTATCTTCTTAAAATCTAATATAATATAAAAGTACCGAATACATCAAAAGTGGCATGCAATGTTTCGTTAGAGTGTGTTTTAGATATGCTCGATCGGATTTAAATGATGAGTGTATGCTGGCCACTACATACGCTGTATTGTTTTGTTTTCAAACATATTCTGCACAAGTTGAGCTGTATTTAGCATGTATTAAATAAAAGAAAAAGCGCAATGATTACAACATAAAGTATGACACAAGATCTGAATATATCGTCGGCATAACTTTTGAACTGTCAAAGTGTCATTTGAAGTAATTTACAAATCCATACATATTTATTCAGCAAATCATGCAAGCTAACATACGCCAATATGAACACGATTACAAAATTTCACCAGAATAAGTTAATATATAAAAAATCTACTAATGATAACTGAGAATATGACCTTATGATAAAATGTCTAGAAAAATGAATCGGATAAAAAATTCATATCACATTTAAAACGGCACTTCCCTCTGTTAGTGGCCTTGGCGAGAGAGAGAAAAGCCTAGAGAAGGAACACTTTAACAAGTACTTTCGGGCAACCTACTCTCTGTTTCATACAGGTCTTTATTCAATATTTACACAATTTATTTAATGCTAGGTGGGTATCAGTTTTTTTGCATTTAAATCGCATGTTTTGCGGAGGAAATGCAGCATTATGAAATATTTAAAGTTGCTGTACCTAATAATTCCAAATTAATGGTAATTGAGATCGCTTTCCGTTAATTTCATCTTTTTTAAATTTTAAATTTTTCAGAAACCATTCATAGAGACAACTGTATATTTTAAAACTAACCCGAAGCAAAATTTCAAGATTTTGGGCTCAGCAGTAACAGAGAAATAGAAAATTTTTGAAAGTTTTTTGTTTCTGCACTGTTTTATATAGCGACATTTTTAGAAATTGTACTATTGCGAGAATTTACGTCATGATAAATACAGCCATGTCAATTTTCATGTTTATATTCCTAACAGTTCCATGTTCTTCGTTACTTAGATCATCTTTAGATCTTTTTCCGCTTTGTTTAGTCTTTCTATTTTTTAGAATTCGTTCTACAACGGGCATTTACATCTTATTAATTACTACCATGCCAAAGTTCTAGTTTCTAACCCCAACAGTATCCCAAAAATTTCAATATTCAAAATAAATCACAGTTTAGAACCCTTCTAGAAATTTTTACGTTTATCCGTCAAATTGAACCTTTTAGAAAGCTTTCATTACGAGTATTTACATCTTAAAAGTAACTACCGCACCAAAACTAACCCAATCCAAGTGTTTCTAACCCAATCCATATCGCAGAAATATCAATTTTAGAACTTTTTTGCTCCTGCAGCGATGTAGGTTCTTGCACTGACATAAAATAGTCTTTTTTTCGAAGCAGAGATGGCCACCAACATTTTTTTTAAGTTGGCTATGTAGTTTCACAGATAACACCTCACAAACGTACAAGCATTAATAATATTATATACTTTATAATATTATAACGCTTTATAATATTAGCATTAGATGTACAGATACAAAAGCTATTTATCTGTTACAAACTAAAGTACCGGCGTTGCCCAGAATTTGAAGGATGTTTGTTCTGAAAAATCAATTTCAAAATTTAACATACAACACAAAACAAACATTAAAAAAGCAGTCGAAATGTAATATTTCCCTAATCGGGTTTTTATCATGCTTCAATACATTTTTCACACTCATATGACGTTATACTATATCCACCATGCCCTTTATATTTCCAATATGACGTAATATTTTCCTCTTTCACGTGGAAACCTTGAAATAGAAAAGTTATGAAGTTATATTCACTTTCATTTAAATCCGTCAAACCATTTATTTCATTTTCATATTTCACGTGAATATCTTGCAATAGAAAAGTTATGACGTAATATTCACCTTTTTTTTTAAATTCGGCAAACTATTTATTTCATTTTCATTTTTCACGTGGAAATCTTGCAGCAGAAAATTAATTGTTGTAGTAATAATTTTATTGTGTTTTTTAATTGTTGGCAACTGCTATAACGAAAAATGTTTAAATTTGATAAGAAATTGCTGTTAAATTGGTGGTTTTTTATTAATTAAAAATTAACTATAAGTTATTCCGATTCCGGATTACTTTAGTTGTCTCGGCCATGTTTTAATACACATGTACGTATCTCTTCACAATTTTGGCTTCCAAATTGTGGATTTTTTATAGAATTACAAACAGACAGATAGACAAGTTTTCATTTTTATATATCTCTCTATTCTATAAAAAGTAACTAACGCTGTCACCGCCACCGGTTTTGAATTTTTTGTGACCGGAGGTCTTTCTTCGTTAATATTAAGAAAACTATTGCATACAAATATATGAAAATTGGTGGTATTATAGCGAAATGTTTGATCAACACACTAATGCATACAGTTTTGAAATCGAAGAATTATTTTAAGAGGTATTTAATGCTAAAGTTGGACAAAATCGTTCAATTAAAAAAAATTTATAAGAGCAAAAGCTATACATGGGAATTTAATCATTTTTAGATCATTTTATTCAATAGAAGATCCCGGTCTGCAGATTTCATTAATTTTTTTAATTTGACTCATTTTTTGAGGTTTTATTTCTATTTTAAATTCAAATATTCAACATTTTGACAGATATTTTTTGCATATTTTAGAAAATGATATTAATTTAAACTGTTGCTAACTGTATAAACAGCGCAAACAATAATGTTTGCTTCAAATAAAAAAATTATTTACACGTTACTATTATAAACAAAAAAAAACACCTTCAAATTAGAATTAAATAATTAGGTATAAAAAGCAGGCACTTATTGGAAATTACGCCATAAAAATTATATTTACATGTGAATTTTAAAAGAGAAAGGATATTGTAAAATAAATTCATTAACATGCGTTAGAAATCTGAAATGGAACAAATCACGTCACATTACACTTATTATGCAAAATGAACAAAAAATAGTATTGCAAAACAGTTTAAATTTAAAAATTGCGCGAGACAAAATATTAGAGGTTAAATATTAGATTTTTTCAAAATTTTATTATTTGTCGTTTGATGTGAGGTGTTCAGCTATAAGTATGCAAATTTTTATGTTTCCAACATAATTAGGGGCCGAGTTAGAAAAATTGCTTTAAATACACAAGTTAGAGCCCAGAGGGTTAAATATTAGACTTTTTCAAAATTTTATTATTTTCTGTTTGATATGAGGTGTTCAGCTATAAGTATGCAAAATGTCATGTCTCCAACTTAATTAGGGGCTGAGTTAGAAAAATTGCTTAAAATACACAAGTTAGAGACCGGAGGGTTAAATATGACTTTTTCAAAATTTTATGATTTATCGTGTTATCGCAAGTGTTCAGCTATAAGTATGCAAATTTTCATATCTCCAACTTAATTAGGGGCTGAGTTAGAAAAAATGCTTTAAATACACAAGTTAGAGCCCAAAGGGTTAAATATTAAGCCTTTTTCAAAATTTTATTATTTGTCGTTTGATGTGAGATGTTCAGCTATAAGTATGCAAAATTTCATGTCTCCAACTTAATTAAATTAGGGGATGAGTTAGAAAAACTGCTTAAAATACACAAGTTAGAGCCCAGAGAGTTAAATATTAGACTTTTTCAAAATTTTATTACTTGCCGTTTGATGTGTGGTGTTCAGCTATAAGTATGCAAATTTTCAAGTCTCCGACATATATAGTTTCTGAGAACGGGCTCTGTGACAGACGGACAAACAGACAGACAAAGGAGCGAGACAGGTAGGGTTTCGTTAGATGAACGAAACTCTAAAAACATACTGCGGATGACTGTAACAACATCCTAAAATTATATTACCATCAGCGATCTACCAATCCCGAATTTAGTTTATATTCGTTTCATATATTCTTATTCTTTTGTGCAGCCCTGTAAAATAATTATCAATTATACAGTAAAACTTCTGAATAGCGGACACCCCGAGAATGCAGAATTTGTCCTCTATTTAGAGGTGACCGCTACTGAGAGTCAAACATGTACAGTTATTTAAGAGTTGGTAATCGAAAAAATGTCCGCTAAATAGAGGTATCCGCTAATCGGGTGTGTCCGCTATGGAGGTTTTATCAGTAAAACTTCTGAATAGCGAACATCTCGGGAGGGCAGAATTTGTCCTCTATTTGGAGGTGTCCGCTACTGAGAGTAAAAAATGTACAGTTATTTAAGGGTTGGTAATCGAAAAAATGCCCGCTAAATAGAGGTGTCCACTAATCGGGTGTGTTTGTTACGGAGGTTTTACTGCATAATAATATCATCCTTTAGAAGAAAATTGCATGCTGTATGATAGACAGATAGACATCCAGAGAAAGATAACCTCCCGGATCAATAAACACTCATGTCTTTTGTTTTAATCATCCACAATTGTATGTCATACAACATGCCAGATTTTATACAACAGGCTAAAAACGGTCACCGTGGTACGGAATACTGTATTATTATTTGTTTGCCCACCAAAACTGGTTGCCACGGGTTTTTGCAAGGTTTGTGATCACGTGGTTGAAACTGATCTATTCAATATTACTGCGTGAGTATTTTTTTTTTATTTGCTTCATGTGTTCAAACCAGTTGTCTACGAAACATCAACCGGTGAAAGTGACGCACACCAAATTTCTGTGACGTATGCAGATAAATTGTGCTTTTAGGTAGATTTCGTAAGAAATACTACCTATTGCAGTCGTTACCATGGTGCGACTTTTGAAAAATTCCTTCATAACTTTTCATTATAGGACCCCAGGAACCCAAAACCACCCCCACCTAAAAAGTTTATATATATATATATATATATATATATATATATATATATATATATGTATGTATGTACTAAATTTTGTCCGCACGATAAAAGTCGCAATTATGCACGAATCATCTTCAAACTCGCCAACAACTTTAAAATGGCTAATATCTCGGCGGGGATTGAAAATGGGCGAAATCGGCCCAAGAGGGTGGAAATGGGGAGGGTTGAAAATTTTGAATACTGTCTTAACATGATTCTGATAAAACCAGCTCTTACACAACAATGGCAGGAAAAAAATAAAAGTTTTTCGTTATAGCAGTTGCCAACAATTAAAAAAAAACAAATAATAAAATTCTCACCGCAACAATTACTTTTCTTTTGCAAAATTTTCACGTGTAAAATTAAATAGTTTGACAAATTGAAAACAAATTGAATATTACGTCATAAGTTTCCTAGAGCAAGATTTCAGCATGAAAACTCAAAATAAATAGTTTGACGAATTAAAAAAATATGTATATTGCGTCATATTGAAAATATAATGGACCTCAGCAGGTGAATATGTAACGCCATGTAAATTTGAAGAAACGTATTAAAACATGATAAAAACCCGACTATGGAAATATTAACATATTTTAACACTTTAAGGTTCTCTGAATTTTTTGTAGCCATTTTTTAAACCTATTCCATATATATATGTGTGTGTATTCGTGTATATTACAATTTTCACAAAAAGTTTAGCTCCCTACAGCTCGCTCTTTGTGAAGAAACTGGGTTTTATCTCTAATCTTGATTTAAGTTTTGTTGGAGAATTTAGTACTTAACATCGAAATCTACCTCCGCCTGTAGGCCCGAGCCGGCAGGGATTTTTTTAAGAGTTTTTTCTATATAATTTTTAAACGGTTTGGAACTTATTTTTCATAGTAGGTGCATTCAGTAGGCGACCCTCATAGGTACCTTCTGGTGCAATCAGAAACGAAATCCGACAAATATTTTTTGAGTTATGCTTGACGAAAGGTTTTTATTAGGCTTTTTTTTTAGTAGGACATGGCGTTAATATCCATCGTAGTAGTAAAGTGTCCGGACAGTAATATTTCGCTGAGTATTAGCCTTCGCTTCGCTCAGACAATTAAAAGGTAATATTTTATTTTATTAAAAGGTTTTTTTTATTAAAAGGTGCTTATTACTTTTAGGAATAATTCAAAAATTACTATTTAAAACACAGTTTGATTAAACATCATTATTACACTGCATTAGGCAGAAATGAGACTTAAATTAATAAAATGAAATAAAACTAAATAAATGATAATTTAGAAAATATTTTGAAACTTTTATGCTCAATTAATACGCTTATTTCAGTATTCATTTGAAGTTTTGAATTTTTTAGAAACCATCTTCGTACATCTTAAAATTAACCATCATGTCAAATTCCAAATCCTACCACCTCTCTCAACATAAAGGACTATGTTGAAATAGGAACTGTCACCATTAATTTGCCAACATTAATTTTGAAATCGGTTTGTTATTTTCTAATATTCCACAGAAACGTAATTTAAAAAGCTTTTAAAGCCTTTTTTTTTATTTAGAACGTTTGTTGTTCCTGTGAACCCCAGGTTGTAGAATCACCGGCATGAAATATAGCCTGTGTAGGATCAGAGACTGTTACCATTGATTCGCAACTATTACTTTTATAATCGGTTTATATTCCCTGAAATTGCATAGAATCGTAATTTAGAACTTTTTTAGAATGCTTTTAGCACCTCCCCTTCGCTTCACCCCTTTTTAATTCAAATTTATTTTCGACGTTCCTTCGCGGGCATGTATATTTTATAAGTAACTACCATGTCATATTTAAAGTTTCTAGCCTTTTCAGTATCACAGAAATCGAATTTAGAAAGTTTTTAGCTCCTGCAACCCTCTGGTGGTAGTGGAACAGACATAAAATATAGATTATGTTTGAGCAGGTTCTATCACCAAAATTTGTCATCATTATTTTTTAATCGGTTTGGTAATTTCTAAGTTTGCTTAAAAATTGTAATTTATAACGCTTTTCACTCACTTCATTTTTTTAAATTTGGAATTTTCTTTCGACTGTTCTTAGAAAGCAGTTGCATCTTGTAAGTAAATACCATGCCATACTTCAAAGTGTTAGACCCCTCAGTTGTGCAAAAAACGCAAATTAGAACATGTTTTGCTTTTGCAACCCTCAGATGGTAGTGACAGCAGCATAAAATATAACCTATGTTATAGCAGGGACTGTCACCATTGATTTGCAACCATTACTTTTGAAATAGCTTTGGTATTTCCTTAGATTGAGTAGAAATCGCAATTTAGATCGTTTTTAGGACGCTTTTCGCGCATTTTCACCCCTTTTTAAATTTCCAATTTTTTCGAAACTGTTCTTAAAGATCATTTATATCTAATAAATATGGACCTTGCCTAATTTTAAGTTGCTAGCCCCTACCGATCTCAAAAATCGAAATTTAGAACGCTTTTTTGCTCCTGCAACGTCTTGGTGATAGTGATACCGACATAAAATAGCGTCTATGTTAGAGCAGGGGCTGTCAGCATCAATTTCCTACCATTAAGTTTGAAATCAGATTCATTCTTCCCGAGATATTGCCGACAAATCGGCATTTAGAACGTTTTTAGAACGCTTTTCGCGCATTTTGCTCCTGCATCTCCTCTGGGTTAGTGGAAACAGATATAAAATATAGCCGATCTTGGAGCAAGATCTCTCACTATCATTTTTACACCATTATATTTGAAATCGGTTCATGACTTCCTGAGATTACATAGAAATCGCAATTTAGAAAGTTTTTTACAATACTTTTTGGGCATTTTGACCCCCTTTTAAATTTCGATTTTTTTAGGAAAATGCCCTTAGAGATCATTGATATCTTATAACTAACTACCATTCCAAATTTCACGATTCTAGGCCCTTCCGTAACGCAAAAGGCGCAATTTAGAACGTTTTTCTCCTGCACCCCCTTTGGGGTTAGTGGCACCGACATAAAACATCACCTATGTTGGAGAAAGGGTTGTCACCATCATTTGGACGCCATTATTTTTTAGATCGGTTTGGTATTTCCTGAGATTGTGTAGAAACCACCATTAGAACTTTTTTAGAACGCTTTTCGCGCATTTTTACCCCTTTTAAATTTCGAACTGTTTAAGAACTGTTCTTAGACATCCTTTATATCTAATAAGTAGCTAATATTTCAAATTTCATATTTCTAGGCCCATCAGTAACGCAAAAATCGCATTTTTAGAACGTTTTTTGCTCTTGCACACCCTTTCGGGTAGTGGCACCGGCATAAAACATAGCCTATGTTGGAGCAAGGGTAGTCACCGTCATTTTGACACCATTATTTTTTTAATCGGTTATGTATTTCCTGAGATTGTGTAGAAACCACCATTTAGAACGCTTTTTTGTGCATTTTCACCCCTTTTAAATTTCGAACTGTTTAAGAACTGTTCTTAGACATCCTTTATATCTAATAAGTAGCTAATATTTCAAATTTCATATTTCTAGGCCCATCGGTAACGCAAAAATCGCATTTTTAGAACGTTTTTTGCTATTGCACCCCCTTTCGGGTAGTGGCACCGGCATAAAACATAGCCTATGTTGGAGCAAGGGTAGTCACCGTCATTTTGACACCATTATTTTTTTAATCGGTTATGTATTTCCTGAGATTGTGTAGAAACCACCATTTAGAACGTTTTTTAGAACGCTTTTTTGTGCATTTTCACACCTTTTAAATTTCGAACTGTTTAAGAACTGTTCTTAGACATCCTTTATATCTAATAAGTAGCTAATATATCAAATTTCATATTTCTAGGCCCATCGGTAACGCAAAAATCGCATTTTTAGAACGTTTTTTGCTCTTGGACCCCCTTTCGGGTAGTGGCACCGGCATAAAACATAGCCTATGTTGGAGCAAGGGTAGTCACCGTCATTTTGAAGCCATTATTTTTTAAATCGGTTTGGTATTTCCTGAGATTGTGTAGAAACCACCATTAGAACGTTTTATAGGACGATTTTCGAGCATTTTCACCCCTTTCAAATTTCGAATTGTTTAAGAACTGTTCTTAGAAATCCTTTTTATCTAATAAGTAGCTAATATTTCAAATTTCCTATTTCTAGGCTCTTCAGTAACACATAAATCGCATTTTTAGAACGTTTTTTGCTCCTGCACCCCCTTTGTGGTAGTGACACCGACATAAAACATAGCCTATCATGGAGCAAGCGTTATCACCATCATTTTGACACCAATATTTTTTTAATCGGTTTGGTATTTCCTGAGATTGTGTAGAAACTACCATTTAGAACGTTTTTTAGAACACTTTTTGTGCATTTTCACCCCTTTTAAATTTCGAATTGTTTAAGAACTGTTCTTAGACATCATTTATATCTTATAAGTAACTAATATTCAAAATTTCATATTTCTAGTCCCTTCAGTAACGCTAAAATCGCATTTTTAGAACGTTTTTTGCTCCTACACCCCCTTTGGGTTAGTGGCACCGACATAAAACATAGCCTATCTTGGAGCAAGCGTTGTCACCATCATTTTGACACCAATATTTTTTAAATCGGTTTGGTATTTCCTGAGATTGTGTAGAAACTACCATTTAGAACGTTTTTTAGAACACTTTTTGTGCATTTTCACCCCTTTTAAATTTCGAATTGTTTAAGAACTGTTCTTAGACATCATTTATATCTTATAAGTAACTAATATTCAAAATTTCATATTTCTAATCCCTTCAGTAACGCTAAAATCGCATTTTTAGAACGTTTTTTGCTCCTACACCCCTTTTGGTGTAGTGGCACCGACATAAGATATAGCCTATGTTCTAAGTTGGACTAACACCATCATTTTGATACCATTGCTTTTGGAATCGGTTCGGTAGTTCCAGAGCTTACCTCCAACAAATAAACTTTTTTCCTCTTTATAACAGGAGTATAGAAGTATAGATGAGAAGAATCAAGCACGGTTTTTTCATGTCTGGTTAAATATTAGTAGTCATATATTTCAAATGCATGAAAAACAGCCAATGGCGGATCTAAGGGGTGGGGGGGGGGCGAGGGGGCGATCGCACCCCCCCCCCCCCCTTGGGCACATAAAGGGTTTTCAAAACGGCATTATGCATCCTCACGGGAAATGACTTCGGGCGA
This sequence comes from Maratus speciosus, assembly GCA_963932465.1. Taxonomy (NCBI): domain Eukaryota; kingdom Metazoa; phylum Arthropoda; class Arachnida; order Araneae; family Salticidae; genus Maratus; species Maratus speciosus. The sequence continues at coordinate 379,590,154 of OZ010791.1, forward strand.
AGCTCGAGCCCGGCGCGACCCGACCCGGGTCGCGCCTGTTTAAATCCACGAGTCTCGGCCCGGGTAAGGTCTTCCTTCTCTCTTTTAGAGCCGGGACGTGCTCTGATCTTGAATTTTCTTCTGCAAATTCAGGTCGAACCAGACTTTTTTTTCTTCCAGGTCGAGTCTGGTCCGGACTTCATTCTTCCTTGAGCTCTGCACTGGCCAAAATTTCCAGGCTGGGGCTCGTCCCGGAATAAAAGCTAAACGTTCGGTCCGTTTCAGCCCGTATGATAAGCAGTATTGGCCCGACCGCAACCATGCATTTCTCTAAATTCTTCTACCCGAGCCCAAGTTGGTCTGGCATCTTACTTATCTTTAAAAATGTAATTTGATTGGATAAGTTTTAAGCATTTTTAAAAATCTACTTTTTTCCTTGTAAAGCTTTAATATTGTGATTTTCTTTTATCAACTGTTTCTTTCATTCTAAACTGATTTTCTTGCTGATTTTCATTTGAATGTATTTGTCTAAGTAATGATTTTTACGTAGTAGTTATGTACATAATTGCCTAAATAGTCATTAATATTAATGTTTTTCTGTATTTATGAATTTAGAACATAATCTAAAATAAAAAATGAGCATAAGTAAGTGTGCTGTATGAATAATTTTAATTGCAAAATGCAGGCTGTGCTGGAGTCGATTTTTTAGCTTTTATACCGGGCCGTTCCAAATTTTTTTTTGTGTGGGTTGGACCTGGAAATTTCAGCCCGGGTAAACCTCTAACTGACATATCGTAGCCAGCTTTAATTTTTTTTTAAATATGAATAATATTTTTTTTTCATCCCATAACTACTGAATATACCGGTTGTCCTAAAATTGACTGACTGATTTTAAATACAATCCAATAAGTTGCAAATGGTGACAGCTATTAAAAAAAAATACTTGAAGGAGGGTTATGTAAGATCTCAGGAGCAGGGATGATTCTGTTCCGAATTTTCCGAAAATTTAACCCTTTCGCTAAGCATCCCGCGAATTCCACGGCCAATGTAAAAGTGGCAAAATTTGCGCAACCTGCAATTTCCGCAACAAATCTTTTTTCATGTTCTAATTATATTTCAAAAAGAAACTCTTTCACAAAGATTTTGGGCATAATTGAACTCTAAAAAATATGCGGTTTTGAAATATGTAATAAAATAAAAACAATTTTTAACCTATTTTCATTAAAAAAAATATGTATATATATATATATACGCAGCGAGAAGGTTAAGGCATTCGGTTCTGAAAATTTACAAAATTCATTAATCCGAAAATTCGGACATAAAAATAATCGCGAATTTTGACAAATGGTCCCCATAAAAAATGTATTTTGTGAATCGTTCGCAGAAAAAACTTCCATTTCGCCAAAGAATCACGGAAAAAATGCGAATTTGGTCAAAGGGCCACCGAAAAAACGCGAAATTCTTCAAATGATCACAACAGTCAAAGAAGCGCAAAGAAAACGCGAATTTTGTCAAATAACTGCTAAAAAACGCGAGTTTCGTAAAAGGAGCGCAAAAAATGCAAATTTTGTCAAAGAATCGAGAAAGAACCGCGAATTACATCAAAGGGTCGCGAAAGAAACGGGAATTTCGTCAAAGGGTCACGAAAAAAAACCCTCAAATTTCGTCAAAGGGTTGCTGAGAAAACACGAATTTCGTCAAAGAATTGTTTAAAAAACGCGAATTTCATCAAAGAATCGCTTAAAAAACGTGAATTTCTTCAAAGGATCGCTGAAAAAAATGCGATTTTTGTCAAACGGTCGCTGAAAAAAACGCTAATTTTGTCAAAGGGTCGCCGGAAAAAAGCGAATTTTATCAAAGGGCTGCAAAATTACACTAATTTCGTCAAGGGGTTGCGGAAGAAACGTAAATTTCGTCAGAGGGTAATGGAAAAAATGTTAATTTCATCAAACGGATACGAAAAAACGCGAATTTTATCAAAGGGCTGCGAAAACATGCAAATTTCGTCAAAGAGTTGCAGAAAAAACGCGAATTTCTTCGAAAGAGTCGTGGAAGAAATGCGAATTTTATCAAAGAGTAGTGGAAAAAAGTAGTCTCTTTAGAAAATAGCACCCATACATACACCTATGTTAGGTAGCTTTCTTTACAAAAAGCTACCTATTGCAGCCGTTCGGAGGAAAGCGATTTCAAAAAATTTTGGTATATTTTCATCGATCATGACCCCCAGACCCCGAAACCACCCTCCGTTCAAAATTGATATATATATATATATATATATATCCATATATATTACCATTAATTAAACAAAACCTGCCACCGTCAATTATTATGAATTAAAGCTGTAAGTATTAAAAAAAATATATATATATATATATTATAAGAATTATTATGGAAGAAAAAAGAAAAAAGTGGACACCGACAAAAATTGAAAAGCTTATACATTGAATTACGTTATCGAGGGCACAGAATTCAATGATATAAGCAAAATGGTTATTTTCTGTGGGAGAAATAAGCTAAAGCTAAAATTAATTTTCCCCTGTGCCCGAACAACCACTAAAATCAAGTGAATTGATTAAAAATGAAAGCAGAATAGAAACAAATAATATGAAATGGAAGAATCAATAAAACGTATTTAAATATTTATAGGATATAAAATAGAAATAATAAACACCATACCGATTAATATTTCAGTATTTTACAAAAATCCATGTGCACATGTCTTCCAGTATATCAAAAAGATTAAGGTGAATAAAACAGTTAAGAAATCACAGTAAATGATACCAAAGGATGCAGTTAATACATTTTGAAATAATATTTGAAATACCTTGTAAAACAAATTTAATCTAATATAAAATATATAGAAATTAATTACATTATTTAAAATGCACTATTAAATTAATAGATAACAGTTTAACAATATCGTCAAAATTTAGCCAAAAATACACCCTGGTGTATAAAATATAACTAAAATGGAGCTAGAAAAATTAAAAATAAGAGCAATATGAAAGATACAATTAGTGCTGCCATCTATTAATAGTTATATTAAACATCTATCGCAAAATAAAAATTTGCAAGCTTTTGAATGTAAATAACTGTTTAAACAGCAAAACCAAACAAATCCTTATATATAGAGAATTATAGAACAACCACTAAAATCAAGTGAATTGATTAAAAATGAAAGCAGAATAGAAACAAATAATATGAAATGGAAGAATCAATAAAACGTATTTAAATATTTATAGGATATAAAATAGAAATAATAAACACCATACCGATTAATATTTCAGTATTTTACATAAATCCATGTGCACATGTCTTCCAGTATATCAAAAAGATTAAGGTGAATAAAACAGTTAAGAAATCACAGTGAATGATACCAAAGGATGCAGTTAATACATTTTGAAATAATATTTGAAATACCTTGTAAAACAAATTTAATCTAATATAAAATATATAGAAATTAATTACATTATTTAAAATGCACTATTAAATTAATAGATAACAGTTTAACAATATCGTCAAAATTTAGCTAAAAATACACCCTGGTGTATAAAATATAACTAAAATGGAGCTAGAAAAATTAAAAATAAGAGCAATATGAAAGATACAATTTTAGTGCTGCCATCTATTAATAATTATATTAAACATCTATCGCAAGATAAAAATTTGCAAGCTTTTGAATGTAAATAACTGTTTAAACAGCAAAACCAAACAAATCCTTATATATAGAGAATTATAAACCTAATATAAATCACACAAAGTATTTAAAACTATTGTTTATAAAATTTAAAAGCATACAATATGTTCTATTAGCTAAATTATTTACACTAAACTAAGAGTTTAAATAATGTTAGAACATTGATAATATATAGCATATATCTATATGCTATAAAACAAAATAAATTCAGTAATAATTAATATAAATAATTATTAAAAATTATCTAAAAATTATTTTTTAATGAATTATATATAAGATATTTATAAAATGAACAGGAAATATCAAACATGTGGAAGTATATAGAAGGTTAAATAATACTTAAAATCCCATTACTTAAAACGCACAAATATAGAATGTGGATTATTTTCAGACATCCATAAAAATCCATAAAGTATGAATATGGGACATTCAAAAACATTAAACTAAGAGTGGCAAACAATTAGTAATTAATATGATATTGTCCTTAGTAAATTAGAATTTAATAACAAATAATTGTAAATTAGATTAATGAATAATTAAGCTAATTATAATATTAATGAAAATCTCCAACTTACATATAAAATATCAAATCAACATCCACATAAAATACATAACAAAAAAATAGTAATAATACAAGAGCCCCGCTTTTTTTTTTTTTTTTTTTTTTTTTTTTTTTTTTTTAAATAAATAATTAACCATTGCGTATTATCCAGACAACACCAACCTCCTCCGTACTCTAACATCTACCCACCCAACCAACCTATAATATTTTTTTTATATTATTTTACAATTTTTAATTTTTTATAGATATTTTTTTATTTTATAATTTTTTTGTAATTTTGTTTACGCATGTGTTAATTTGTGTTTATATATATATATATATATATCTGACCTATGTCACACTGTAACTCTCGTATTTATGAACCGATTTGGATATAATTCGGTGTGTACATAGTACATACCAATGTCTCGACCGAGTTCGTTGGCCAGCTTCATCCGCCATTTTGTTTCAAAATGGCGGCCATTTAAAAATTTTAAAAAAATTTAAAATTTAAAATGTGGTACCAAAAAATTGAAAATGGAAAAATATTTTTTTCTTATGTATTTTACCTTTATACAAAGACTCCGTAGCAGTTTTTGTTTCGTCTATATCTTAAAAAATGGCTGAGTTATAGCATTTTGAATTTCTAGCGAAGCTGACATTTTGAAACGTCCTGAATTTTGTCACGTGATAAAAGGCGTATTTATGAACCGATTTGGTTGTAACTTCGTTTATACATAGTACAGACCAATGTCTCGAACGAGTTTGTTGGCCAGCTTCATCCGCCATCTTGTTTAAAAATGACGGCCATTTAAAATTTTAAGAAAAATTAAAATTTGAAATGTGGTAGCAAAAAATTGAAAATTGAAAAAATATTTTTTTCTTATGTGTTTGACCTTGTAAAAAAGATTCGGGAGCAGTTTTTGTTTCGTCTATATCTTTAAAAATGGCTGAGTTATAGCATTTTGAATTTCTAGCGTGGCTGACATTTTGAAACGTCCTGATATTTGCCACGTGATAACAGACGTATTTATGAACCGATTTGGATGTACCTTGGTCTGTAAATAGTACATACCAATGTCTCGACCGAGTTCGTTGGCCAGCTTCATTCGCCATCTTGTTTCAAAAGGGTTGCCATTTTTTTTTTAAATGTAATTTAAAATTTAAAATGAGGTATTAAAAAATTGGAAAATGAAAAGGATTTTTTTATGTGTTTGGCCTTGATACAAAGATTCTGGAGCAGTTTTTGTTTCTGAAAATATGTTTTTTTGTTTATATCTTAAAAAGTGGTTGAATTATAGCACTTTGAATTTCTATCATGGCTAACACTTTGAAACGATCTTGTATTTGTCACGCGATACCACACGTATTCGCCTATTTCGATGGAAGAAGGCATGTGGATAGTATACATCAATATCTCGACCAAGTTCGCTGGCCAGCTTCATCAGCCATCTTGTTTCAAAATGGCGGCCATTAAATTAAAAAAAATTATATTTAAAGTGAGGTGCAAAAAAACTAGAAATTGAAAAAGGTTTCTTTCTTAAGTATTTGACCTTGATATAAGGATTCAGGAGCATTTTTTGTTTGTCTTTATCTTAAAAAATGGCTTAGATATAGCAGTTTCAATTTCTAAAGTGGGTGACATTTTGAAAAATCTGATTTTTTGCCTGCGACAGCACTCGTATATATCAACCGATTCCGATATGAGTGAGCATGTGCACAGCAATTACTAAGGTCTCGACCAAGTTCACTGGTTAGCCTCATCTACCATGTTGTCTTAAAATGGCAGGCACTTTAAGAAATCGCCGAATTTGGCAGCAAAATATAAGTGACTGTAAATAAAAGCAGCTTGGATAAAGCTGACTAATTTCGCGAAATTCTCATTCATAATGATTTAGTATTGATAAAAATTAGTATTGAATCTCCTACATTCGGTTTCCACTTAACTGAGCTTCGTGTGTTTGAATAATATAAGTTGGCTTTTTAAAAATAAGGAATATGAAAGCTACCTCTTCCTCCCGGCACTGGCCGGAAGGACTTTTTATTATTATAGGTATAGTTTTTAATCTGAAACTGATAATCTGACTGAACTAACTTTTGAAGAAAACGGGTTAACAAAAACCCAGCTTGCAGGAGGAATCTACACTCAGCTTGAAATCGACCCGAATCGAAAACAGCTAACCCGACCTGCAACAAAAATAATAAGTACCAGGAGGGAATCCCCCCACACCCCTGCTGTAACATTTCAGAAAATTTGCTTTGAATTTCAGAATTTTTTTTTCTTCCGAGAATCACCTCTGATCAGGAGTTTTTTTTACTAGGATTTTTAATTTTACTTTAAAATAGCAACGACAGATGGCGACTTAACGACTTATGCTCGACTTAACGACTATTGTTTGCAGCGCCATCTATCGTTGCTATTGTAAAGTAAAATCCAGAATCGCAGTAAAAAATCTCCTGACATCTTATATAATCCTCCTGCATATTTTTTTAAATTGCTGTCACCATTTGCAAGTCACTGAACTTTAAAATCAGTCTCCATTTTAGGGCACCCGGTATGTTTTTTAATAAGTTTCAAAGCATTCTTTACTGAATTACAACTCACCTTAGATATAAAGAGACAAGCAGTCTTATACAAAATTAGTATTTTAGGTAGCTTTCATTACAAAAAGCTACCTATTGCAGCCGTTCGGAGGAAAGCGATTTCAAAAAATTTTGGTATATTTTCATCGATCATGCCCCCCAGACCCCGAAACCACCCTCCGATCAAAAGTTGATATATATATATATATATATATATATATATATATCTGATCTTTGTCACACTGTAACTCTCGTATTTATGAACCGATTTGGATGAAACTCGGTGTGTACATAGTACATACAACTGTCTCGACCGAGTTCGTTGTCCAGCTTCATCCGCCATCTTGTTTCAAAATGGCGGCCATTTAAATTTTTAAAAAAAATTTTAAATTTGAAATGTGGTACCAAAAATTTAAAATTGAAAAATATTTTTTTCTTATGTGTTTGACCTTGATACAAAGATTCCGGAGCATTTTTTGTTTCGTCTATATCTTAAAAAATGGCTGGGTTATAGCACTTTGAATTTCTAGCTTGGCTGACATTTTGAAACGACCTGATTTTTGTCACACGATAACAGGCGTGTTTATGAATCGATTTGGATGTACCTTGGTGTATACATAATACGTACCAATGTCTCGACCGAGTTCATTGTCCAGCTTCATCCGCCATTTTGTTTCAAAATGGCGGCCATTTAAATTTTTTAAAAAATTTTTAAATGTGAAATGTGGTACCAAAAAATTGAAAATTGAAAAATATTTTTTTCTTATGTGTTTGACCTTGATACAAAGATTCCGGAACAGTTTTTGTTTCTTCTATATCTAAAAAAATGACTGAGTTACAGCATTTTGAATTTCTATTGTGGCTGACATTTTGAAACAACCTGATTTTTGTCACGCGATAACAGCCGTATTTATGAACCGATTTGGATGTAACTTGGTGTGTACATAGTACATACCAATGTCTCGACCGAGTTCATTGGTCAGCTTCATTCGCCATCTTGTTTCAAAAGGGCTGCCATTTTTTAAAAATTTTAAATTTTAAATTTAAAATGAGTTATCAAAAAATTGAAAAATGAAAAAGATTTTTTTTATGTGTTTGACCTTGATACAAAGATTCCGGAGCAGTTTTTGTTTCGTATATATCTTAAAAAATGGTTGAATTTCTAGCATGGCTGACATTTTGAAACGATCTGATATTTGCCATGTGATAACACGCGTATTTATTAACCTATTTCGATGTAAGAAGGCATGTGGATAGTATATCGTAATGTCTCAACCAAGTTCGCTGGCCAGCTTCATCAGATATCTTGTTTCAAAATGGAGGCCATTAAATTAAATAAAAAATTATATTTAAAGTGAGGTGCAAAAGAATTAGAAATTGGAAAAGGTTTCTTTCTTAAGTATTTGACCATGATATAAGGATTCCGGAGCTTCTTTTGTTTTGTCTTTATCTTAGAAAATGGCTCGGATATAGCAGTTTGAATTTCTAATGTGGGTGACATTTTGAAAAATCTGAATTTTTGCATTTGACAGAACTTGTATATATCAACCGATTCCGATGTGAGTAAGCATGTGCACAGGAATTACTAAGGTCTCGACCAAGTTCACTCGTTAGCCTCATCCACCATGTTGTCTTAAAATGGCAGGCACTTCAAGATATCGCCGAATTTAGCAACCAAATATAAGTTACTTTAAATAAAAGCAGCTGGCATAAAGCTGACTAATTTCGCGAAATTCTCATTCATAATGATTTAATATTGATAAAGATTAGGATTGAATCTCCTATAATCGGTTTCCACTAAATTGAGCTTCGTGTATTTGAATAAGATAAGCTTGCTTTTTAAAAATAAGGAAGATGAAAGCTACCTCTTTCTCCCGGCACTAGCCGGAAGGACTTTTTTACATAATCCTGATTAAAAAATGTTATTAAATAATTGTTTGGGCGTGCCGTCTCCGTTATGAGCTTTTATCGTTCAAAATTCGGGTCGGCCCTTCTCGCAAGAGTCAAAACCCAATCCGAAACTGACCCAAACCCAAAATAATGTATTTCAATCTGCCCAAAACCCAAGGCGCTAGAGCGCAGTTAAAAAGTAAAAGTCAACGTCAACTCCACTCGCAGCAGAAAAGTAGAAGTCAACCAGGCCTAAACCCGACCCGCAGCAAAAAAGTAGATATTAACCCGACCACCAGCAAAAAAGTAGATATTAACCCGACCCGCAGCAACAAGTAGTATTCAACCGGACCCAAACGCGACCCAAAGCACGTACACAGCAAAGTATAAGTTAACCCGACCAGCAGCAAAAAATAGAAGTCAACCGGACCCAAACCCGACACACAGCAAAAAGTAGAAGTACCACGAACCGCAGTGATAAAATTAGCCCCGACCCGCGCATCAGATTGGAGTCTCCAGATTTTTAAAATCACCCCCCCCCCCCCCTTGAGTACTCTTCAGATCCGCCCTTGAAAAGAGCACTGACATTTATGAAAATACAAAAAAAAAAATTGATGGAAATAATTCGCAAACTATAAGCAGAAAAGCGAATAACGTATCTACACCTCTTGATGTAATGAATTACTCTTTCTTATGTAATTTACAGAGAAACATCCTTAAATATTTTATTTTCTTGAAAATATTCCTTTCATTAACCATTTTTCTACCAAATTCCAAGGAAAAAATTTTTGATCGAAAATCGATTTAAAGGTTCATAGTATCGTGCGCTGAACTTAGCATAAACTTTCAGTTTTTAAACGAATTTTCTGCTTTGTAAGTAAATTATTTCTTCATATCACTGTGTTGCACTCATATGAAATGCATAATCAATCTACCCATTTCAAAGTCGAGTTTTTAAAACAGTTATTGAAAGCTTCATTTCTTTTACGTTGTAAGTAGTTCCATTTATCAAAAGAATTGTTAAAAAAAGATGCGCCTATGTTTTATAAAATGCATATTTCATGCATGTTCTCTGTAGATTCATATGATAATTTCTAAAATCGAAGCTTGGTATTTAAAATGGGTGTAATGTCAAGTAATAAATCCATAAATTATTGTCGGGGTTTCCCTACCTCATAACTTTTGATTTAAGACCATGATGAAAATATTACTTACTTGCAAAACCCGCGGCTTTTCTCGCGTTATAGTTGAAATATGCCAAGTGACATTTATATGTCTAATTTTTATTAGAAGAAATTATGCTTTTCGGAATAATTCAAAAACTACTAATTAAGCCACAGTTTGACTAAACTTCATTATTACGCTGCATTCGGCAGAAATGACACTTAAATTAATAAGAAGAAATGATAAGAAGCCAACTCGCGGTTGTAGTGGCACCGGGATAAAATATAGCCTGTGTAGGATCAGAAACTGTCACCATTGCTTCGCAACCATTACTTTTGGAATCGGTTCATTATTTTTTGAAATTGCATATAAATCGTAATTTAGAACTTTTTAGGATGCTTTTCACTCCTTCCCTTCGCTTCATTTATAATTTGTTTCTTTCTGCTCTTAGAAGACATTTATATTTTATAAGTAACTACCATGCCACATTTCAAGTTTCTAATCTCTTCAATATCACAGAAATCGCAATTTAGAATGCTTTCTGCTCCTGCAATCCTTTTGTGGTAGTGGCATCGACATAAAATATAGCTTAAGTTTGAGCATGTTCTAGCACAACCAATTTGCAACCATTATTTTTGAAATAGGTTTTCATAAGAACTGCATAAAAAATCGTAATTTAGAACGTTTTCAGAACGCTTTACGCTCACTTCATCCATTTAAATTTGGAATTTTCTTTCGACGGTTCTTAGAAAGTATCAAAATCTTTTAAGTAATTGCCATGCAAAATTTCAAAATGTTAGACCCCTCAGTATCACAAAAACACAATTTTGAATATTTTTTGCTCCTGAAACCTCTTGCTGGTAGTGACAACAATATAAAATATAGCCTATGTTGGAGCATGGACTGTCATCATCAATTTGCAACCATTACTTTTTAAATCGGTTTGATTTTTCCTGAGATTGCGTAGAAATCGCAATTTAGAACGTTTTTAGAACACTTTTTGCATCATTTATTCATTTTCACCCCTTTTTAATTTCAATTTTTTAAAAAACTGTTCTTAGAGAGCATTGCATCTAATAAATAACTACTATGCCAAATTTCAAGTGTCTAGGACCTTCAGCAACACAAAAATCGTATTTCAGAACATTTTTTGCTGTTGCATCCCCTTTGAGTTAGTGGCACCGACATAAAATATAGCCCATCTTGGAGCAAGGGCTGTTACTATCATTTTGACACCTTTATTTTTTAAATCGATTCGGCACTTCATGAAAATGCGTGCAAATCGCCATTTAGAACGTTTTTTAGAACGCTTTTCGCGCATTTTCACCCCTTTTAAATTTCGATTTTTTTAGGAAATGTTCTTAGAGATCATTTATTTCTTATAAGAAATTACCATGCAAAATTTCCTGTTTCTAGGGGCCTTTCAGTAACACAAAAGTCGCAATTTAGAACGTGTTTTGCTCCTGTAACCCCCAGGTGGTAGTGACAGTGACATAAAATGGAGGCTATATTAGAGCAAGGGCTGTCACCATCAATTTCCAACCATTACTTTGAAATCGGCTTGATACTTCCTAAGACTGCGTAGAAATCGCCATTTAGAACATTTTTTAGAACGCTTTTCGAGCATTATCACAACTTTTAAATTTCGAATTTTTTAAGAAATGTTCTTAGAGATCATTTATATCTAATAAGTAACTATCATGCCAAATTTTATGTTTCTAAGCCCTTCAGTAACACAAAAATCGCATTTTTAGAACGTTTTTTACTCCTGCACCCTTTTTGGGGTAGTGGCACGATGTCAAATATAGCCTATTTTGGAGCAAGGGCTGTGACCATAATTTTGACACCATTATTTTTTAAATCGACTGGGCACTTCCTAAGAAGGCATACAAATCGCCATTTAGAACGTTTTCTAGAACGCTTTTCGCTCATTTTGACCCTTTTTAAATTTCGAATTTTTTATGAAATGTTCTTAGAGATCATTTATATCTTATAAGTAACTACCATTCCAAATTTCATGTTTCTAGGCCCTTCAGTAATAGAAAAATCGCATTTTTAGAACTTTTTTATCTCCTGCACCCCCTTTGGGTTAAGTGGCATGGACATAAGATGTAGCCTGTGTTGGAGCAGGGACTAACACCATGAATTTGATACCATTGCTTTTGAAATCGGTTCGGTAGTTTCAAAGATTTCCTCCTACAAACAAACAAACAACACTTTACTTCTTTATAATATTAGTATAGATTATGGTTAGTCTTAAATTTTTAATCATATTTCAGAATAAATGTAATTTTAAAATTTTCTTTTATTAAAATATCCTTAATAAATGTTTAAAAAACGTTTAAAATGTTTTGACTAAAACTAATAAGCATTTTAAATTATACTATGTTAAATAATTAGTTCTGAATTGAAACTATGATCTTTATAACGAATATTGGTTGTAACGATATAATATTCGTCCCCGAGCGACTTCGTAATAAGCGTGCTTGACTGTATGTTGAAAAAAATGTGTAGATGTTAAGGAAATATATTTAGAAAAAAAAAACATTGGTGTAATTTTGGTAAATAATATTTAAGAAACAATCTATTATAAAATTCCCATTTATATTTCATCAACCCTCGTATAACGCATAACATATGAAATATTCAAAAGAAGTTTTAAAATTAATGAAAACCAGCTACAATGACCACACATAGCTCTAATACATCCTAATGATTTTATATTATCTTATGAAAAAAATATGAGTTATGGTAGCCGTTATTAAAAAAGGATCCCACCACAACATACTGAAATTTTGGTTAATGGGAAACTCTTGTAATAGTTAAAGAGCGTGCCTATTTCGAGATCCTTATAAAATTCATATGGTGTTTAAACGTGCTATTTTAAACAATGAAATATTGTCAAAATCAGTGTAATGACAATAAAGTAAAACTCATTTATAAAGATAATATTCATTTTGTCATAGAAAATATATTTTTTGATATAAGAAAAAATGAATCATTTGATGACAAATTAATAAATCCCTATTGTAACAAGTCTACTTCTACTTCTATTATGCTATACGCATAACCTGACCGACATTTATTTTTGCAACCGTTGGTCCTAGATGCATACTTCCAATTACAAAAAAGGTTTAAATAAGGTAAAGAATTATTTTTAAAGCGATTTGGGTCAAGAAAACACTTATTAAAAAATTACGAAATTTAAATTTTTATACGGTCCCCCAGTCCTATATGTGATATTTAGTAAATATTTACTGTGACACTATCAAGTAAGACAAAAGAGTCCCATTCATCTAACATTAAAATTGACCAAGTTATGAAACTTTGAAATGCATGACTTATACCACTTTTTTGCATCTCAAAACAGATGATTTCGGCCATGCTTTCAGGGGTCGTATATAAAGTACTTAAACTTATTTCAAGGTATCTGCGCTTTGAAAGAAATCTTACAATTATTACGATTGAGTTAACTTTTATTATTTACATTTCAGATTAGTTAAATTAATCGTATTTTAACATATGTTTTATTTTGTAAGGATTTGAGGCTATGATTTCTTTTAACAAAAATTATGTTATTTTCACAAGGTTTTGCTTAACTTGCAACGATCGCCTTTCTAGTTTAAAATTTGTAATCGAACTTTAACTCACTTTCAAATGTCCGATCGAAGTTAAATTTTACATACTGACTTAAATCCGATAACAATGTAATATTATTATGATTTTCGACGCTTACCATCTTATACATACTTAGAGGATAACACAAAAAAATTCGGATAGATTACTGTCAACAAGTTTAAGAATTTTCAATTAAGTTATTTCCAATATCAGTGATTAGACCAATATTATACTGTTTTTTGACTTGAACAACAACCCTTTTGTCATAATCATATCTAACTCTAAAACCTCCTTGTCTTTCTGATAGGGGATATATTCGCATCTCCATTTGTATACGGTCCCCATACTATGCATGATAACTTTGAACTTAATTTCTCAGTTAATGTTGGTCGTACAGATATGGGACTTTTTGTGTTTGCAATACTTTTGAATAGACAAAAAGTCCCTAAATATAAGTATAGGGACCTGGGGGATGTATAAAAATTTAGATTCTGTAATTCTTCAATAAATTGTTTTTTCGCTTCAAACTTTTTTTTAACTCTGCGCCTAATTTTGACCACTTTTGTTATTGGAAGTTTGCATATAGGACAAACGGTTGCGAAAATAAAGGTCGGTCAGGTGATAAGGTCGATCAGGTCGGTCGGTAATACGTGGACACCCTGTATACATAGTATATTAAATGCAAATAGAAATTTCGTTCCAACTGTTTATAACTTGAGTTATAGAAAAGACGGATTACGATGAGACTTGCACTGTTAATTGAATAATTTTTCAGGGAAGGTTTTAGTATAAATAGTATTGTTCTACGTTGCTTAGTAATAAAATTATGGGGAAGGTTCTCTAATCAGGTATATCCGATTTTGAAATATTAGCCTTTAAAAAAAATTTTATGCGACGGATTTTGATGAGACTTGCACCGTTAATTAAATAATTTATCTGGGATCGTTTTAGTATATTGCCTATCTTCTACGTTGCTTAGTTATAAAATTATGGGAAAAGATCTATATCAAATGAATCCAATTATGAAAGATTTAGCACTTTTAGTTACCTTTTAAAAAAGTTCTACTGGACGGATCTTGGTGAGACTGTAAATGATTAACTAAAAGAATTGGTGTTTAACAGCCCAAATTTTGTGAGACACATTAGAAAATATAATAGCTCAATGGTGTTCGTAACGTTTTCAGTAAAGCGGTTGGACATTCCAAGTAAAGATCTACAGGGTGATTCAAAAAAAAAGTTGACAAAATGCCATGGCAAATCAGGCATACAACAAGGATAAAAAAAAAATCACATAGGAACATAGGGTTGCAAACCACTTATTGAGTTAGAAATACAGGCTGTTTCATCCTAACTGAACTCGGCTCGATGGTCATAATTTCAAGAAAAATTAAAAGATTGCAATGAAAATGCAACGATATGGATCTTGTTTTGTGTGAAATGTGATAACATCACGAAAAGTTCTAGAAAAACACGTTGCTCAAACAATCGATGATGCCGTATGAATTGATCATCACAGTCCAAGCCAAAATTTGGGCGTCCAGTGCATACTGATGACGCGTATATTGCAAACTTCTACCACTTTTGTTTAGTGTTATCACATTTACAACAAAGGTGAGAATGTCTGTTAAATGTTTTATTATAATATACTAGGGGATCGTACCCGGGCTTCCCGGGTTAAAGAATATAGGTGAAAACATTTTTTTAAATTGAAAACTAATAATGCAATAATTTATTTAGATTGCCCACTTACATTAAAAATGTATTTTTCATATGGAAAATGCGAATTATACAATCAAATAAATTTTGAAATTTATCAAAAGCGATATTTTCTTGCTATTTCTCGCTATATTATATAGTCGCATGCTAAATGTTATTTGACCAAGATTTTACTACTTACGGCATCCTTTTATAGACTGATAATTTCAGAGTTTATACATGTCTGTTAAGTTTGTGTTTTATTTATATTATTTTAATTTATTTATTCACAGGGAGGTTTTTGTTAATGGATATTAGGCGTAAGAAAATGATGAACTCTTTATTTTGTTTTAAGGGCAAATGCATTAATCTTTCGTAATCGAGCTCCGCGCGATATAGATAAATTAAAAAATATTTCACGCTTTAAAATTGTTTTTTAAAACATAGACTATTAGTAAATTGAGATGAACTTTGCAAACAAATTCCGTTTGAAAAAAAATATCCTATTTGGTGATCTAAAATTTAAATTGTACGATTACAAATATGTTAGATTTGTGTTTTTTCAATATTATTCTTCTATTTGTTTATAAAAGAAGTATTAACTTCGTTAATTTGTCTTTCACAAATATGTTAGATTGATGGGTTTTTTACTAATATTCCTTTATTTGTTTATAAAAGAAGTATTAATTTCGCTATGCAAAAATAGTCAGAAACAAATGCTGAAAAATGTTTGTTGCTTTATGTGCAAAATGTTTATTATTATTATGTATTGAAAACGGCACGTGATAAGATGAACTTAAAAAAAAAATCATGCTTAAAAATTATTTTAGAAAATATAATACATCAGTCAATTAAGATACAGTTTTTAAACAAATTGCATTTGAAAGTAAATTTTTTCCCTATGCGACGAAAATTGAAAATGTACGATGGTCAGCAGATTAAAATATTGCAGTAGCGAAAATTTCAAAAATCGGAATTTTACGGGAAGTGTTGCCATTCGCAAAATTACGTCAGCGTTACGCAAAGATACGCTTGTTCTTTATAATATAGATACTTAATCAGTAAAATATAATAAAGATCAGTTATTAGGATGTGGTTGTCAATTGAGGCTCTTATGCTTGGTATTCCGGACTGAAAAACAGCAATTTTCACCTTCTCAACATTTGCATACGCACTTCTCATATCCATATTCCTCATTTAAAAAAATTGTATTTTGTTTGATCATTTAAAAATAATTTTAACTCAAAACTTGAAGTCACGATTATCAGCAACATCTTTGTGTGAACAGGCGCACTCTTTACTTAAGATTCTAATCTCAATTCCGGAGAGTAAAAATTTCCGTAATTTATGTTTTTCAGACGCATTTCTTTAAAAATATTTAGTTTTATCTAAGAAAATAATGGGTTTCTTTTAAATATGACTTCATTTTCACTTAAATAAGCATTTCGGCTAGTGTCTGAAACTTAGTATCAATACACATGCAGAAGGAAAAACAATATAGAAAATTTATGAGAAAAATGTGTGTTTTCAAAAGCAGTATGTCATTTTCCGTTATTATGCCTCTAATATAATACTCTGCTCCTAATGGGATTTTGCGCCACTAAACCGTATACAACAATTTTTATCAATCATTTAGTATTTTTATCAGAAAATAGCATGAATAAACATAAAAATACCTCATTGTTTCTCTCTTGTCTGCAATAATGAAAGCTATCTAATGTTCAACAATTTGAAGAAATTTCATAAAATTAAAATATAAAAGTGGGGATATTAAAAAAAAAACAGATAGTGCGATCACATCTACAAATGAAGAGCTTTTACTTAAAAAAAAAAAAAAAAAAAAATTAGTAAAATTGGTTCAGCAGAAAGATCAGGGCAGATGACTAAAAAACATATTTGTGTTTTAAATATATAGATTATATAAAATTAGGAAAAAATAAATTAAGCAAATTATTTTATTTTGATAAAAATTATAGTAGAATGTCCTAAAGAATAGCATTTTATTATTCGAGAGAATTTTGGACGAAAACTTCCAGGAACATGATATTATTTTAAACCGCGAATTATTTGTTTGCTTGTCTAACTCGGCGAAGCAAATCCATCCAGGCGAGAATCATCAATTTATGTAATATAAACCGCTATTATTTGCATACCCCCTCTCTTTTATAAATACATTCTAAATTTTTGTAAAACATTGCGTTTTTATCATTGTGGGATTTCAATTACATTATTCTCAAAAGTGAAGCATTTTCACTTGTGAAGAATTTCAAAGCAGCTGGGCTGTGACAATGACGCACTTCTACAAAACATAATTCAGGTTTAAGAATTAAAATACAGGTTTTTTTATAAAATGACGTCATTTGCATCCGCTAAAGCAATCCACTTTTACAATACAGTTTTAAACTTCGTCTATAGAAAAGTATGCATATGACGTCATTATCACGAAATAACAGACAATATTCTTGACACAGCCCATATTTTAATTTTAATTTTTTTTTCCGGTTTTATGAGAAAATGGCAACAGAAAGATACAGTATCTCCTATTTTCGACTATTTTCCGTTAACTCTCAATAGAAATGGGGGACTTTTGTTGCCACAATAAGAAATATGGTATTAAAAACTACAAAAAAATTAATATCTCAAAAATAATTTGGGATACAGCTTTCAAACAAATTGCATTTATAAGAGCATTTTTTTCCTTATACGACGGTGTAAAAATTTAAAATGTGCGATGTTTAGAAGTTTAAAAATTTGCAGTAGAGAAAATTGCAAAACCAAAATTTTATTTCAAATTTCAAAGTGTTGCCATTCGTAAAATGACGTATGCGTTACGCACAGATATGTTTGTCCTTTATAATATAGATACTTCAGTTTTCTGAAAGTTATGACCGTCATCCAAAATTGAGTTAGGATGAAACACCCAGTATTTGTGACTCAATAAGTGATTTCCGACCCTATGTTCCTATGTGATTTTTTTATCCTTCTTGTATGCCTGATTTGCCACTCGCCATGTCATTTTGTCAACGTTATTTTGAATCACCCTGTATATATATATTTCTTTAAAACACAAAGTCAAATTCACCTATACTTGCCTATATCGCTTGATTCGAGGTTCATTTGGAGAAATCGACCAGCATAGCGGGCAAAACCTGCTAGCAGAAAATAAAATTTTCGTATTCTGAGTTTTTTTTTTATTATAAAAATATATTTACCTCTCTCATGTGTCTCATGTGCTCCATATCTTGTTGCGAATCCATCATTAGATATTCTCACTTTTACGATATATTCTCCTGTACCATTAAAGCTGATGAAATAACGACTGTATATACCGTCATTCTGGGTAATGTCGGGATCTGAAATGAACATTCTGTTAAATAGTGAAAACACAAGCATAAAATCATACCTTATAAATAGATTAGATTTTGTAACCTTATTTAGAAACTATACGTTGCCATACCCAATCGCCTTTTATCAATAAACCTTTTTTTTTTTTTTTTTTTTTTTTTTTTTTGTGTGTGTGTGTGTGTAAACGATTTACTACATTAAATCTGCATAGATATACCAGTATATCACAAAAATATATGTTGCTATTTTTTTTCGCGTGCTACAGGGCTTAATTTGCGGCGGAGACCACCGGAGCACAGCTATGGTACTTATCTGTTTTATTAAGTATTTAAATATTGGTCGTTATTCACCGGAGCTCATAAATACAGGGCTCTGGAGCCCAGTGCAATAGCGCTTCCGAAAAACCGAAGCCTAAATTACCCTTTTATTTCTTTCCCATCTCCAAGCTTTTGCGTTCTTTTTTTATCAAAACACTTATACGAGACGTAATGTGCTGCACACGTAGGAGATGGAGATGAAACGGTCTCAATTTTGATAGTATTAGTTTTGGGGCTTGGACTGGTTCAAGCTCAATTTGTCTTACATCCAAACTTTTATTTATTCATGTATGGGGGAAAAAAAACTTTTCCTCCTTCAAAATTATGTATTATATTCTATTTCAAATCATTTTAATGTTATTTTGATCAGAATGAAGGGAAATCAGAAATCGTGCTTTTCTATTCTATTGATATTTGCAAGTTTATGTCATTGTTGGCAGTGACATGTTGAAAACGGCGAGAGTTGAAAACTCAAGAGACTGAACAATGAATTTGCTTTCAGTTCGAATTTCTTTTGCGACATAGCATAGTTTTTAATTGGCTGATTTATTTTATTTTTTATTAAGATGTCTAACCTGAAAAGAATATTTTCTGTTTTTAGCCAACGAGCATTAACTTAATTTTTTTTTTTTTTTGTCTTCTATTAAGTATGAGTATAAAAAGTGATTTTTATATTTATTTTGTATCATGATTACTTCCCACGTTAAGGCTGTGCTCTACACATTTACGAAGTCACTTTCATTTGTAAGTGGGAAAGCAATAGAGCAGTGTTTACTTTTTTTCATATAAAATCCTCGAATCTTTCCGATAACGGTGTCAAATTTTTTATTTAATCTTATTTTCAGGGACTCGCCACAAAAGATCGTTATGCGGAAGGAATCGATTACAGTGTAAGATATGCGCCTTTTATAGGAAATTGAAAAACATTTTTCTTCAGCATATTTTTATATCGCCGCACTTTTATTATTACTATTTACTAAGGAAGGAGGCATAACTATAAGATTACTTATAGTTTTATTTACATATTTACAACAGCTGCCAAACGCAGATTCCACTCGGCTATATGCAAAGCCTCACAATCTCAGACTCCCTGTGAACGGTGCTGCCATCTATTAACATAGATCGCTACTATTATTCGTATTCTTGTTGGCTTGGGATATGACACCCCTCCCCTCATAGTTCAAACGAACTACAGGCAATCTTGCTCTTTGACTTCTTCGAACTGGAAAACTTTCCTTAGAGTCCTCATCATTAGTTTTAGTCAAATCGTCTTTCACAGATTTATCTGTTGTATTATCATTTTTATTACTCACAACTGTACCTGTTACAATATCATGCGAAGGCTGAGATTGGCTTGGTCCTATAGTATTATCATTATTAAGCTGTTCTTTTATTTTTCCATTAATTCCAGAAAAACGGTTTTGTTTATCCCTTTCATACCTATCATAATCACTGTAATTTTTACCACTATGTCCCATATTTTCAAATTTGTCTGACGTTAGTTTATCATTTCGATTCATCTCTACAACTCTCTTTGGTATTTCATAACTTATCTCTTTATTACGTCTCAACTTATCGACGTGACGCTTACACATTACTCCTTCACATCTATTTACTAAAACCCATCTACTCCTCAATAATTTCATAATTTTTTCTTTTACCCATTTCTCCCCTCTTCCAAAATTTTTAACAAAAACTAAATCATGAAGCTTAAATTTATGCAGGGGTTGCTGTATTTTAGGTTTTGATGGTAATACCAAGTGAAGGGCTGTTCGAAATGGCCTTCCAAACATTAATTCAGCTGGAGTTTTACCAGTCACCGAATGAGGAGTGTAAGGATTTTCTAACAAAAATCATGAAATTGACAATGTTATGTCACATTTATCTAGCTTCCTAAGACAATTTTTCAAAGTTTGAAGATATCTTTCTGCTTGTCCGTTCGAAGACGGATAGTATGGTGGAATAGGCGTATGCTTAATTCCATTATTTTTAAGAAATTCCTCAACTCCATCACTTGTGAACGCGGGACCATTATCACTGACCAATTCAACAGGTAATCCAAAAGCAGCAAAAATTCTCCTTAATACCTTAATTGTAGTTTTACTATCAGACCTAGGTATTACCTCTACCTCCAACCATTTAGTATAAAAATCTACTACTATTAAAAATATTTTACCTTTAAAAGGACCGGCATGATCTATGTGGATCCTTTCCCACGGCAGTTCAGATTTCCATTTCAAGGGTTCCATTTTGGGACAATCTCTCTCAAACATCTGACATCTATTAAAAGAATTTACCATTTGTTCAATTTCCTTATCCATATTTGGCCACCAAACTACCCCCCTAACTTTCGCTTTCATGCTCGATATACCTCGATGAACGGAACGCAGTAATTTTAATATATATTCACGGCCTTCCTCTGGTACGATCACTCTATGTCCCCACAATAGACAATTTTCTAAACAGGAAATTTCCTCCCTTCTACGAAAATATAGTTGATATTCTTCTGGTTTAACCTTTCGCGGCCACCCATGTAACACCCACTCTAAAATTTGTTTCGTTACAGGATTTTCAGTTGTCCACTTTGCAATAGTTTTAGAAGTAACAGGCCAATTATCATTATTTGAAACGAACATTATTTCCGCAGGACTACTTTTCCGCAGGAATATTTACAGTTTCTGGAGAGGTAATCTACTTAATGCGTCAGAATTTTTATTATTTTTACCTTCGCGATACTCAATTGTATAATCATACCCAGCTAACATTAACGACCATCTCAGCATTCTAGGTGATAAAGTATCAGGTACTTTTTTAACAGGATCAAACAATCTAATTAAAGGTTTATGATCTGTTATAATTTTAAACTGTTTTCCAGCTAAATATTGGTGAAATTTAGTGACACCAAACATTACAGATAAAGCTTTTTTATCTATCATTGCATAATTTCTTTCAGTTTTATTTAAAGTTCTAGAAGCATAAGCAATAGGTTTCTCTTTACCCTCAACAATGTGGCTTAAAACTGACCCTATACCATATTCAGAAGCATCACAGTTTAAAACTATACCTTTGTTAATATCATATAATTCTAAAACAGGAGATGTACATAATAATTGTTTAACTTTTTGAAACGCTTTTTCATGCTTCTCTGACCATGTCCACTTTACATTATATCTAATAATCTATGTAAAGGTCTTAAAACATCTGAAATATTAGGCAGGAAGTTTCTCTAATAAGAAATTAAGCCTAACTAGTTGGATGTGCCAATCCCAAAACTTTCTTCTATCTTGTACATCTTAATATTTAAAAAACTAGTTACACATGTTAATACTCCAATATTATTAGTTCAATACTATACCAACTTTGATTTTCATCTTAAATTTCTGCTTCAGTCAATTAAACGGACTACAAACGTGTTAATCTATATCATGATATTTGTTAAAATTAATAGTTTTTCCTTATTCTGTTGTTATCAGTTGTTTGCGAATAGCCGGCTTAGCAGGAAGGGAGTTCCCACCACTGCACGAGCCACCGATGGACAATAGAACTACGAAAAATCAAGAAAAGTATACAAAAATCGCTACCACAGAGCCCCTTTACCGCGCAATATTTCCAAATTCAAGGAGGACCTGATAGCCAAAGCCAAAAACATGCACAAAATATTTGGTTCAATTGTATGCATAATTTTATACATTTTTCGATGGTACAATAAAGAAAATGGCACAAACATCGCTATTACAGTGCCCCCTTCCGGCAGATTTTTTTCAAATTCAGGGAGGACTTGCTTGCCATAGCCAGAAACATACACAAAAAATTGATTTAATTCTATGCATAACTTCATACACTTTTCGATGGTACAGTAATGAAAATGGCACAGAGATCGCAATTATAGCACCCCTTCTTGCGGAATATTTTCAAGTTCACGGAGGACTTGCTTGCCATAGCCAGAAACATACACAAAAAAATTGGTTCAATTATATGCGTAACTTCATACACTTTTCGGTAGTACAATAATGAAAATCGTACAGACATCGCAATTATAGCACCCCCTTCCGGTGGAATTTTTCCAAATTCAGGGAAGTCCTTCGTGCTATGACCAAAAACAAACACAAAAAATGTGGTTCAATTCTATGCATAACTTTTCGATGGTACAATATTCAAAATGGCACAAAAATCGCTATTACAGCGCCCCCTACCGGTGAATTTTTTTCAAATTCAGTGAGGACCTGCTTGCTATAGCCAAAAACTTAAAATAAAAATTTGGTTCAATTCTATGCATAACTTCATACACTTTTTGATGGTACAATGCCGACAGACACACGGACAGAAAGACATTTTCTATAAACATGTTTTTTGGGATCTCTGACCCCTAAAACGTGAAAATCCGTCGAAAACCGGAAGTCGAAAAAAAATTTCGATTACAATACTTTCTTCTATTGAAGATAGAAGAAAGTAAAAATGAACGCAATTTTGACACATTATTTGGAATAGGAGCATTCAAAATAGTATTAACTTTTCTGGAACAGGTCTAATTCCTTCCTGAGATATTTTATGTCCTAAATAAGAAACTTCCGAAACCATAAATTTTAATTTGTCCTTATTTAATCTCATATCATGCTCAGAAAAGCATTTCAGAACACTTTCAACTCTTTCAGAATGTTCTGATTCGTTACTAGCACTTATGATAACATCATCTAAAACTAAAAATACACCAACATATTCAAATTTTTCAAAAATATGTTCAATTTTTCTTTGGAACACTAGGGAGCTCCGCTCCCCTGCGTAATCGCTTCGCGAACCAATCCCTATTTTCTAGCCAACCCCAGATTATTGTTTGTGCTTAAAAGTAATGTAAATAGTTCAATTAAGCTCTATTCATAAGCTAATATTAGTTTATATAACATTAGCTAATATTAGTTGCATTGAAATATCTCAATTTGTTCATTTTCTGTAAGCAAATAAACGCTATTGTATTTCAATGGGAGTCTATGGAAATCTGGAGAAATACTGGAAATAGCGCCAAGTTGGCGTCACTTTTGGCGACTAATTTTGGTCGCCAAATTTGACTATATATCTTCAAGTTGGCGAAAAACTTGGCGACTTTTGGCGACAGAGCCGGGCCCCACCTCCTTGGTTACCACATTATAGAGTCAGAAAGCTCTTACCAATCAGATGCGTTTCGCGGTATCTACGCAGATTTTCATTGGTCCATTTCCAAAGCGTTACTTTTTTTTATATATAGAAGGATACCAGGAGCACATTTTACCCCAAATGCTAATCGTAACACATTGAAAAATCCTTTATGTGTATTTATAGTCAAAATTTTACAACTTTCGTTATCTACAGGTTGTTGTAAATACGCATCTTTTAAATCAAAAACAGTAAAAAATTTTCCACCTGATAATTTAGAAAATAATTCTTCCATTCTAGGAAGAGGATAGTTATCATTTTCAGTATTAGATTATAGAGCATTAACTGTTGCTCTATAATCACCACATATTCTAACAGAACCGTTAGGCTTAGGAACAATTACTATAGGACTAGACCATTCTGAATGATCAACAGGTTTTAAAATACCCTCATTTGTTAATCGTTCCAATTCTACATCAGTAGCTTTTCTTAAAGCAAAAGGAACAGGTCGAGACTTAAGAAAAACTTGTTTTGCATCTTTTTTCAATTTTATTGACGCGGGAGGACCCTTGATTGTACCGATCCCGTCAGCAAAAACATTAGGAAAATTTCTAATTAAATCACCTTTCGAAATGCTTCTAATCATATTTACATAAGGCCAAAATAATTTTGATGCTTTTAACCAAGTTTTTCCAATTATACTCGGACCCTCCTCTTAATAACTAATATTATTAAATCAGGAATACAATATTCATCAACAACAGCCTTTACTTTTAATTCCCCCAAAACATTTAAAGATTCTTTAGTATAAGTTTATAATTTTATTTTAGATTTAATTAAAGGCAGCTTATCTGAAAACAATTTGTTTGCAACACTTTTACTTACAATAGTATGAGCCGCACCGGTGTCGATTTCAAATTGTATTTGTACTCCATTTATTTTAACCAATTTTACCCACGACACATTATTGGAGTTGTCGTCCATGAAGTTTAAACAATATTCTTCCTGAACCGTTTTAATTTTTCTGTTCTTATACTGTTTCTCATTTTTCATTCCAAATTTTCGATTTCGACAACAACTTTTTAAGTGACCTAATCGATGTCAGAAATGGCTTTCTGCAGATTTAAAAGGACAAAACTTGGCATTATGATTTTTAGAACATATGTAACACGGTTTCCCAGGCGCGAATTTATCTTCTTTAGGCTTAGGTGCATGAGCGAACTTCTCTAGTTTTGGTTTCTGTGTTTCTCTCCTTTCGAAACACGCACTTGATTGACATTCGTACTTTCTCCGATCTGTAGAGATTTTACTCCAACCTCAGCTGATTCAAACGATTCTGAGATTTCCACCGCTGTTTGGGACGTTAAATCTTTAGAATTCAGTAATTTCTGTTGTATCTTCTCATCCTGGATCCCAAACACCAATTGATCACGCAGGCAGTCATTAAGAGTATTGCCGAAGTTGCAATATTCGGATAAACGACGTAAATCTCGTATGAAATCTGCTATATTCTCTCCTTGCTTCCTTAGTCGTTTCTGGAACTGAAATCGTTCCAGTATTTTACTAGGGCGTGGTGAAAAATACTCTTTTGCTTTCTTTAAGAGATCTTCGTAACTGATCTCTTTCAGAGGCGAAATTTGACTTTCCATAAGACTTTTAGAATTAGTTCGAAATCCGACAATTTCATTGGCTATCGGTGAACCGAACTTCTTTCCCCGAAAGGAAAAAATCCAATTTTACGAGTAACAGCGCTGCTACTCATTTCATCAATTGTATTTCTTGATAATAATAACTTGATGCATTAAAAAAAGCTTATGTATTACTCATACTGAGCACGGAATCAATTGTTATACAGTTAATAACATAATATATAATTAATTATTAAATTTGATTTAATTTTCTAGTAAGAAAATTATTAACAATTCTAAAACAACATTGACTTATTTAAATTATGATAAAATAATCTATATAATAAAAGCCTAAGTCATGTGACTGTCATCAATAGTTCCGGGTTGACCGCTCCACTTTTTGTATACCAAGCGGCCAATTTGGTAATTTAATATTAGCCGGGAGCAGGTGATAAATTGCCAAATATATTGTAAATATCGTGTCATCAGTATTATAATAGTCCATTTCATGCGACTGTCATAAACAATTTTTCGTATGGTAAATTAAAACAAAGCTTTGATGTTGAAATTAAATGTCACGGTTTATGGTATTATTTATTACTTTTTATTTATTTTTTAAAACAATAATTGAGAGTCATAATTTTTAAATATTTCAATTTTAAAGTTATGCATTTTAAATAAAATGAGTGAAAGTACTATATTTTAAATGAAATTAATAAAATACGAAAAAATACGACTGGAACAATGTTTGGCGATTTATCACCTGATCCCGGCTAACATAAAAATACCGAGTTCATGATTTCTGTATCGGAATCTTCCGATTTGGCGAAGGATTGAGCAAGTAAATTAAATTATGAACAAAAATAACATGATACAATGCTTAGCACAGATTTACAGGAGACCAAACTGGTCGCCAAGGGCGGCTAGTGAGATTGTTATAATAAACTGCTTAGAACTTATTTTTTTTTTACTCAGATGTTTGCAATCAGTAATAAAGTTCTAGCAGCTTAACTAAAAATAAGTAATTGAAGTTCCATCTCGATATATAAAAATATTTTTCTATGTCAGTTTAAAAGATACTATTATTGCATTTAAATAGATATTTTATTTTAATTATATAACATTAGCTCGTAAGTGGTATTATGTAGTAAAATTTAATCACAATATTATATTTCAAATAAAAATTGTAAAGCTACTGATTATAAATTAAAAAATAAAGATAAAAACAAAAATCTCCATAATAATAATAATCATTATTTTAAATATATATATATTGCAAACTAATAACAAAATATTTTTCATTGTTCATGTTTGATGTATATTACATTTTTATTGTAACATATATATATATATATATATATTTAATAAAACTTTTTGCGAATAATTATTAAATCACAGATATATATATATATATATATATATATATATACTAGGGGGCTCTGCCCCCTGCAAGCTACGCTCGCCAGCACCCGTTCAGACACTGCAGAATCTAAAAACACGCTAATCTGATCGGTTTTAAAAATATTATAGAAGATTGAATTATACTGAAAAAAGCTGTGCGGATCTCCCTTTAAACGGGTTTCCATTCAATTTCCTTTGATTTCAAAAATTTAAGGCCGAATTAGTTGCTGTTAAGACATCCAATGGTTGTTTTTGTGTTTGATTAAAGATCAGTTTAAGGATCAGTTAAACGTTTGAAAAGAAGCTAAAAATAAAAAGAATTAAGTGTACAGAGCCTTTGTCTCTCGGTATTTTAAAACAATTTCTATAACAATAGCCTAAGTCATCTGACTATCATCAAGAGTTCCGGGCGAACCACTTCGCTTTTTATATTCCTGGTGCCATTTTGGTACTTTAATATTAGCCAGATACATGTGATAAGTCGCCAAATATTATTCTATCGCCATCATTTCATCTATATTATAATAGTCCAAGTCATGTAACTGCCATAAATAAATACGCTCTGATCCCTTCGCTTTTCATATGAAAGTTTGGACCAGATATCATATACGGCCCCATATTGGCGCGATTTTTTTCCGACGCTAATTTGGGGAAAAGATCAACAGCATAAACCACAACATCCGGCTTACCAAATCAAGCAAAATAACGATACTATGGCGCCAGTTAAGTACCCGTTGCGTATATGACATTGGCGTCAGAAAAAAATAGCGCCAATATGGGACCGTATGTGGCATCTGTGCCGAAAGTTTTCCACTTCGATTTTAAAAAATCATTTTTTTTCGAATAATACTACATAAAAGCATTGTCGCACAGAATTCTTGGTACTGTTACGCTAGCCGGGTGCAAATCTCGCCAATAACTATTTTTCAACTCGCCAGTTAGCATTTTTTTTTTTTTTTCGAGTGGTAAATTATAACATTGCTTTGAAGTTGGAATTAAATGTCATCGTTTGTTACATCATTTAATATTTGGCCAGATGCCATATACGCACCCGGTTTGGCCTGATTTTTTTTTACGAAAATTTGGCGAAATCCTCGTTTTCGAATACCAGTTACATATGTATTTTTGGTACTACTTAGTTATCCCGTTGACCAAAAATCTATCACCAAACTATAAGATTAAATGCCAATAATGGTTGATAAATGTCACATTCACTTGACTTTAAGCAAGTTACACGTCTTTACGTCATCAAGTGATTTTTATTTCGACGTTTTATTTGTATATTTATTAATGTTATACTATTTTCTTTGTTCTTTCGTTATTTAAAATAAAAATTATGTCAATTTGTATAATTTGGCGAGTGGTTTGGCGATTTATATAATTCGGCGAAATGGGTCAATGGAATAACTAAGTAGTACCGTATTTTTTAATTATTTTCTTTTTTTTTTTTTTTTTTTAAAGGAAAATAACCAAAAGAATAATTAACTATAGAAAAAAAACAATTTATGTAATTTAAAAAAAGAAAATAAAGTAAATAAACACTTATTATTAAATAAACAACAATAGCCGGGTTACCATGTCAATCAAAATAATGCCATTTTGGCGCCAATTAGGTAGCCTGGTGCGTATATGACATCTGTGCCTAATATTTTTCTTTTCATTCGTTTAAAAAAAATGAAGATGTAAAAGCCATTTATTTTAAATGTTTCTGTTTGTATTAAATAAAATAATAATGAAATACAAATTGAATTATGAATAAAAGTAACATGATACATTTCTTAGCATACAGTTAAGGGAGGCCAAACTCCTCGCCAAATTAGTTTATAGTAGTAACCTTTTCTAAAATCTGAAGAAAAAAAATATCTGTTTGATTAAAATTTGAGTTGCCATCATTAAAAAAATGTACATAAAATTAGAAAAAAATTAATATTTCGAAAACTAATTCGAGTTTAAAAATTCTAATACCAGTTTTGAAATCTGCGGATCAATATTGATTTTTGGTGTTAATTTCATCGCAAAGTATTCCTTTTTCTAGGAGAAATCACCGTGAAACATAATCAGTTGTTTAATCTGTCGATTCAAAGAATCGTTACATTTCAGGCGTTTCATATATTCATTTCATTAGGATTTTATATATACTAGGGGATCGTACCCGGGCTTCCCGGGTTAAGGAATATAGGTGAAAACATTTTTAGGTAGATTTCGTAAGAAATACTACCTATTGCAGTCGTTACCATGGTGCGACTTTTGAAAAATTCCTTCATAACTTTTCATTACATGACCCCAGGAACCCAAAACCACCCCCACCTAAAAAGTTTATATATATATATATATATATATATATGTGTGTGTATGTATGTACTAAATTTTGTCCGCACGATAAAAGTCGCAATTATGCACGGAACGTCTTCAAACTCGCCAACAACTTTAAGATGGCTAATTTCTCGGCGGGGATTGAAAATGAGCAAAATCGGTCCAAGGGAATGGGAATGCGGAAGGTTAAAAATTTTGAATACCGTCTTTACATGATTCTGATAAAACCAGCTTTTACACAACAATGGCAGGAAAAAATAAATATTTTTCGTTATAGCTGTTGCCAACAATTAAAAAAAAGCAATAAAAATTGTCACCACAACAATTGCTTTTGTAATGCAATGTTTTCACGTGAAAAATTAAATTAGATAAACAATTTGACGAATTGAAAACAAATTGAATATTACGTCATAAGTTTTCTAGAGCAAGATTTCTGCATGAAAATTCAAAATGAAATAAATAGTTTGACGAATGGAAAACAAATTGAATATTACGTCATAAGTTTTCTAGAGCAAGATTTCTGCATGAAAATTCAAAATGAAATAAATAGTTTGACGAATTAAAAAAAACAACAAAATCTTGCGTCATATAGAAAATATAATGGAACACAGCAGGTGAACATGTAACGTCATGTGAGTTTGAAGAAACGTATTAAAACATGATAAAAACCCGAGTATGGAAATATTAACATGTTTTAACACTTTGAGGTTCTCTGAATTTGATTTAACAATTTTTAAACCTATTCCATATACATGCGTGTGTGTATTTGTGTATATTAGAACTAGTATTAAAAAATGCTCTGACGAGCACCAAAAAAGTCTAATATGTTTTTAAGTATGAAAAAGGGTTTGACAAGTGCTTCTAATTGAGCATGAAAAAGGACAAGGGGTCCCTTCTTGGCTGCAGCTCACTGTCAATGCCAACTTTGAAAAAATCATATTTGCGCTTATAACATATAAAATAAATTCGCGGTACTTTAGTAAAACTTTCCGCCGCGCTTTACATCTTAACTCCACTGTCCTTCTATTGTACTGCGCATATGTCTGCAATGCAACTTTGTACAGTGCACTGTGTACCATTATTTCTTTACAAATTATACTGCACTGTACATTCCTATTATGCTTTTGAACCTCAGCGCACACTCACACTGTGCTTTTGTACTTCCGTATTAAAGGTGTATGCGTCTAATGTTCGTTTATAATTTACATATGCACTGTTGTACTGCATAGTACATCTTACAGCCACAGCCACTTGGATATAATTTCAACAATCAATGAATCCATTATACTGTTATGCGTGCACATGTAGAATTGTTCCTGTGCAGAGTGCTGCAACAGTCTGCACTGCACTACAAATCAGTTTTCTGTACAGTTCTACACTGCAGGCGTGCTTGGTGGCACTGCATGAGTGTGATATGCTGCAGGAACTAAGATTTTTGGTACTAAGTTGCCTTACGTTAATGTTTAATCAGGCTGCGTCTTTACTGGCTGTGTCTTTACACTACACATTTTTATCGTAACTGTGGCTGATTTTTTTTATATGGAAAAAGCGCAAATATGATTTTTTAAAAGTTGGCATTGACAGTGAGCTGCAGTCAAGAAGGGACCCCTTGTCCTTTTTCATGCTCAATTAGAAGCACTTGTCAAACCCTTTTTCATACTTAAAAACATATTAGACTTTTTTGGTGCTCGTCAGAGCATTTTTTAATACTAGTCATTTCAATTTTTTGATAATTATATATTGAATATAAATAAACCTGAGTTGCTTTTAAATATTCCCAATACTTTTTTTCTTATTTCGCACAATAATGCACTATTTAACCAAGTAATGCACACTGTTTTAAGAGGTTCAGAGTTTTTTAATCAAATTCACGTTATTTTTATTCATAATTTAATTTACTTGGGCTCCCTTAAATATAATTAATATAATTCCTTAAACTGATATTATTTTTTGTTGCAGTAAAATATCTCAATTTGTTGATTCTCTCTAAACAAGTAAACCCTGTTGGTTTACAATGGAAGTCTACAGGTATTTGGCGATATATCGCCAAGTTGGTGACAAATTTGGCTGTGTTTGGCGATAGAAAAGGGTCCAGCCTATGGTAACCCCCCCCCCCCTTATAGGTATAGAGATGCATTAAATGCTGTTCTATAAATAATGAGATGCGTTTCATTCGAGCGTTGCCATTAAACAATTAACAAATAATCGCGATTTCTGTGACACATACGATAGCGTAATATATATATAGATTATCGTGGAAATCGAAGGCTGAGTCCACATCGTATCGTTTAGCTAGACCGGTTATACTAACTTCGTTCTCATGTTTTGCTACAATTTCTTTTATTGAACAGTAATTCGCTTAAGCTTCTATTACTGCTATCACAAAGCACTTTTTCATTCTTAGAAGCCATAATGAGAGCTAATATTAGCGCAAACCTGAGTAAAAGTAAAACAAAAAGTTATTTTTTTTACAGTAATAAAGGTACACAAAGCTCTCTGATATGCACACCTTACTTCAAACTTGACTAATAACAACAGTTATGTGAGGGTTGCCAACTGAACTATTCGGCAGCCTTGGTCGTGAACCGAGATATTGCACGCCCACCAAGTCAAATTTTGATCATCGAAGTTGGACATAAACCGAACTGGTCATAAACAGAGGTGGTTGTGAACCGAGGTTCCCCTTATATTTTGACCTATAA
The DNA here is from genome assembly GCA_963932465.1 of Maratus speciosus. Taxonomy (NCBI): domain Eukaryota; kingdom Metazoa; phylum Arthropoda; class Arachnida; order Araneae; family Salticidae; genus Maratus; species Maratus speciosus. The sequence goes on from OZ010791.1 coordinate 379,622,154, forward strand.
GTTTGCAAATATGGCATTATTTATATATTCGATGGCGATGATCATTAAGCATCTTGGCGATTTTGGCGATGAAACTCACCGATTTCAAAGTAACGTTCCGAAGTGTACTTGAATCGCCACAGACGTCATATGAACATCACCTTGACGCGATTTTTTTCTGACGCTAATGTCATACACGCACAGTGGTACTTACTATCGCCAAAGTTTTATTATTTTGCTTGATATGGTAACCCGAATGTTGTTGTTTATTTATTAATAAATTGTTTATTTACTTTTATTTTCTTTTTTAAATTTATATATATTGTTTTGTTCTATTGTTATTAATTAAACTTTTTTAAATTTATTGTTAATTCCTTTTTAAAAATATATATGTAACTGGTATTTGAAAACGAGGTTTTCGCGAAATTGACGTCAAAAAAAATATCGCGCGAACGTGGTGCGTATATGATATCTGTACCATACTTGTTACAATTTGATTATCCTGTCGACCAAAAATTATCGCCAAACTATAAGATTAAATGACAATAATGGATCATAGCAAATGTTACATTCACTTGACATTAAACACGATACACGTGTTTGTTACGTCATCAAGTGATTTTTAATTCAAGTTTTGGCACAGATATCATATACGCCCCATATTGGCGCAATTTGTTTGACGCCGCCAATGTCATATACGTACTAGGTACTTAACTAGCGCCAAAGTGTTGTTATTTCAATTAATATGGTAACCCGGATATAGATGATATATGTACGATGTTTTCGCCAAATTGGCGTCGGAAAAATCGTGCCAATATGGAGCGTTTATGACATCTGTGCCCAAGTTTTTATTAGTATTTTTATTAATGTTTTACTAATTTGTTTATTCCTCCGTTATTTAAAATAAAAATTACGTCAGTTTGTATCATTTGACGAATAAATTGGCGAAACTGGTCGACGGGATAATAAAGTAGTACCGTATCTTTTTGCTGTACATTTTCGACAATATCTCAAGCAAAAGTACCTAAAGTTAAACGAAACCCTAATTATTTAAGGCACAGATGTCATATACACAACGGGTTTGGCGCGGGTTTTTTTTCTGACGCCAATTTAACGAAAACCTCGTTTTCGAATAGCAGTTACTGATATATTTTTAAATTACTTTCTATTCTTTTAAAAAGAAATAACTATAAATAATGAAAAGTTTAATTAATAACTATAGAACCAAACAATTTATGTACTTTTAATAAATAAAATAAAAGTAAATAAAAAAATAATTGATAAATAAACAACAATAGCTCAGTTACCGTATCAGGCAAAATAACGCATTATCGCGCCAGCTATGTACTCTGGTGCGTATATGACATATCTTCCTTATTTAAAATAGATGGGATGGTATTTTTTAAGGGATGCTTAGTATGTGAAGTATTTATATTACTGCATACCTATCGCTTGTGTAAGTCAGAATGTTATGATGATAATTAAAAAAAACTTACATTTAGCTTCTGAACAGAAGTTTGGGATTTACCCTGTTTTTTTTTTGTTTTTTTTTCCTATCAACTCGTTTGTACTCCATTGTGTCTATTACTCCAGTTCAAAATATTAATCAAGAAAGTTTATATAAATATTTATGAAAATTATGCATTATCTGCTTAGGTTGACGTCGGCTTCAAAAGTACAAAAATCTGTCAGTTGAATTTCAATTTTTATTGACTTATGAAAACAAAAGTACACGTGTTATCCTTTTTTTTTTTTTTTAATTATTGTACTGATTTTTAGGGAGTGGCAACACGAAATAAATTATTGAATTAGAAAATTAGAAAATGAAAAGGAGAGATTTCTATAATTTTATGGAGACATTATAACAGACAAATTCGATTTTCTCAGCGACCGTCAAACATACAAAGATGAAAAAAAAACCTATTCTAAGTTTTAACAAGAGGATCAAAATAAAACAAAAACGAAGTTAATCCACCCACTGGAACGTTAGCTACACTTTGTTGAATTTTGTGTCTTCATTTTTTCGTTTCAGGTTGAATAAAAAACTACTGAAAGCTACAGTAATTTTTTAAATGCTATCAGTTTATTCGTCTCGTCGAGTTCTATCTTTCAAAAGAAAAATCATTGTCGCACGTCAACTGGTTCGCCAGAAATTTAAGAAAGTCGTTCGCATTTTCTATTTCTTAATCATATTATAGCTTAACGCTACCGCGTTTGCTATGATTTTCAAATAATATTTAGCTCCCTGGAGCTCATTCTTAGCGAAGGAACTGGATTTATCTTTAATCTTGATTTAAGTTTTGTTGGTGAATTTAGTACTTAACTTCGAAATCTACCTCCGCCTGTAGGCCCGAGCTGGCAGGGATTTTTTCTTTAATTGAAAACTAATAATTTTTTTATATGCAATAAATTTTTTAGATTGACCACTTACATTAACACGTTCACGCCGGCGCTGTGGGTCACACTCGACTGTCTCAGAGTTGTCAATTTTCTGGCTTTTTCCACACCACTGTTATTTTAGAGAAAACGTTGTTCCTTTAAATCGCCCAATTGTTCTAATTAAATAAAACAACATACATTTTTGAAATTTATCAAAAGCGATATTTTCTTATTAGCCGCAACCTAAGAGTTATTTGCCAAGATTTTACTACTTATGGCATCCTTTTATATTCTGATAATTTCAGAGCTTATACATGTCTGGTAAATTTGTGTTTTATTTATGTTATTTTATTTATTTATTCATATGGAAGTTTTTTTAATGGAAATTAGCCGTAAGAAAATGATGAACTCTTTTATTTTATTTTAAGGGCAAACGGATTCATCTTTCGTAATCGAGCTCCGCGCGACATATATAAATTAAAAAATATTTCATGCTTTAAAATTGTTTTTAAAACCATAGACAATCAGTAAACTGAGATGAATTTTGCAAACAAATTCCATTTGAAAAAAAAAATCCTATTCGGTGATCTAAAAATTTAAATTGTACGATTACAAATATGTTAGATTTGTGTTTTTTCAATGTTATTCATTTATTTGTTTATAAAAGAAGTATTAATTTCGTTAATTTGTCTTTCGCAAATATGTTAGTTTGGTGGGGTTTTTTTAATATTATTTGCTTATAAAGGAAGTATTAATTTCGTTATGTAAAAATAGTTAGAAACAAATGCTGAAAAATGTTTGTTGCTTTACGTGCAAAATGTTTATTATTTTATGTATTGAAACGGGCACGTGATAAGATAAACTTTAAAATTTCATGCTTAAAAATTATTTTAGAAAATATAATACATCAGTCAATGAATACAGTTTTTAAACAAATTGTATTTGAAAGTACTTTTATTTCCCTATTCGACAAAAATTGAAAATGTACGATGGTCAGAAGATTGAAAAATTGCAGTAGCGAAAATTTCAAGACCGAAATTTGATTGTGAAGTATTGCCATTCGCAAAATGACGTCAGCGTTACGTACAGATACGTTTGTTCTTTATAATATACATACATAATCAGTAAAATATAATAAAGATCACTTATTAGGATGTGGTTATCAATTGAGGCTCTTATGCTTGGATTTCCGGAATGAAGACAGCAATTTTCACCTTCTCAAAATTTGTATACGCTCTTCTCATATCCATATTCATCATTTTTAAAAAAATTGTATTTTGTTTGATCATTTAATAATCATTTTAACTCAAAACTTGAAGTCACGATTGTCAGAAACATCTTTTATGTGAACAGACGCATTCTTTATTTGAGATTCTAATCTCAATTTTGGAGAGTAAAAATTTCCGTAATTTATGTTTTTTAGACGCATTTGTGTTAAAAGGCTTAGTTTTATCTAAGAAAATGACCGTTTTCTTTTAAATATGACTTCATTTTCACTTAAATAAGCATTTCGCCTAGTGTCTGAAACTTAGTATCAGTACACATGCAGAAGGAAAAACAATATAGAAAATTTATGAGGAAAAATGCGTGTTTTCAAAAGAAGTATGTCATTTTCCGTTATTATGCCCGTAATATAATATTCTGCTCCTAATGGGATTTTGCGCCACTAAACCCTATACAACAATTTTCATCAACAATTTTGAATTTTTATCAGAAAATAGCATGAATAAAGTTTAAAATACCTCATTATTTCTCTCTTTTCAGCAGCAATGAATGGTATCTAATTGAAGAAATTTCATAAAATGCTTTTAAAATTAAAATATAAAAGTGGGGATATTTTAAAAAAACAGATAGTGCGACCACATCTACAAAGGAAAAGCTTTCAGTTAAAATATATATATATATTAGTAAAATTGGTTCAGCAGAAAGATCAGGGCAGATGACAAAAAACACACTTGTGTTTTAAATATATAGGTTATATAAAATTAGGAAAAATTAAATTAAGCAAATTATGTTATTTTGATAAAATTATAGTAGAATGTCCTAAAGAATAGCATTAAAATTTTATTATTCTTGAGAATTTTTGACAAAAACTTCAGGAACACGATATTATTTTAAACCACGAATTATTTGTTTGGTTGTCTAACTCGGCGAAGCAAATCCATCCAGGCGAGAATCATCAATTTCTGTAATATAAACCGCTATTATTTGCATGTCACCTCTCTTTTATAAAGACACTTTACATTTTTGTAAAACATTGCGTTTATCAGTGTGTGCTTTCGATTACATTATTTTCAAAAGTGAAACATTTACACCTGTGAAGAATTTCAAAGCAGCTGGGCTGTGAAAATGACGCACGTCTACAAAACGTAATTCAGGTTTAAGAATTAAAATACAGGCTTTTTTATAAAATGACGTCATTTGCATCCGCTAAAGCAATTTACTTTTAAAACTCAGTCTTAAATTTCGTCTATAGAAAAGTGTGCATATGACGTCATTATCACGGAATAACAGACAATATTCTTGACATAGCCCATATATTATTTTCAATTGTTTTTTCAGGTTTTATGAGAAAATGGCAACAAAATGATACATTATCTCCTATTTTCAACTATTTTCCGTTTACTTTCAATGACTTTCAATAGAAATGAGGTACTTTTGTTGCCACAATAAGAAAAATGGTATTAAAAACTGCAAAAAAATTAATACATCAAAAATTAATTGAGATACAGCTTTCAAACAAATTGCATTTAAAAGAGCATTTTTTTCCTTATACGACGGTGTAAAAATTTAAAATGTGCGATGTTTAGAAGTTTAAAAAATTGTAGTAGAGAAAATTGCAAACCAAAATTTGATTTCAAATTTCAAAGTGTTGCCATTCGCAAAATGACGTATGCGTTACGCACAGATATGTTTGTCCTTTATAATATAGATAGATAGGGTAGATATATTTGATCTTGTTGCATTTTTACCATACATTCAATTATTTAAAGTAGAGGAGACTAGGGACGGTTGACCATACGGGAGGCTTGGCCCACCCATCAATTTTCATATTTAAAAGAGTTTCAGAGATTTATCAGTAGGTGTCAACCAAAGCTAATGGCATGCTCAAATAACAATCTCTGTTCCATGTTGATAATCGAAATAGGAGTTGAAAAATCCACAGTGAGGCGTTTTCAGCCTAAAAGTTGTGTTTTTTAGAAATATTTTGTAAGCTGTTTTCAGATAAAATATATACAAAAAATTTAAGTAAGTAGGTTTTAAGTAATGCAGAAATATCGAGCTTTCATTCCAGGTATAAAGATTATACAGTAAGTTAGGCTTAACATAACAATGTGCTATTCTTTAGAAAATGGCTATGTGGGGGGACTTGACCCAGTCAATGTGAGGGAGGATTGACCAGATGTTCAAGGCTTCCTTAACACATTCAAGACGGGAAACGAAAATTCTCGTTTTCATTCAAAAAACATCATTGACTTAGGGCGAGGCTTCCACCTTACAGAAAATGCATTTATATCATGTTGTCCATATTTTTTTAGATTGTAAGACATTTTATATTAAATTCGCACATTGAAAGATATTTACCGATGCATAAACTTGGGAAATCTATCTGGAACACAAATTTACAAAAGACATTTAGAACAGGGAGGAGCTTCTACTATTTTAAAATTCAGATTTAATAAAAATTGCCCGTCGTCAATGTGTTAATTTAGGGGGGGGGGGAGGAGGTTGGAAATATTTTTATTATACACTGTGCATAATAAAATATGAATAGTTATATATAAAAAATAACGTAAATTTATTCTGAAAAGCTACAGTAAAATGGGGTGATGGAAAAGAAAATGTTTAAAATTGATTAAAGAAAGATGTGGAAAATTGCTATAGTATCCACTGCACGAAAAAAATTGATGAGATATAAATGGGAAAGTTGATAGGAACTTTTTTATATTTAAATATTACTTACAATAGGTAAATAGGAACAGTGGAAAAGAATAGAAAGTATGAAAGCAGCAGTCTTAACAGTTTCAGTGGCAGTGGTATGTTTATGAAACCACTTAATTTTAATTCCCAAACGCCATAATGACACCAGAATTTTGTTAAAATCTTTTAATTTAATACGTATGTGAAATATAGCCTTTTTCATATTTGCAAATAAATTTTTTCGTATATTCCGGTGCCAATCATTTTTTTTCAACATTTTAGTACTGAAAGTACTTTGCCCCTAAAAGCGTTAAAAGATGTTAATGGATAAGTTGAGTTCTCATGTGGCTGCAAAAGGGCATAGCATTGATCGAAAAACTTTAGGAAGGCATGTAGACGAATTTCAACATGATGAATAGAATGAGATGAAGACAAATTATGTGACAAACTAGAGTTGTCATATCGAATGTCACAAAAAGTAGGGCACTGAGACAAAAAAAAAGGGGGGGGACAGTGGCTACTAAATCCGGACATAATAATGCATGAAATCCTATGAAAATGGAATCTGCCTGTAGTGAAATACTGTCTTAAACGTTAAAATTTCAATTCCCCTGCTGTACAATTATAACTGCTCAGACAAAATCCTGTTTAAAACAAAATTTTTCTCCTCTGACTTGCGATTGTGTTTAAACAGGCTTGTTTAAGCATCATATTTTCAAAAATATGTTTTTATAATAATTAAAGCATGTAGCATAAAGTTATTTTGCTTTTTTTTAATTGATTTTATTTCTCTTCACAAATATTTCAGTATAAAACAAAGTGGGTCAAGCCTCCCATATAGTGGGTCAACCCTCCCATATATGGGGAGCCTTGACCCATTATTTTCTCATGATTAAAATCCATATTTTTTCAAATTTCTTATGTATTACACTTATGTAGCAACTTTATTTTGATAACTGGTTGTGTAACGAATAAAATGATATATAAAACTTTATTTTACATTCAATATTTAAAAAATAAAAAATAAATTTGTAAAAAGTGGGTCAATCCTCCCTAGTCTCCCCTATAGTAATTTACTGTCTTCAATGGTTAAATTATCATTGAAATATATATTATTAATGTAATTTGTATATAAAAGATAAATAATTAATTTTTAAAGATGAATAATTTAATAATTTAATTCTGTTAATTACTATTCATATGTTACTGGAATTCTAGCATAAAAGTACTTTTCATGAAAGTTTAGAAGATATTAAAATTAAATTTTAATAAATATTCATTTTAAACATACAGTTTATATATGATAAGAATTTAGTAGTATTGAATATACAATAAAAAAAATTAGAAAGCAGCTGATAAATTGATAAATATTTTTATATGTGAAAGATAATACTTAATTTTGAGAAATGAACACTTTAATAAATTACTTCTGCTAATTATATATACATATATAACTTACTAAAAGTTCCAACAAAAAATATTTTTAATGTAAGGTAAGAATATATTATTATTACATTATTATTAAAAAAATAGATTAAATGAATTTTTTAATTTAATTATTTAAATTTATTTTAAAAAATCTAATTGACAAATTTTTTTTAAAGGAACTGGTAATAAAGATCAACTGATTTTAACTAACTGACTTAAGGGTGTTCTCAAATCCAAAAAAGCAACTTTCTGACATAAGTTTTAATTTATTTTTGTTCGAAAATGCATGAAAGTAGCTGGTGTTGTTGTTCAGAAACTATGTAATTGGCCTATTTTTTCCATTTTTTTTTTTTTTTTTTTTTTTTGCAAACGCAATAGATCTTTTAGAAAATAGTTTCAAAGTGGGTGTTTTGAACCGAATTTCCGCGAGAAGGAAGAAAGAGCACTGAAGAGCGGGCGAAAAACGTGTTTGACACGTGATCAAAATCGCTTATAACTCAATAGGTAATTGATTGATCAAAAAATGGAAAAAAACAGTTCAATTCCAAATCGCTTCCATGGCCAGGCTTTCCAATTTTAGACCTTTTCGTTAAAAAATGAATTTGTAAATGTGTCAAAACGTTTTGCGCTTGTTGAACAGAGCAGTTAAGAACAGCCTTAAAAAAATATTATTATTACTCTTTAATTATTAAAGAAATTTATTTATTAGAAAAATACCGTATAAGTCATATGAATTTTAAAATTTAATTCAGTTATCTGTATAACATTTACAATTAAAAAAAATAGTAATCTAAATAACAGATAAATTTAAAATGATCAGAACTTTATAAAAAAGTAACATGAAAATACTTTTAACGTAAGCCTAGGAAATTTATTATTGCATTTTAATAAATGTTTACTTTAATTATTAAAAAACAGATTAACTGATTTTTTTAATTTAATTTATTTTAAAAAATCTAATTGATAAAAAAATTTACAAAAGAACTGGTAATAAAGATCGACTGATTTTAACTAACTGACTTAATAAAAATCAAAACAAAACTCTAACAAAGTGAAAACGCCAGCGAAAGGACAGAACACGCAACTTTGGGATTACAAATGCAAAATCTTAACCAGTCCCAGTCTTGACCACTGGGCTAGATCATTCATACGCTTCGAGATACCAAAACACCATGTGCCGGCTTTACACAGTATTTTACTCCTGTACTTGTCCTTTCAGGGAAAGAAGTTCCGTTCAATTTCATTGGCTAACGGTGAAGCGATAGCCAATGAAATTGCAGGATTTCACACTAATGCTAAAAGTCTTATGGAAAGTCAAATTTCGCCTTTCAGAGTATTCGGAACAATAATATCTCGTAAAATGGCAAACATTGAGGTTCCAACAGAACTTAGCAAAATATTTTTCTTCATCTCATCATTTTTGATGCTATTCGCCGAGAAATAAAAGTCAATTTTTTCGACGTATATAGTCCAAGGAACATTCGCATTATATTCTTCTAAGCGTCCCAGAGAAATTATTTCTTTATCAGCCCTTTTTCGTTCTTTTTTTCCCCACAACATTTTAATTTGGGTTAAATCCCATAACGTTGCCACTATTATATCGCCGCACTCTTATTATTAATATTTACTAAGGAAGGAGGCATAACTATAAGATTACTTATAGTTTTATTTACATATTTACAACAGCTGCCAAACGCAGCTACTCAGAACAAGTCATATCTTACAACTGCATCGATTTCACTCAGCTACATGCAAAGCCTTACAATTATTAACATCTATTAACATAGATCACTACTATTATTCGTATTCTTGTTGGGTTGGCATATGACACATATAAATATTAATTTCTATAAATTTCATTATTTTTTTTTCATAAAAAATGCATTGCTGCAAACTATCTGTTTTTTGTGTTAACTCTATTTCCGAATCGTAATCCTAATCCTTACCTTTTATCGCAGAATTATGCAATTAATTAACATTAAAATTAGGCAAAGATTACTTTTCGGAAGGATTAATAACTAAAGAATGGAATACTTGGCAGCTAAGGGTATGCTGATAGATATATTTAAAATTTTTATTTTGCTAAAGTAAAAAAAAAAAAAAAAAAAATGCTTTAAATTTTGCAAATAATGTATGAATATAAATATGCAGATTGGAGCGACAGGGAAAAAGGGAGGAAGGAATGGTACAGTTGTTAGTACCGGCAGTACAGCAGAATATTAGGGCTCCGGTACTTTTTTGTTAGAAATTAAGCCCTGGTGCTACAATAAAAATGCATTTTAAGAAGGTTGGTGAATTACATTATTTTTTTAATTAATAATTTATCCTAAAAAATATATCTCAATTTTTCTTTGTTAGAATTTTTTTTGTTAGAATTAACGTCATTAATCATCAATGGTGGATCCAAGGGAAGGGGATGATCCCTTCTCCCTTTTAACGATGATAAAGAGGGGGTGGTCCCCAAGTCGACTTATCTACACCAGTTCTAACATTTTTTAACCTCTTACTAACAAGGAAGGTCTCCATACTGGGCATACTCAGAATATTTTGAAAAAAATACCAATTAAACTACTTATGTATGTAATAAAGGATCAGTCAAATTTAGCGGCGGAATTAGAGTAGAAAGTCTGTAAAAAAATAAAATACTTTCGAGTATTTGGCGCGAAAAGACGAAAGCGTCACGCGATTTGGCGAGCAGTACTTTTTCTCGCCAAAAGCAAACGATTTTAATGCATCTGAAAATTGTTTGTTAATTGATTTTTAGAATGCGTGTAAAAAGTATTTAATGAATTTAAACATAAACAATAAGAGAGTTTAATAAATACATTTTTTCGTATTACATATTTATGTTGCTTGTTACTTAATTTTATTACTTTAAAAACAATTTCATCTATAAAAAATACTTTCATATATTTAAGCGTATTCCAGAATAAAGGCAAGATCCATTTAGCAGTTATTCATTTCAAACCAAGGAATTCGTCGTTTCCATAGCAACAAAATTGAACCGGCAGCGCTCAATTGGACTTAATTTTGAGATATTGAAACAATTTTAATTTTATTTTAATTCATAAAATTTGATATTTAACTTTCATTATAAATACATATATGACAAAACTATAGCTAAATCAAACTAAAACTGACAAAACTACAGTTATTTAAGTTAAATGTATTTAAACTAGTTCAATATGAAATATTTTTATCTTAAAGAGTATTCGACATGAAAAAGTATTTTTCGAAATTTCATTTCATCGCCAACCGATGATAAATCGCCAAATAAACGAAAATTTCATTATTTTTTTACGAACGTTCTATCGGGGTTCCGCCAAAAAAAATTTTTATAAACATATATATCCACATGAGACGAACACTCTGTAATTTTTTCAGATTTTTCTGAATATGCCCGTATGGAGACCTTCCTTGTAAGTGCAGATATATTCTCTCTTCTCTAATTGCAACTATTACCAAACAAGTTGGAAATTGCTCGTCAAACGTGGCAAATGAGGTGCGTTCGTACTATAACTAGTTTTATAAACATTTTTTGCACTGCATATTGTACTGAATGTATATTTTAGTGCACTTCATAAGTGCATATCACTTTCATTCTGTTAGAAAGGCTGTAACATCATTAAAATGCAATATATTTTTTTTAAATATTTTTTCCCCATTGGCCGTTATGTAACAGGAAACTTTTGAACCTCCCTGTAATTAAACTATTCATCTGTTTTTCATAAAATTTGAAATGATTCGACAAAATTATGCAGAAATTATATATTTTAAATTTCAAACGATTCGGCTGGGTAGATTTTGCGTTGTTATATGCGGACAAACAGACGGACTGAACGACGACTATAGCTGCTACGTATTTATGTAATTACGAACGCACCTAAAAAGCTATGTAACAAAATGTATAATGTAACAAAATCTAATCATTTCGTTTTCAATAATTTTTTTCATGTCTGGTTGCAGCTGCGAATTTAATAAGTCGTTTTTTAGGTGCGTTCGTAATTATTTAAATACGTAGCACCTACAGTCGCCTTCTGGTCCGTCTGTCCCCATATAACAGCGCAAAAACTACCCAACCGAATGGTTGAAATGTAATACAGTAGAGCGCCGTTTATCGGAACTCCAATTAACTGAACTTCCAATTATCCGAACAACCAGAAAAAAATTAACCGAATTTTCATTTATCCGAAGAGCCTATTTCTTTCAAAAATTTTTTACAATGATTATGAGATTGTGGATGAGATTTAAGATCAAAAAGAAATTGAAGAAATGAAAACGAATGCTCGGAAAATGACCCAGGTGCATCACATAACGAAGCCTTTTAATATTTGGAAACAGATATGAAATGGCTCGAACGGGAGAAGAACTCTGATCCTATTCAACTAACGTATTTAAGAAGAATTCGAGATATAGCAGCATTGGAAAGAACGTCTTCTTTAAAGCAAACAACAATCGAAAGCTTTTTTGCTTAAATTATAATCTTTGGAGTCCAGGGAATTATAAAAAGCGAAAAAGAAAATTTTAAATGATAGAAAAGTAAACAAAAAAAAAAAGGTTTTTAAACACGCTAGCACTAACTGGTGCTGCCAGTCTTAAGCCTGGATAAAGTGTGAAGGTTTTAGTATAGTCAGGAACAGGAACATCCCTTAAACTGTCTGATAATCGGCGCTCTACTGCATATATCTAATCGCTATAGAATTTTGTCGAGTCATTTCAAATTTTAGGAAAATCGAATTAAAACTTAAAAAGATATTAATAAAAGTTTTCTTCATTCTGTTAAATCCTACATACGTAATTAATTCAATGATATCCCATGATAGGAATGATTCTAGGTTGCCATGGTAATTAAATCCTATTTAAGATGAAGTCCTATTATTTCCGTATTACTGAATTTAATATATATAATCGTAATAAATTTTGTATTCATGCATTTTTGCATAAGTGTGCAACAGCTGTTTCACTAAAATCTGAATATTTATAAAACTAGGTATAGTTCGGACGCACCTCATTTGTCACGTTTGACGTACAATTTCCGATGTGTTTTTCCTACGCTCTTAAGTCAAAAGTTAAACGACTGTAGTTATTATTTTGTAAGTGGTATAAGACTGTTTTTTTCGGCATGTGGCTGCGAGCGGCAGCCAATTGCAGTTTCACATACTCAGGGGCCTCGCTAATGGGGGGACGGGGGGGGGAGCCTCCCCCCCAAACGTTCCTGAATGCTGTTACACTTGGCAAATTTACAAATTTAGTTGGTGAATTTGTGTAAAACTTTAATAAAAACATAATAACATTTTCTATTTCTGACAGACTTTGCAAAAATTACAAATTTAATTGGGAATATTATTAAATTTTTTTACGAATAAGAACTATATTACATTTTCTAATTGCGGTAACTTGGCAAAATTATAAAACTAGTTGGCAAATACTGAAATTTGACTTGGCAATTTAAGGTCCTCTCCCCCACCAATGAAAAGTCTTCGCGATGGCCTTGCGACATACTGTCGAACATTGTTGAGACGGCACTAAAGATCCAGATTTTTGTGAACAATTTTTAGCATTCCCGCCAATCTTCAACAAATCGAAAGATTTGGTAGTGGACTTTTTCACGTTCTGCGATGAGTACATCAAAGCCATTTAGTCCAGCCAATAGAGACCGTATAAGGACTCTACCTAGCAAAATTAATGGTAGTACTGGAAATTGGCTTTCTACATGTTTTTTGGGTCGCTGAATCCGAATTTGTAACTTCCCACCAAAATTTCCCCCGGCAACCACCCCAAATTTTGGTAAAAAGCCAGGGGCGCCATTTGAGGGGGGCTGGGGGGGCCGTAGCCCCCCCCCCAAAGAATTTGATATTTCAGAAAAATTATCTCTCACTAGGGATGCACCGAATAATGATTTTTGCCGAATACCGAATATTCGGCCTACAGGTATACCGAATACCGAATATTCGGACTACAGGTAAACCGAATATTCGGGTAGCCGAATACTGGCTGTTAGGCCGAATACGGAATATTCGGCTGACCGAAATCAAAGTTTAAAGATATTAAAAAATGAAATTTTAAAACAATTTTTCATAATACTTAACACAAATACTTCCAATTTGATAAACAAGACCTTTTTACAAGTAAACTTTACACACACACCCAATTTCCGGCACTTCTTCTCATAATATCATATATCACAGAAATCAAAGTAAATCTTTTGAAAATATAGTTACGATATCTTCATTATTGTTAAAGAAACAAATGCAAATCTAAGTTTGAGCTGAAATGAGATGAGATACACTGTATTTTTTATTTTGACTGATTAAGCGGATTGCGATACTGGTTTCTTGGGCAAAAATGGTCTGTCTGTCTTGATGTCTATTATCACATCTGAAAGTTTTCCCCATTTTCTTTAGAAACACTCTTTTTGCGAAAAGCCAAAGACAGATTATTTACAAGACATTGTTCAGAAATCTAACAGCATTCTCTTTGAATTAAATATGATTCTGTTTCCAATTATTCTGAATATCTTTATAAATTGACAGTTAAAAATAGAAGTTGTGTAAGGATTTTAAAAATATTTTTCAAAAGATATTTTTAAGTATTTGGTTTGGCAGAATAGTTCGATATTCGGCCAAGCCGAATATTCGGCAGATCGAATAGTTTGATATTCTACCTAACCGAATATTCGGTAGCATGTCCGAATACCGAATAGAAATACCAAAATAAACCCGAAATATTCATACCCAAACTCAAAGTGAAAGAAAATGAATCTATGTTTAATTACATTTATGGAAAAGTAGTCTACAAATTTATAGCTTATATACAAAAATGAACACGTATGCGCCCATTAATACTCCGATATGTATCTTTTTCATTTTAAAAATATTCAATCTTCCTTTTGAAAAATCGGTTCATCCAAAGAGAGTCAAAGCATAACCATAAACGCTTAAAGTTAATCTTCACCTAGCGAAAAAAATAGCATAAACCTGACTTGATCCGCAACTCGAGTTCGGGTAAAATCAGGTTACCCGACCCGATGAAAGACTGTCAACCTGACCCGAAACGAAAAAAAAAGCATCAACCCGCCTCGATATGTGCAACGGATCGGGTCGTGTCAGTTTTGAAAAAAACCCGATTGCGCGACCCAATGCAGACATTAGAGATGAGACGGGCTCAGCCCGGGTCCGACACGGGCTCGCGCTCTATTTTTATTCTAGTCTTCGGGCTCGGGCTCTATTTTTATTCTAGTCTTCGGGCTCGGACTCATTCTTTCTGAAACCTGAAAATTTTAGTTATGCATGAATGGAAAAAATTAAAAGAACTTTTTCCCCCTTAAAAATTACTTATTCCTTTTCAAATCATTGTATTGCTTTTTTGATCAGAATGAAGGGGAAACAGAAATTGTGTTTTTCTAGTTTAGTTATTAGAACAGAATTCTATTTTAAAAGAAAATGATTAGTCATATATACAGATTTATGTTTGGCATTGCCGACGAAGGTCCTATGATACGGCCGGCGGCGCCACGAAAGAGGCGGGAATAATTAATTTGTTTTTAGTTCGATTTTCGTTTGCGGCAAAGGTTATTTTGCAATTGGATTTATTTATTATTATTATTATTATTTAGAGATCTAACACAAAGGGAATATTTTCTTCTGTTTATACTTTGCGGTTTGCGAATAATTTAGATTTCTATTGTACACAATGTACACAAGTCGTAATCGCTTTTCATATGGAAATAACTTTAGAGATTATTATATCTATTATGAATTCTGCTGATGTTGAAGCTGTACGCTGCAATTTATGAAGTCACTTTCAGTCGTAAGTAAATTTAATTTCCATATTATTCCGATAGAAAACAATCGAGCAGTGTTTCCTCTTTTCCTGTAAAAGTACCGGGACATTAAAATTTTTAATTTAAGATTATTTTCAGGGTCACACCAATCCCGAAAGATTGTTATGAGGAAGAAATTGGTTATAGTTAAAAATGTGCACCTTTTTTAGAAAATTGATAAATGTTGTTCTATATTATTCATTAGATAAAGAGTAATTTCTACAAATTTCATGCATTTATTCATGAAACACACTTCATTAACATGCCCATAAGATTTTCTTATTAAAAGAAAAAAGATATCAGAATCCTTTTAAGTATGAAGTACATTTTTATTTGATACGAGACTTTTCTTTTGATAATATTAAATTTAAATTTTCTTTTAACAGTCATTTCTATGTAAAAAGTAGTTTACAAATGATAATTACATTTGAAACATTTTTTAAAAATATTATGCAATTTTTTACTATTGCATATTTTCGGGCTCAGGCTCTGATGACACAAAATGTTTCGGGCTCGGGCGGCCTCGGATTTAAAATCGTCGGGCTCGGGCTCTGAAAAAAGAGCCCGAACTCATCTTGCAGACTCTTCCTGATACCAAATGTTTTGCAAATTTCTGAATTGTGTGGAATTTAGATCATTGTCTGAAAAGGAATGCAGAAAATGATTAAGGAAATGTTTTACTCACAGAAAATCATTGGTGAAAATTTGATATCCCTATGAATCACAAAATTTGCAAACTTCTTGACGTGTTGACTATGTCTATGTGCTGATTATCTCGTGACCGATTGAATTTCACGATTTTTTTCTCCGACGATTTGACGAAATTCACGATTTTTTTCTGTGATCAATTCACGAAATTCACAATTATTTCTATCGGATACATTTTGAAGAAATTCGCGATTCTTTTCTACTGTCATTTCTTGAAATTCTCTTTTTTTCTCGCAGCCGACTGACAAAATTTGCGATTGCTTTGCGCGATCGTTTGACGAAATGTTTGAAATTTTTGCGCGATTCTTTGCCTGAATTCGTGATTTTTATCCGAAGCCTTTGTTAAAATTCTCGTTTTTTTCCTTAATAGGTATTCGAAATTCACAATTTCTTTTGCACGGCTGATGAGCAAATCTGGTTTATTTCTTTGCGACCTAATGTTGAAATCTACATTTTTTTTCCCCGCAACTGATTGGCAATAATCGTTGTTTGTTTCCACGATCTTTGCAATATTTTTTCACGGTCCTTTTAGGAAGTAATATTTTTTCCGCGACAAATTTGCCAAATTGACTATTTTTTCCAAGTCCAATTGGCAAAATTTAAGATTCTTCCACGAAAATTAAAAAATATTCCTGGACGAGTCCCATGGTATTAAAAGACGTTAAGAGGGCAAAATTCCGTACGCTGTTTCATCCCCTTCCCCTCAAAGAAAACTTTGTTCCAACCTCCAAGAACTTCTTGAAATGGCTCCCCACCCTGCAGCAAAACTTGCAAAGAAGAAGTCGAAATGTCAGGGGAAAAACTCCATTTTAGACACCTCTCCGTATTAGCAAGTTTAATTATATGGTGGGGTTTTTTTCTAAAAGAAACGCGATTTTTTTACCGTTTCCGAAAGAATTTTTATTCCGGCAGGTTTCATTTTCACAAGTTTTACAGTAAATGTAGAGTCGTGGAAAAAAAAAGTAAACACCCCTACTAACTCCTCAACAAATTATCGTACAAGAAAGTTAAAGGTACCGAACGATTGGAAATAAAGTCTACTTTTAAATGATGTATATAAAATTTGCTTAGAAAGCCATCTATATATTAAAACGAACCATAACTTTGTTTTTTCAATAGCAGTACACAATTCTGACAGCGTAAATGAACTCTACACCCTATTAGTCTAAAAATAAATTTTTATGCAATTCGTACCATAAGTTTACGAGAAATTAATTATTTTAAAACGAGCGTATTTTAAGGGCTGTATCCAAATTGAAGTTTTGTACTCGATTGTTAACCGAGAGAGCTCCCTTCTTGATCAAGGCACCTTAAGCAGTCAATTAAGCTTACTAGATTACAGGATAGCATAAGAAATTTCAAAATATTTAGTCACTTCTATCATAGACGGCCATTTAAATCATCATTTTGCCGTTTTTTAAGCATAATTTGAAAACTACTTTGAAGAAAAATGTGAAATTTTGGATTTCCATAAAGCAGGACTTAATAAATCTGAATCCATCAAAAAAATTGTAGGTTGCAATTCATAATTTTTTTTAATATTAATTTCATAATTCATATCAGAAAATTATAAAAATTGCAAATTCAACGTATTTATGTTTGGGTATATTAATATTATTGCTACACAAAAAATTAGAACATGAGGATCAAAATTTTAGAAGTTATAAATAAAAATATGAAAATGTAATTTAACATTAGAAGCACTAAATTTTGAATGTTTATATTTCAAAAACTTATCATTCAAATGACTTGAAATTTGGTGTCTAGGCATAGTTTGAACCAAAGATTTTAAATATCTCGTTAAAATTGGGCGTTGCTATTGAAAAAAATGAAGTTTGGATTCGTTTTAATATGTAGATGGCCCTCTAAGCAAATTTTTTATACGTCATTTAAAAGTAGACTTAATTTCCAATCGTTCGGTACCAGTAACTTTCGTCTACGATAATTTGTTGAGGAGTTAGTAGAGGGTGTTTACTTTTTTTTTTCCACGACTGTACCTATGCTCTTCAGAGGTTTACTATAGAAAGAATGTCTTAACAGCCTTAGATATACTTGTAAAATGGAAACTGTCTCTAATGGAATACTGTCTTAAACGGAAAACCTTAGTCAGTATCTTGAAAGTATACCTGCTAAGATGAAAACCTGCTTAAAACGGAAATTTGAATCCGTTCTTGTTCGGAGGGAACAGGATATCCTCCCCCCCCCCCGAACCTCACCCTTGGCTATGCCACTGTTCTCAAAGAAAACTTTGCCCCCCCCCCCCCAAGAAAGTTCTGAAATGGCGCCCCTGTAAAAAGCCCCCAAAAAAGGTTTTTATTTAAAAATTCCATTTTTTTATTGTTTTAGGGGGAAAGTAGCTACAAATTCAGAAAGTAGACAAAATTTGCAGCAAATTAGATATATGACATTATGACTTAGGGTGAAGGGGAAGGGGGGATCTGCTTCGGAACATGCGCCGCAGTGCTGCGTGGACTAAGTTGCGCAATTCCACTTAACCACTCACACGTTTACATTAGCCCTCCCATCTTCCCTCCGAACTTTCTCTATAAGGTTTACTTTAAGTTTTTTGGGTCGCTGAATCCAAATTTTTAACTTACCCCTAAAATTCGCCCCTCCGAATCCCCCCCCCCAAATAGTTGTTTTTAACTTAAATTTCTTATTGTTTTAGGGGAAAATCATTACGAAATTCAGAAACTAGACAAAATTTGCAACAAATAGGATATGTGACATTATGACGAAGGGTAAACGGGGAGAGAGGGGGCTGCCTCGGAACATTCCCCGCGCGCTTTGCCCAAAATCAAAATTTTTTCAAAAAATCAATTTTTTGGGGGGTTGCCGGGTGAAATTTTGGTGGGAAGTTACAAATTCGGATTCAGCGACCCAAAAACATCTAGAAAGCCGATTTCCAGTACTACCATTAATTTTGCCAGATAAAATCCCCTATTGCCTGGACACCTGGACCCCTGGACCCCTGGACACCTCTATTGCCTGTCATTTAGTGCACGTAGCGCCGCAGTGCATGTTCCGAGGCAGCCCTCACCCTCCCCGTTCATCCTAATTCATAATGTCATATATCCTATTTGTTGCAAATTTTGTCTAGTTTCTGAATTTTGTAATGCTTTTCTCCTAAAATAATAAGAAATTTAAGTTAAAAACAACTATTTTGGGGGGGGTTTCGGGGGGGGGAGTTAAAAATTCGGATTCAGCTACCCAAAAATCCTAAAGTAAACCTTATAGAGAAAGTTCGGAGGGGAGATGCGAGGGCGAATGTAAACATGTGAGTGGTTAAGTGGAATTGCGCAACTTAGTTTACGCAGCACCGCGCGCATGTTCCGAGGCAGATCCCCCTTCCCCTTCATCCTAAGTCATAATGTCATATATCTAATTTTTTGGAAATTTTGTCTACTTTCTGAATTTTTAGATACCTTTTCTCTAAAACAATAAAAAAATGAAATTTTGTAATAAAAACCTTTTTGGGGGGGCTTTTTACCAAAATTTGGGGGGGGGTTGCCGGGGGAAATTTTGGTGGGAAGTTACAAATTCGGATTCAGCGACCCAAGAAACATCTAGAAAGCCGATTTCCAGTACTGCCATTAATTTTGCTAGGTAAAATTTCCTATTGCCTGGACTAATTAAAAAACTTTCTATCACCTTTCCATCTTTAGGATGAAACTTTCTATCACCTGCGGATAAATTAAAAGTAAGCGATACTTTTCATGTGGTATCTTGTATTCTAAGGGAGCCTAATAATATTATTTACTTTTTAAACTCTACTTTGTTTTTCTTGCGTAAATTAGAATGGAGTGAAAAATTGCTTCTACAGGTTTCACAACAATGGAGAAACTTCATCGCGACATTACCTGTATTAGGGTCCATTGAAGTGTCAAGAGGCTTTCTAAAGGTGAATGTCAAACATATGCTATTAAACGGCTTTACTGATTCATCTTCCAAGACTTACGGCGAAGTCATATATATTCAAACTATGCCCAGCGATGAAACAACGAAACAACGAGTCCGCCTCTTCGCAGTAAATCCCGCGTTGGTCCAACAAAAGTTATTACGATTCCGATGCTTGAATTGTCAGTATGCCTTATTGCCTTCTTCTAGCAAAGCTAACTCATAATGTCTTAGACTGTGTTGAATTCAGAGGATAGCCCGGAGTGACATTCCCCTCCCCCCTCCTCTGAAAGGGTTGAGATTTTATGCTTTTTAATGGACAAAAGTGCAATTTCCCCACTGGAACTCTTACATATTTGCCACGGAGCCACAGAATTCCCTCCCGGAGAAAAATCTCTGTATTCAACACTGGTCTTAGATGCTGTAAAACAACCAATAGACTCTGTCCGATTACAGTCGAACTAAACTATACCTTTAGCTTGGATTGATACCTCTGCAAACTTGCTAAAAACATTTGTGAGAAACACGATGTTTCAAATTCAGCAACTATTGAAATATTTTAAGTGGCTTCATATCCCATTTGTGTTTAATCCGACTGGTATGTTTTTTCGAGAACTGGATGTGAGAACACTTTCCGCTAGTGAACTTTGGTGGCTGGGTCCACACTTTTCTACGCTTAGTGTGCCATCTGCAGAGACTGTACAGAACTCTAAATGTTTGACTGACAAATTATAATTAAACGAACTTAAATCTCCTTCTAATTTAAAATTGATGTAACATAATGGTCCTATTTTTTTTTTTATTATTATTATTTGATATAAATCTCGTTTGGAAATATACGTTTGCATAAGTATTTTATTACATGAAATTTTATACAACTTCTGTAAAAAATGAGCTGCTACCATTAAATTTAGTAATGTAAACTGCCGTAAGTTTGGATAAAAACTTTAAATTTGATCATTCGCTCTGTACACTACTCTCCCATAAAAACACTCTGCGGAACACCAGCGCGGTTATCAGATACAAATTTTTGGCGAAACGCAAAACTGAAACAAATAAGAACATGTCACAATGCTATGCGTGAAATATGTTGTTGCACAAATGAACGTTAAAAGAGAGCAAGGAATATAATTTTTTAATTAACATATTACAAGTGCTATTTTAACAACCAGTTAGCCGAACTCAACAAAAATTTAGGTACCAGTTTTACGGAACCGGTGCCGACTGGATGAATCCCAACACTGCCCAAAGGGCAGTTTCGAGAGAACTGTGTTTAAAATTAATATGTTGTGCATTATGGACAACTGTATAAATTCTTCAAAGCAATTGTAATTTAATTGTTATTGTTTTTAGCTTTATAATTGTATTATGTTGCTTTTTCTTTATTGTTTGTATTATAATTTGGTAATGTTTTAAATATTTCTACGCCAGGCGGGATGTTCCGTATTTATAACTTTATCTTTGTTGGAGGATTACCATCCCCTCGCATCCCTGTCTTGCAACCCTTTTGTCGCGACTAAAGCGTTTGTTAAGTAATCGACTCTGTGGCAAAAAGCCATGTCTTTAACCCCTTAACCTACAATGACGGGCATAGCCCGCGTACGATGATCGAGCCAAATGTAAATTCTTCTTACCACTAAAATTTCACAGTAAATATAGTTTAATTTAATCGTCGAAATTCCATGATTAAACAAGGCGAAAATCTCTATTAAATTTTAGTGGTAGCTATGGATTTGCCAAACCGTGGAGCTGTTAGACGTAAATCGTAGATTAAGGGATTAATAAAAAGTCTGTTGACATAATGTGCTTTTTAATCTTACACAACCCTCGTACAAATACATTTTTTTTTTACATTGTTGTATTGCACTGTTTGTTTTACGCGGATCTGTGTCGAGTTTCTATAGTTTTCTCTGCGAATTTTTTAATCAGAGTAGTTACAATTAATGGACAGAAATATGAATTTTATGAACTTTATTAATGAATATTCATCATTCTTTTTACATCTGTTCTATTAATATAATTTATTGTTTAAAATTTCAAGATTTCTGAAATGATTTTGAAATACCTTCACCTTTCGTGAAATTCTGGTAAATATGTATATTTATTACTTAATTTTAAAAAATGGATAGAGAAAAATTATTTTGATATTCATTACAAAATTAAATTAATAAATAAAGGAACCTGAAATACTCACAATAAAAACTTGTCTCATAAGTACTAGCATCAGAATTTCTATCTTAAAACAATCAGAACCCAATATTCTACCTATTCTACCTGAAAAAGATAGTATAACAAAATAATTACCTCCTTTTCCGTCGTCATTCAATTTCAAAGTAATTGTTTCTCCATCTGGTCTTTCAATTATTGCGTATACCATGGCATTTTGTACCGGGTATGATCCAAAACGAACAATCGCGTAAATAATGACTGGCATCTATAAAAGAGTAAGAAAAATGCACTATCAACCAACCGGCAGTGAAACTCACTTCATCTTTATGAAATTTTACAAATATATATTATATTTACACTTGTTTTTACACTTTAGACTGCTTAACTCGAAAATTTTATTTTGAAAATTAAAATAACTGTTGAGCCATTTAGTAAAAGAGTCATTAATACTTCAGTGAATAATTGCATTTAAAAAATATCTTCTCTATGTAGTAAGAACACAGAAAGAAAAGTAAATGGAGACGAATGCACGCAGGAGTTGATAAGACCGGAAAAAAACACTGTAAAACTGAGAATAATTTGTGTTATTTGGGAATAAATCTGTTTTTTTTTTTTTTTTTTTTTTTTTTTTTTTTTGCAATTTTATGTATTACGGTTCATATAGTTGAGACCGCTTATTAGAAAAACCAAATTTTGATAAAAGAAGTTATTCGATTTTGCGGAATATTCCGTTAACCAAGATCACTTTTTTTAATAAAAGCTATTGAAACGTACATAAATAATTATCTAAAGTTACTAAAATATAAAATACAGCGTGATTATAAAATAACTTTCGTTATTTGGAAGCACTTGTAGCTAAAACTAATGTACAAAATAAAACCATATTTTATATTTAGGGTTTTGAAGGCAAGGAGAGATACATATTGGGGGAAAGTAAATATCAAAGCTTTGCTGTATTTTGGTACAGCATTGTTGGATGCTGCCATTGACGGATTGGACTGTTGGATGCATACTGGGTATAATTCGACAGCCATTCAATGTTGTTCTCCTCGTGAACGTTCTTTTACAAATAAGATTAGTGCATGCCTTTTCAAGTAAAATTACTGAAGCTGCTGTCATTCACGCTCAAAACAATTTGCATAATTCATTTTACTTGCGATTAATTGAAAGTATCAATTTTCAAGTCCAACGGTGTCAATTCTTGTTCTAAATGGTACTAAATTTGTTTTTCTCTGAATTCTTCAAAAGTCGAAAATATAAAATATGGACTCACTTCCTTGTTCTCACTTCCTCCAAAAAATCCCGTATTGTCATATTTTTATTCAATCTCTGCATATGATGATAAGTACACCCAGTATTACTTTTCATCGTAATCGCTATGTGCACTGAGATAATTGCTCCAACGCTGTCGGAGTCCTATGCAAAAAAGTCCGGGCTTAGGACTTGCACTCTTCTTACTGTGGCTTAGATTTCTGAACTAATTCGAAATTACTCACATTGGAGTAATCTGCATTTATGATGATGGTAGTCAGTTGTAGAGCGAACGGATCGAACTTCAGAAGCACAACTCTGTCTTCGTTGAATATGTTGCACCACTCTCTGACCATCTGCTTTTATACAGGGCTTCCATAATTAAACGACCCTACTTTAAAGTTGTCTACGTATGAAACTATTGGTCAGAAAGTTGTGAAATTTTGTGACGTACATAATGAAGGAATGGACATTTATTTGAGCCAAAAAAAAAAAATAGTTCAAACTTTTGTAACCAGAGGACGTTTTTAATAAATTACACAATTTTTAACAATTTAGTCACCGCCCACTGAATACTAGGCCTCAGCTCTGAGAAAAGAAATGGCGGCTGTCGTAGGAGAATTTTTTTCAGAGTTTGTATGGTCCGTTCAATTCGAACACCAATAATTTTTAAAAGTTCTTATGCTTTATTTTTTTTCAGGGGGCGGTCTGTATATTTGTCTTATTTAATCTGAGAAAAATAAAGCGTAAAAACTTTAAAAAATGTGTAATTCATTAAAAAACACCCTCTGGTGGGGAAATTTTGAACTAATTTTTTTTTTCACTCAAACGAATTCCCATTCCTTTATTATGTCCGTCAGGAAATTTCACAACTTTCTGCCCAATAGTTTCATCTGTAGACAACTTTAAAGTAGGGTCGTTTAAATATGGACACCCTGTATTACAGTGTTGCCGTTAACTGCAACGATCTTCCTATAAATATCCGTATACATTAAACTATTTTTCCCATTTCTATACTATCCCTCTGCACACAATTCCTTCAGACACCAGCTATTCTATGTAAACATGCACCAGCCATGTTGTACTCCACACCTAGCGTCAGCCCAATATTTCACACTGTTCTCTGTTCCGTCATTTCCTTACCTTTTGCGCGTGCGCCTTCACGATTTAGAGAGAGATACAACTATTGTTCCTTGAAGGCGACAGATTCTTCTTGCTAGGCATGTGCATAATATCACTCAGTTATTTTTATAACAAATTTTATAGTACAAAGAAACTTATAGGCGATTTACGTATACAGGGTGTATCTAAACTCTTGGGCAGAGATTTAAGGGGTGATAGTACACATCAAGACAAACAGTATTAAATAGGAAACTAAGAGTCCCAAATATCTTCCGAAGGAGATAGGAGCTATTAAAGTTTAGGGTTCAAATTTTCAAATGATTATAAAAAACGGAAAAAATGATCGATTCGTTTGCGGTTTTCGCTAAAACTATTCTTTATAAACACATGTATAATAATCACTTATAAACAGATAAAGTTAAAAAATGCTATAAAAAGTGATAGAAAATCTTTATTAAGATTGACGATCGTTTCGTTGCACAAACGGCAACATTTTTTTTTTCAAAATCATTTAACCCATATACATGCGTTAAATGATTTTGAAAATGTTGCCGTTTGTGCAACGAAACGATCGTCAATCTTAATAAAGATTTTCTATCACTTTTTATAGCATTTTTTAACTTTAACTATTCTTTATGTCAGCATTTTCTTGAAAATAAATTTTAAAGATAAAGTTCAAAAAATGCCGATAGAGGGCGCTTTAGACTTTGGAGTAACGAACAACTATTTTGTACCGTTATTTTTAGGTAGATTTCGTAAGAAATACTACCTATTGCAGTCGTTACCATGGTGCGACTTTTGAAAAATTCCTTCATAACTTTTCATTATATGACCCCAGTAACCCAAAACCACCCCCACCTAAAAAGTTTATATATATACATATATATATATATATATATATATATGTATGTATGTATGTATGTATGTACTAAATTTTGTCCGCAGGATAACAGTCGCAATTATGCACGGATCGTCTTCAAACTCGCCAACAACTTTGAGATGGTTAATATCTCGGCGGGGATTGAAAATGGGCAAAATCAGCCCAAGAGAATGGAAATGGGGAATGCTCAAAATTTTGAATACCGTCTTAACATGATTCTGATAAAACCAGCTCTTACACAACGACGGGAAAAAATAAATATTTTTCGTTATAGCAGTTGCCAACAATTAAAAAAAAAAGCAAAAACATTCTCACCACAACAATTACCTTTCTATTGCAAGATTTCACGTGAAAAATTAAATTAAATAAACAGTTTGACGAATTGAAAACAAATTGAATATTACGTCATAAGTTTTCTAGAGCAAGATTTCCGCATGAAAACTCAAAATGAAATAAATAGTTTGACAAATTAAAAAAAAAAAAAAAGCAATTTAACAAATTACAACGACCATTTGGAAAACCATTTTTTCAAAGACTAAAATTTAAGACATAAAAAATCGCACCGAGTTGATCCTACATTACGTACGCCATGAATTAAACATTAATAGTGTTATTACACGCGACAAAAATCTCCTGCGACTCGTACGTATTATCCACCTGAAACTTACGGATTATACAAGCATTTCATTGGCTGTTCGGGAAAAGGCTTTTCCATCGTCAGATTTCTTGGAAACACATTTTAAATGAAATTTCATTCTTAAACTTCTAAACATCCGACAATATTACTTTTTACACCGTCGGATAGAGAAAAAAATGTACTTTTAAATGCAATTTGTTTGAAAGCTGTATCTCAATTTGTTTCTGGGTTATTAATTTAAATTTTTTTTGTAGTTTTTATTACTTTTTTGTCATAGTGGCAACAGAAGGTATCCATCGTTGTTGAATGTAAAGGGAAATACAGATTACAGTATAGACCAATCAGAACACGAATAAAATGCGGATTAAACCAATAAAAACCTCCAGATATGCTTTTGATTTCCTACCTTGACAGAGAACAATAACCATTTTTCCAAATGGTAAAAAAAAAAAAAAAAAAAAAAAAAAAACATTGCGTCATATTGGAAATATAATGGACCTCAGCAGGTGAATAGGTAACGTCATGTGAGTTTGAAGAAACTTTTTAAAACATGATAAAAGCCCGACTATTGAAAAATTAACATATTGTAACACTTTGAGGTTCTCTGAGTTTGCTTTAGCTATTTTTTAAACCTATTCCATATACATGCGTGTGTGTATTCGTGTATATTAGAATTTTCACAAAATGTTTAGCTCCCTAGAGCTCCATTCTTAGTGAAGGAACTGGGTTTGTCTATAATCTTGATTTAAGTTTTGTTGGTGAATTTAGTACTTAACTTCGAAATCTACCTCCGCCTGTAGGCCCGAGCCGGCAGGGATTTTTTGTATTCATTAATTGCTTTCAAAAGCTTAGACATAAATTTAAATTTTGAGCTCAAAATCTTAATCGTTGGGAGTGGTTAAGTAGCGCAAACTAAAATGTGTTCAGAAGTTGAAATTTGAACCCCCACCCCCTCCTCCTGAACACAGTTCAGTTTGCGCTACTTAACCACTCCCAACGATTCAGATTTTGAGCTCAAAATTTAAGTCTAAGTTTTTGAAAACACTATAAATAAAACCTAAGTTATCAGAACTTAAAAACTACTTGATAGCTGAGATTGAAACCGGAAGTGCCAAACGTTTCGGTGTTAATTTTTTTCCTTCGTACAAAAACTGCCAAAACTGTCTTTTAGATATAAACGGCACACACACACACAAAAAAAAGACCTTGATCGATAAGTATAGTAAATTTCCAATTCACATATCTATCAAGTAAATGTTAAATAAAGTTTAAAATAGTTAAGTAAATGTTTCAGTTAAATAAATATATTTTATGGAAAATGCATTTTTCTATGAAAATTCCATACGCAAAACGTAATTTCTCAAAAAGCTATTGAAATATCAAATGTCCAATATATCTTAAATTTTAGTTTCTTCAGCACTGTCATACAAATTACGTGTATACAGAAAATACATATATATGCGATAGAATTTACTGTAGAGTGTTTTGGGTTTTGGGCTAAATTTCACAAAATTTTACCATAAACTCCTCAATTTACCTAAATGTAATCAACGTATGGAGTATATTTTCCTTTTCATCGTAGTTTAGAGTCAAAATCTTCCTAAACATAGCGGTAAATAATAATTAAATAGCTTTTTCAAAATTCTTGCTCCGAACGCTGTCAGAAAACTTAAAAATAACAATTTGTGGACAATCCCTTGTCATTCAGCGAGTTTTAGTGAGAAACTAAAAAACAGCTCACTCTAACGCCGATATCTCTATGAATTTTTACAATATTTGACTGATTTTTTTAAAAATAAGTTGCTCAATAGAGTTGACTATTAAATTATGCAAAAAGTTTTTGTTATCGTTCACGCATGCGCAGATAAAAATTATTTTATACAACTGCCCATATTTCCTTAAATATTTAATATATTTATATTCCAATTGCACTATATTGTTTCTACTGCATTTTGTCAAATTTTCTTAAACTGGCGTTAAATTTGGTTAATGGTAATTTGGTATGTTATAAGCAAAAAACATGCAAGAATTTTTTTAATTAAAAAAAAATCGCTATATCTCTATTAATATACATGCTATTCTTACACAAATGAATACACATATTGTACAATGTCTGCCTATGTGTATTCTGCAGCGATAGATTATTTCGTGCATTTTATTTTACAGGGTGATCGGTGATCTCAAGCATTATTTTTCCTTTAATTTTTTGTTGGTCCCCTAATTTCCTCCTTATCAAATAGACGTTGATAAATATGAAGTCAAACCTGTTCTTTTTAATACTAAAATCACAGAAGAATCTGACAATTATATTTTTAAATATACGACAAAATGTCTAAAATTGAAAGTTGCCGGTCATTAATGGCCATATAGTGTATATATATTCATCGGGGGCGACACTAAATTCTGAAAAAGCAGAATTCCTGTTTTCTGGTAATAATCTTTCTTTCGGTGAACAACGTATTCTTCGTCGACATTATTTTTTTTTGTTATTGTTGTTGTTGTTTATTTATTTATTTATTTATTGGCAAAATTATGAACAAAAATCCAGATTCAACTTGGAATAAGACATCTTTTATTTTTGTTTAAGTAAGTGGATTGTGAGCCTGACTTCGTACGCATAAATTTGTTTGCCTCGACGGCTATTATCACCTTTAAACGTTTGTAGTAGTGATTTGGAGACATCCTGTAAAACAATCATCAATGCATGCAAAATCTTACTTTAAAACAAATAATTACTTGATTAGTATCATCTGCAGTAGTTGTGTCATGCACCTTTACTTCACCAGAAATATATTTTCCCGCCTTAGAAGTTTTCTTTACTTCAACTAATATAGGGTCATATTCATGAATATATGTGAAATGAATATTTCCAGCCTGAAAAAACAAAGAAACAAGTAATATATATTAAAAAAATTAATTCAATTCCTACTTAGGTCAATAAGAGAAATTTTTTCTCCCATATAAAACTAAAATTAATTAATTAAATTTAATTAATGAATTAATATAAAAAAAAACTGTATTAACATCAAGTGCCATCCACTACAAATTTTAAAAAATGTATTTGAACTTGACTGGATGAATAATAAGTATTTTATTAACGATTGAAAATTTGAACAAGATATATAAATATAGGGAGAGTGTGAACTAATAGTAGTCCTGTAATCCTATCCTGTAATCTAGCACTCTTCAATGACTGCTTGAGTGGTGCTTAAAATGCCTTGATCAAGAAGAGGTCTCTCTCGGTCAACAATCGAATACGGAATTGATTATTGAAAATTAATGAATTAAATTTAATTAATGAATTAATATTTGAAAAAACTGTATTAATATCAAGTGTCATCCACTACAAGTTTTAAAAAATGTATTTGAACTTGATTGGATGAATAAGTATTTTATTAACGATTGAAAATTTGAACAAGATATATATAGGGAGAATGTGAACTAATAGTAGGAATTGAAAAAAAAACATATTTTTGTAGTTATAGCGAAATTAGAAAAATTCCAATTCGTTAATTGTTAGTTTTGTTATTTAAATTTAAAAAAAATACCTCTGTAAGATTATAAGATAGCTGTAAAACATTTCCATAAATTAATTCTTTTCTTTCTTCTTTCTTTTGTCCGTTTAGTTCCAGATTAAAATTGTCACTCTCTCTATCAGTAAATATCGACAATGTAATTGTTTCAGTTAAATTGTCAACTTGAAAATCCAACGCTTTATCTGCTTTTATGGATTGAACTTTCACCTATGAGAAAAGTAGAGTAAAATTTATAAATATGGTGCGATAAAATACAGGATGTCTAAAAATGGATTGATCATTTTAAAAATCAATGACTAATAAACAGTAACAGCTATTGAAGTTATTCTTGCCTATATTGACGTGTAAACTCGAAAATTTATTTTCTACGCTTCTTTGTTTTAGTTCTAAACATCACCGATAGATGGCGCTACACTCTGAAAAACTGAAATACGGCTCAAAATAACCTTCCAATTTCGAAACGCAAACAATCTTACTTTATTTTATTTTTCAAGTTTCAACAACTCAGTGAAGGTTAAAAGCTGAGTAAACTTTTAATTTTCGTTCTCTCGTTCAAGCTCCCTGACAGTTTTAGGCAGTACGCGCCATCTGTCGGTACAATATGGAATTAAAACAAGGAAGCGTATTGAAGAAATACTCTATTTCTCACACATTAATCTCCTGCAAGAATAAATTCGATAGCTGTCACCGTTTACTTATTGAACTTTTAAAAAGTTTAGTTTAATTTCAGCAACTTTATAATTTACAATATTTTGTTTAACAACAGCTTTTCGTAAATGAAAGATTTTGATTTTACATTTTTTGACAATAATTTTCACTTGAATCTTACCATTTCAGTAAGCCTGTCTTCTACTTTAAAAGGGCAAATTCTTTCTATAGCTTTAATTAGTTTTTCGTAAAATTCGTCTTGTTCATCAGACATGGGAATTCGTACCACTTCTAAACAAGGTAAGTTGGATGTTAATTCATCTATATTTTCAGGAACAGAGGTTTCGTGAATTTTAAGGCAGACATTGACATCGTTCAACAGCACTACAATCAAATTATCTTCAGTTCCCGTTATGATGATTATGTTACCTGGTGGCTTTTCAGAATTTTCATCGGCAGCTCTAAGGATCTTTAAAGAAAATAATCATTCGTTAAAAATAATGTTAAATAAAGTGTAGAAAATCTATACTTTAATCAAATATTCATTGTTAATTCATTATTGCTATACAAAGTAGCATTTCAAAGCCGTCCTCACAACTGCATTCACATTTTGTAATTAATTTTACATATTAGGAAGAGGGAACACATGTAAACATTTTTAACACCTTCCAACAAAGTTGAAAAGTGTTTACGAATTCAGTTTGTCTGTCTGTCCGTCCGTGCTCTATCTCAAGTAAATATAGTCGGATTGCCGTGAAATTGATACATGTTATTCAGACTTACTATGACATGCTCGGTGTTAAAAATGAAGTGTATAGTATTTATAGTTCCTTACAGGGACAAATGGGGCACTCAAAAGAATTCCATTGCATTATAGTATATCGGGGGAAATCGTTTGCATAGTATTTTAATGACATTATGCTATTTCAACTGTATTGAAACTGATATAAATCACGGAATTTCACTACAAGATAATTACGATAGAATAGGGCATTCATAGCACTTGTCGTTCATTTACAGGGACACACAAAAGAAATCGGTTACAGTACTGTCTTTGAGTAATGATTTCTGGAAGTGCGTTTTCAATTTCGGCATGCGCTTTTAAATTTAACTTTTTTATTTTTATTTTACTCGTTGTATATAAATTCTATACCTCATATACAGGGCTGTACAAAAGAATTCATGTGCCATTCTCCTTACTAACGGAAATTGCTGAAGTGGAAATTTCAACTAAAGTACATATCTATTTCTTAACTGAACTAAATTTTGGCATGCATGTAGTTAATAGATATAAATCTACATAAGGGCTGCTGAAAGAATTCGGATAATTTTCCGATTGTAGATGGGAACAGCTGATATTGGGTTTTCAAATGTGTTATGCATTTCCATATACAGTGAATTCTCGGTATGTCGAAGTCAGATAAGTCGAATATTCGTTTAAGTCGAAGTTTATACGAAGTCCCGGCCCTTTTATTACAATTCAATATTAAACTTTCTCATTCTGTCGAAGTCTACATCTTTTAAGTCGATTTTTTCCTATAGAGAAAAAACAGCAATTCGACTAATTTCTTAATTTTTGAGCCACAGCTCAAAAATACTGGCACTTTCTGTTAGATAAAAGTTTTCTGCACTCCTTCGCCGTCTTTGAATGGCGCTATTTTTACTTCCTACATCGGTCAGTGTGGAGCCTCTGCGAGTTTGGAATTTCAGCTGAAATCATCCTATCCCCCACCCCTACCCCACCTCATTCATTTCTCTTTTACGCATTCCCTTTTCTCAACAGGTAATCTTTGGAAACAGAGCAGGTGGCTAAGTGAATTCTAATTGGTCAAATTTCCCACGCTTTTATGCATGGATTTTTTTTTTTTTTTTCGATTCTATTGAGATTTCATTGAAGTTCATTACTTTAATGTTGAGTCTTGTCATTTTAGTGTTTATTGCTTTCGCATCGTGATACGTTTTCAGTTGAGTCTTTCAAAATGTCGAAGCAGAAATTGCAAATTCTCACTTTAGAACAAAAAGTGCATTTGATAAAAGAGATTGAAGACAATCCTAATTTAAAGAAAAAAGATATAGCCCTGAAATATGGTATCCCTCCCAACACGCTACCTACCATACTGAAAGATAAAGGAAACATTTTCAAAAGACAGAAGTTAAGTGTCAACCCAAAATGCAAAAGGATGAAAACGTGTGCCTTCCCAGATATCGAAACAGCCCTCGTAAAATGGTTTACATATTACAGAACACAGAAGAGAGTACTTCCTTTAAGTGGTACGATGTTACGTGAGAAAGCTTTGGATTTCGCAAAATTATTGAATGTCGAAGGTTTCACTGCAAGCACGGGGTGGCTTGAAAAGTTGAAAGCCAGACAGAACATTGTGTTTCGGACATTACACGGTGAAGCAAAATTTGTGTCTGATGCACTATGTGATGAATAGAAGACAGTTTAATTACCCAAACTTCTTGCAGGTAATAGTGCGGACGACGTTTTGAATATGGATGAAATGGGACGTTTTTAGAAAAGTTTTCCTAACAGGATGATGATGTTTAAGGGGGAATCATGTTCCGGTGGAAAGCTAAGTAAAGAACGTCTGACTGTCCTTGTCGGAGCAAATGCTACTGGAACAGAAAAATTACCTTTACTGGTCATCGGTAAATACAAAAATCCTCGCTGTTTCAAACATAAAAAGTCACTTCTCGTACAGTACAGATCTAATCACAAAGCTTGGATGACGCTAATATTGTTCGAGGAATACATCAGAAATTTAGATGTAATGTTTCATGCAAAAAAGTGTAAAGTGTTGATCTTCGTTGCTCAGTGTACAGCTCACAGTCAACTTTTGAACTTGAAATCTATCAAGTTAGAATTTCTCCCTTCTAACACAAATTCTAAGCTACAACCAGCAGACCAGGGAATAAATAATGTTTAAAGCATTCCTACAGAAAACATCTAGAGCGGAAGGCAATCGAGGATGATGAAAATGGAATAAGTCAAAAGTTATGTGTTAGAAGCAATTAGACTAATTTCGAGTGCCTGGAACAACGATGTGAAACAAATCACTATCAAAAATTACTTCAGTAGATGTGGCTTCTTTGCAAGCAATTCGGACTCTTGTGTTTTGAATGAAAATCTACAAGATCAAGTTATTTCTGAAGATGACGATA
Organism: Maratus speciosus; assembly: GCA_963932465.1. NCBI lineage: Eukaryota > Metazoa > Arthropoda > Arachnida > Araneae > Salticidae > Maratus > Maratus speciosus. Next base: position 379,655,696 of record OZ010791.1, read on the forward strand.
CTGAGTTTTTGAATATTGACGAAAATGTTGCAGTTTGCGGAGAACTTAGTGATTCAGATATAGTTGAAGAAATAAAAAAGATGGTGAACGATCCTGAATCTGAAGAAGATGACAAAGAAGTAAATTTCGTTTCACCACCATATAATCAAGAAGCACACGACACTACAGCAATATCTCGAAAGTAGAGACGGCGTGGGCCATTTTCTTTTCCTTTGTTTACAAAATGTGAGCGACTTTCTAACCAGTGAAAAACAAAAAAGTTCCATCAAGCAGTCATCATTAACAAATTTTGTTTTCTCAAAATTTGAGTCTGTAAGTACCTTATGTTATATACTATTAAATTGTATTTTTCTTTAGTTCTCATTTTGCCAGACTCCGTTATTACGATAACTCGAATATTTTTGTCGGTCCCTTCGAATTTGACTTATCGAGAATTCACTGTAGTTGAATTAAACATAATATTTTAACTTATTAAACGGTGCAGTTTTGTTACATTATTCTGAATATGTTCGAAAGTGTTTCATAATCTATGCTTGACGCATGATATTTTTTTCTTGATTTAATGACGTTTCACCATTTCAAACACATTTAAATATTTATATATCTCTGAAATGCACTACAAGATGCTTACTCTAGAATATGGTATGCATACGATTGATCGTTCATTTACAAAGACACTCAACAAAATTTCGTTACATTACGGTCTATGGGAAAAAATCGTTTGCGGTGTATTTTATTCATGTTATACTATTTCGAACATATTGAAATTGATATATATTTTTAACGCGCAATGCAAGATACTTACTATAGAATATGGTGTGCATAGCATTCATCGTTCATATACAGGAACATACAAAATAATTCGGTTACAATACTATCTGTGAACAATAATTGTTGGAAATGTGTTTTCCATTGCGGTATGTGTTTTTAAATTAATTTTTTTCATTGTGAATTAGCGTGTATAAAATATACAGATCATATACAGGGCTGCACAAAACATCTAAAGTACATTTCTGTTTTATGAAGGAAATTAATGAAGGGACATTTTCAACTTCTGTATGCGTTTCCTAAATGACCTAAATTTTAGCGTATTATGTATTATATGATAAATCTATAGATCGTATACAGAGCAGCACAAAAAATTCATATATTGCTCCGACTATTGATGGTAATTGCTGAAATTGTGCTTTCACTTGTGTTATGCATTGTACAAATTGGTCATTTAGACATCATTTTTCAACTTATTAAACGACGAAGCTTTATTATAGTATCCTGAATGTGTTTAATAATCATGCTTGACGCATGATTTTACGTTTTTGTTTTTTCTCTTTTTACTTTTTTATTGTTTCTCAGTGAATTCCTCAAAGGGTAATGAACATGGTCGAGGTACATGTAAACAAAGCATTAAAAAAAAAGTCCTTCCGGCCAGTGCCGGGAAGAAGAGGTAGCTTTCATAATCCTTATTTTAAAAAAGCCAACTTATATCATTCAAACACACGAAGCTCAATTTAGTGGAAACCGAATATAGGAGATTCAATACTAATTTTTATCAATATAATGAATGAGAATTTCGCGAAATTTGTCAGCTTTAGCCAAGCTGCTTTTCTTTAAAGTAACTTATATTTGACGCCCAAATTTGGCAATTTCTTAAAGTGCCTGTCATTTTAAGACAACATGGTGGATGAGGCTAAGCAGTGAACTTGGTCGAGACCTTAGTAATTGCTGTGCACATGCTCACTCACATCGGAACCGGTTAATATATAGGAGTGCTGTCGCATGCAAAAAAATCAGATTTTTCAAAATGTCACCCACAATAGAAATTGAAACTGCTATATCTGAGCCATTTTTTAAGGTAAAGACAAACAAAAAATGCTCCTGAATCCTTATATCAAGGTCAAATACTTAAGAAACAAACCTTTTTCAATTTCTAATTTTTTTGCACCTCACTTTAAATATATATATATATTTTAATTTAATGGCCGCCATTTTGAAACAAGATGGCTGATGAATCTGGCCAGCGAACTTGGTCGAGGTGTTGATATATACTATCCACATGCCTTCTTACATCGAAATAGGCGAATACGTGTGTTATCGCATGACAAATACAAGATCGTTTCAAAATGTTAGCCATGCTAGAAATTCAAAGTGCTATAAATCAACCATTTTTTAAGATATAAACAAAAGAACAAATTTTCAGAAACAAAAAATGCTCCGGAATCTTTTTATCAAGGCCAAACACATAAAAAAAATCTTCTTCATTTTCCAATTTTTTAATACCTCATTTTGAATTTTGAATTTTTTTTTTGAATGGCAACCCTTTTGAAACAAGATGGCGAATGAAGCTGGCCAACGAACTCGGTCGAGACATTGGTATGTACTATGTACAGACCAAGTTACATCCAAATCGGTTTATAAATACGCCTGTTATCGCGTGACAAAAATCAGGTCGTTTTAAAATGTCAGCCACAAGAGAAATTCAAAATGCTATTACTCAGCCATTTTTTTAGATATAGACGAAAGAAAAACTGTTTCGGAATCTTTGTATTAAGGTCAAACATACAAAAAAAATCTTTTTCATTTTCTAATTTTTTGGTATCTCATTTAAATTTTTTTTTAATTTTTTTAAATGACCGCCATTTTGAAACAAGATGGCGGATGAAGCTGGCCAACGAACTCGGTCGAGATATTTGTATGCACTATGTACACACCAAGGTACATACAAATCGGTTCATAAATACGCCTGTTATTACGTGAGAAAAATCAGGACGTTTCAAAATGTCAACCACGCTAGAAATTCAAAATGCTATAACTCAGCCATTTCTTAAGATATAGACGAAAACAAAAACTGCTCCCGAATCTTTTTATCAAGGTCAAACACATAAGAAGAAAACATTTTTTCAATTTTCAATTTTTTGGTACCACATTTCAAATTTAACTTTTTCTTAAAAATTTAAATGGCCGCCATTTTTAAACAAAATGGCGGATGAAGCTGGCCAGCGAACCCGGTCGAGACATTGGTATGTGCTATGTATAAACGAAGTTACATCCAAATCGGTTCATAAATACGCCTTTTATCCCGTGACAAAATTCAGGACGTTTCAAAATGTCAGCCACGCTAGAAATTCAAAATGCTATAACTCAGCCATTTTTTAAGATATAGACGAAACAAAAACTGCTCCGAAATCTTTGTATAAAGATCAAATACATAAGAAAAAAATATTTTTCCATTTTCAATTTTTTGGTACCACATTTCAAATTTTAAATTTTTTTAAAAATTTTAAATGGCCGCCATTTTGAAACAAAATGGCGGATGAAGCTGGCCAACGAACTCGGTCGAGAGATTGGTATGTACTATGTACACACTGAATTACATCCATATCGGTTCATAAATACGCCTTTTATCGCGTGACAAAATTCAGGACGTTTCAAAATGTCAGCCACGCTAGAAATTCAAAATGCTATAACTCAGCCATTTTTTAAGATATAGACGAAACAAAAACTGCTGCGGAATCTTTGTATAAAGGTCAAATACATAAGAAAAAAATATTTTTCCATTTTCAATTTTTTGGTACTACATTTCAAATTTTAAATTTTTTTAAAAATTTTAAATGGCCGCCATTTTGAAACAAAACGGCGGATGAAGCTGCCAACGAACTCGGTCGAGACATTGGTATGTACTATGTACACACCGAATTACATTGAAATCGGTTCATAATTACGGGAGTTACAGTGTGACATAGGTCAGATATATATATATATATCAATTTTGAACGGAGGGTGGTTTCGGGGTCTGGGGGTCATGATCGATGAAAATATACCAAAATTTTTTGAAATCGCTTTCCTCCGAACGGCTGCAATAGGTAGCTTTTTGTAAAGAAAGCTACCTAATAATAATCTTTTTCCAGAATCAAAAAATATATATCCATTTTAATACATAATAATAAATAATAAAAATTTATCACCTATTAGATTTAAATACATATTTTACATCAATTGCAAAAAGATTTTCGAAAAGTTAAGAACTGTCTCTTGCTGAATATGCAAGGCTCAAACTTTAAAAAGATGATCTTTTTAAAAAGCTGGTTCGGTAATTTTGCTGTAACATTTGCTTTGTTAAACCAACATTGCGTTCTGTTCAGATTGTATTTTCGGTTTTTCAAGTAAGAGTTTGCGCCTTCTCTTTAAACATTTTATCAAATCAATTCCAGCAGATAATATCCTTTTTACATGGTACGTTTAAGATATCTAGCATAATTATAAGCCGAATTTTCTGTATTTTAGGTAGCTTTCATTACAAAAAGCTACCTATTGCAGCCGTTCGGAGGAAAGCGATTTCAAAAAATTTTGGTATATTTTCATCGATCATGACCCCCAAACCCCGAAACCATTCTCCGTTCAAAATTGATATATATATATATATATATATATCTGACCTATGTCACACTCTAACTCTCGTAATTATGAACCGATTTCGATGTAATTCGGTGTGTTCATAGTACATACCAATGTCTCGACCGAGTTCGTTGGCCAGCTTCATCCGCCGTTTTGTTTCAAAATGGCGGCCATTTAAAATTTTTAAAAAAATTTAAAATTTGAAATGTGGTACCAAAAAATTAAAAATGGAAAAATATTTTTTTCTTCTGTATTTGACCTTTATACAAAGATTCTGGAGCAGTTTTTGTTTCGTCTATATCTTAAACAATGGCTCAGTTATAGCATTTTGAAAATCTATCGTGGCTGGCATTTTGAAACGTCCTGAATTTCGTCACGCGATAAAAGGCGTATTTATGAACCGATTTCGATGTAATTCGGTGCGTACATAGTACATACCAATGTCTCGACCGAGTTCGTTGGCCAGCTTCATCCGCCATTTTGTTTCAAAATGGCGGCCATTTAAAATTTTTTTTTAATTAAAATTTGAAATGTGGTACCAAAAAATTGAAAATGGAAAAATATTTTTTTCTTATGTATTTGACCTTTATACAAAGATTTCGGAGGAGTTTTTGTTTCGTCTATATCTTAAAAATTGGCTGAGTTGCAGCATTTTAGGTAGCTTTCATTACAAAAAGCTACCTATTGCAGCCGTTCGGAGGAAAGCGATTTCAAAAATTTTTGGTATATTTTCATAGATCATGACCCCCAGACACCGAAACCACCCTCCGTTCAAAAGTTGATATATATATATATATCCGTATATATATATATATATATCTGATCTTTGTCACACTGTAACTCTCGTATTTATGAACCGATTTGGATGAAACTCGGTGTGTACATAGTACAAACAAATGTCTCGACCGAGTTCGTTGGCCAGCTTCATCCGCCATATTGTTTCAAAATGGCGGCCATTTAAAAATTTAAAAAAAAATTTAAATTTGAAATGTGGTACCAAAAATTTTAAAATTGAAAAATATTTTTTTCTTATGTGTTTGACCTTGATACAAAGATTCCGGAGCATTTTTTGTTTCGTCTATATCTTAAAAAATGGCTGAGTTATACCACTTTGAATTTCTAGCTTAGCTGACATTTTGAAACGACCTGATTTTTGTCACACGATAATAGGCGTATTTATGAATCGATTTGGATGTACCTTCGTGTATACATAATACGTACCAATGTCTCGACCGAGTTCGTTGGCCAGCTTCATCCGCCATCTTGTTTCAAAATGGCGGCCATTTAAATTTAAAAAAAAAAAAATTATTTGAAATGTGGTACCAAAAAATTGAAAATTGAAAAATATTTTTTTTCTTATGTGTTTGACCTTGATACAAAGATTCCGGAGCAGTTTTTGTTTCGCCTATATCTTAAAAAATGGCTGAGTTATAGCACTTTGAATTTCTAGCGGGGCTGACATTTTGAATCGACCTGATTTTTGTCACGCGATAATAGGCGTATTTATGAACCGATTTGGATGTACCTTGGTGTATACATAATCAATGCAAAAACCCTTGACGGGTTAAAAGTTTCTGACGCAGCACTTTATCTTATGCTCTAAGAATTTTAAATATGGAACTTAAAAATACTGATATCAAATTTTGAGTGACGTTATGCTATTTCTTAAAAAATATATTTGTATTTATTTCATCATTTTATTTTTTGTTTTATTTATAATCGCATGTGCAAAAGTTATGTCCAACATGAAAAGCTGCATAAAATTTTATTCGCTGTTGCTTTATCATTTACATCTCTCATAAATTCAAAATATGAGTTTTAAAAGATATGATATAAAATTTAAGTGACGCCTTGATGTGACTTTAAAAGGTTTGTTTTAAAATTCAATTTAAATTATTTTTGACTTGGTTAAAATAATTTTTTACATCTACACAATACTTTTAATTTTCCAATTCACTGTTAAATATATCACTTTCATTGAATCTATACTATGCATTGAAATGTATTTATTTCAATAAATTGATTTATCTTTTGTGTCACTATTCAAAATTGTGAGTAAGATTTATGTAAATGGTTTATTTGCGTCATTGTGTCCAAACTACATGAAATGTATGAAAAGGGATAGTTTGACGCAAATAAACCATTTACATAAATCTTACTCACAATTTTGAATAGCGTGACACAAAAGATAAATCAATTTATTGAAATAAATACATTTCAATGCATAGTATAGATTCAATGAAAGTGATATATTTAACAGTGAATTGGAAAATTAAAAGTATTGTGTAGATGTAAAAAATTATTTTAACCAAGTCAAAAATAATTTAAATTGAATTTTAAAACAAACCTTTTAAAGTCACATCAAGGCGTCACTTAAATTTTATATCATATCTTTTAAAACTCATATTTTGAATTTATGAGAGATGTAAATGATAAAGCAACAGCGAATAAAATTTTATGCAGCTTTTCATGTTGAACATAACTTTTGCACATGCGATTATAAATAAAACAAAAAATAAAATGATGAAATAAATACAAATATATTTTTTAAGAAATAGCATAACGTCACTCAAAATTTGATATCAGTATTTTTAAGTTCCATATTTAAAATTCTTAGAGCATAAGATAAATTGCTGCGTCAGAAACTTTTAACCCGTCAAGGGTTTTTGCATTGATATCATTACTTTTTTGAGGTTAGTGATAAAATGATTAAAAAAAAGATACTTATGGAATTTAATGCAGATTTAATTTTTACTATTTTATTACAATTTTCCTTAAAGCAGTTTGTATATAAAAACAACTGGGTAAGTATAATCGCAGATCGCACAGAGGGTTTCATTTGATATTCCTTTAAAAACACTTTATCCTTAAATTAATAAATCCAAAATGTTAATTTATAATTATTAAATCCTTACATAGATGGTGTTTCATAGATGGATAGTTACATAGATGGATAGACGTTTTTATCAAACATTTCTCTATAATACTACGCAATTGCGTCAAAAGATGGCGACACCAGAAGTCTGATATGCTTATTATGTAAACTGTAATCAAACTTCATTGATATTTATAAATAAAACATTTCAACTAAATTATTTATTATAAAAGAATTATTACATCACAATAGCTTTTATGCAAGGAAAATAATAATTATAATAATAATAATATTATGGATGTCAGTGATTATATATTGATTGACCGTCATAATAATAAAAAATGATATTATAAAAAGAAGAGCTGAAATGAATTGTTTTTTTACGTTTCTGATCGTGTGATTTATATTCAAATAATTATTAATGTATATTTTTTGTAAAGTGATTGAAATTAAATATATTTATAAAATTTATGGTAATATTTTTATTGTTGAAAAATTGCCAAGAAATAATCATCATCAAATTGGCGTCATTATAATTGTAATTTTATTTAACTTAATAGCAATTAAAAAAATTACAAAGGAACTGAGAATAATGGTCAACTAGCAGACTTAAAAAAAAAAAACACATTCACATGTGAAAACACGTACCAGCGAGTATCGAACTGCCTATGTTATGATCAGTAAACGATGGCCCTTAGCCACTCAGCCAGTTGGAAGACAAAATTTTTCTCCCCAAAAGTGGTTAAAAAGAAAGCATGTGTATGAATACAGTGTCATCCATTTTCGGTGAAATTTCCATAGAATGGCGAAGAAATATAGTCCGATTTTTCATGCGCATTATAAAACGAACAAGAGTCTTGATGGAAACAAGTAAATTGTTATTTGGTTCATCTGAAACATATTTATTTGATTTTTAAAAAATCGCCCGTGTCATTTTCGAGAGAAAAAAAATCGAATTATTTAACGAACGAGAGTTTTCCCAGAAAAAAGAAAAGTGTTATTCACCTCGCCTTAATCACATTTATATTATGTATCAATTTAAAAATAATCGTTAGAACCGTTTTCGAGATTTTCAAATTAGGAACTTCCTCGATATGATACCAACGTTTTCACTTTAAAAATGGCTATTTAGATCTCAAAATATACTGCACGTAGAAATGTAAAAATTTCAGTATACGATTAGACTGCAGATATAAGACTGTTCTAGAAAATTCAGAACAATAAGACATATATCTGCTGAGTTATTAAAAGGCGGCTTTTCGCGTTTTCTTTGATGTCGAGTTAGCTGTATATATGAGTTCCGCCATCTACGAATTCTATGATACGATACGATTTTAGGCTTAAGGCTGCGTCACTCGGAATACTACCGTCTTCCATGATACGTACTAATTTCTCGACCGAGTTCGTACGCCAGCTTCATCCGCCATCTTGTTTCAAAATGGCGGTCATTTAAAATTTTTTAAAAAATTTTAAACTTAAAATAAGGTACCAAAAAATTGTAAAATGAAAAAGATTTTTCTGTACGTGTTTGACCTTAATACCAAGATTCCGGAACAGTTTTTTTCCTTCTATATCTAAAAAAATGGCTGAGTTATAGTATTTTGAATTTCTATTGTGGCTGACATTTTGAAACAGACTGATATTTGTCACGCGATAACAGGCGTATTTATGAACCGATTTGGATGTAACTTGGTGTGTACATAGTACATACCAATGTCTCGACCGAGTTCATTGGTCAGCTTCATTCGCCATCTTGTTTCAAAAGGGCTGCCATTTAAGAAAAAATTAAATTTTAAATGAGTTATCAAAAATTGAAAAAAGAAAAAGATTTTTATGTGTTGGACCTTGATACAAAGATTCCGGAGCAGTTTTTGTTTCGTATATATCTTAAAAAATGGTTGAATAATAGCACTTTGAATTTCTAGCATGGCTGACATTTTGGAACGATCTGATATTTGTCACGTGATAACACGCGTATTTATTAACCTATTTCGATGTAAGAAGGCATGTGGATAGTATATCGTAATGTCTCGACCAAGCTCGCTGGCCAGCTTCATCAACCATCTTGTTTCAAAATGGAGGCCATTAAATTAAATAAAAAAAATTATATTTAAAGTGAGGTGCAAAAAAATTAGAAATTAGGAAAGGTTTCTTTCTAAAGTATTTGACCATGATATAAAGATTCCGGAGCATTTTTTGTTTTGTCTTTATCTTAGAAAATGGCTCAGATATAGTAGTTTGAATTTCTAATGTGGGTGACATTTTGAAAAATCTGATTTTTTGTCTGCGACAGAACTTGTATATATCAACCGATTCCGATGTGAGTGAGCATGTGCACAGGAATTACTAAGGTCTCGACCAAGTTCACTCGTTAGCCTCATCCACCATATTGTCTTAAAATGGCAGGAACTTCAAGATATCGCCGAATTTGGCAACCAAATATAAGTTACTTTAAATAAAAGCAGCTTTGATAAAACTGACTAATTTCGCGAAATTCTCATTCATAATGATTTAGTACTGATAAAGATTAGGATTGAATCTTCTATAATCGGTTTCCACTAAATTGAGCTTCGTGTGTTTGAATAATATAAGCTTGCTTTTTAAAAATAAGGAATATGAAAGCTACCTCTTCCTCCCGGCACTGGCCGGAAGGACTTTTTTAAGTAAGGTCATGTTGAATTTTATAAATATTCTTAAGACATTTTTCCAAAAGGATTTCCTATTGGTTTGTGAACTCTTACCTATCTGCATGCTTATCGGGGAGTGTTTTTTCAAAAGGAATTGAAACTATTTCTTTTATAACGATTTCACCGTCCAGAAGAATGTTATGGTAGCGCTAGGACAGGAAATCACGTATGATTAAGCATTTAACCAATTTTATCCTGGATTATCTAATGTCAAAGAATTATACAAGTACAGAATTGGGTTCGTCCATCAATTGAAATATGAAAGGCCATCAGCCACTGAGTCCAGGACAATTACAGAAGTCTTATTAACACACGAGACTGATGTCTCTTAAAGAAATGAGAAGAATGGCAGCTAAATAGCTGCCATTCTTCGCTGGCAGCTAAATAGCTGCCAGCGAAAATCAAATAGTCCAATCAATAAATTCTAGAGACAGGATGTCTCTCTGAGTATGGAAATCGCTAGCTGTTGCTGTCTGCGAAATCCAAACACACTCTCTCAGTCCTCAAAACGCTTCTTCTCGTCTCATTTCTCCCTCCTCTCCTCTCTCAGCCAAAACGGGGCGGAGCGCGTCCCCCCTTCCGCACTTCCAATCTGTGAGGTCCCTGCGCTCTGATTGGAGCTCTTTGTTTTCCTCCCGGTGCCGTGTTGCCAGCCGACGTCTGCAAGAGGCTGAAACTCTGGCCAGCGAAGGTTGACCAAGGGAGAAATCCATCTATAAAGGCCGGGCCGTGACGAATTTTTAATGTCACTAGGCCTAGAAATCAAAATACCTCGAGAGGCTTGCCTATTGTCCATGTAAGACAAACTGTTTCCAGCCCGAGGAAACTGCAGTGCATTTGTAAAATCTTACTACAGTCATAGTTCTGTTAAATTAATTCTCTAATTACTTCAAGACTTTACACTTCTTTTTTCTTATTGTTCATCTTTCAAAACTTTGTCACTCTTTTAAAAAGCATAGTGAAAGTGATTGTCAAACTAAACGATTCAGTTACAGTGTAACTACTTGTGAACTGTTCACAGCTGCCCCAAATGTTTTGTTCACAAATGGCCCATTCATGAACACAGTCATAACGTTCAAAAACAAAATATTTTTATTGAAATAAAAAGACAAAAGTTTTATTATTATTGCGGTGAGATTTTGCAACAGCGATCTTTAAAAAATGAAACTTTTTAAAAAATTGTTTCTACTTCAGCAACTAAGGAAGATTTGGTTACAACATACTTCTGAAACAAATAAATTGTTGTGATTGTAAAACAAAATGACTGGCTAATGTACAAGTTTGGCTAACAGATGGCATTAATACTGCAAACTACTAAAATTTTTTGTTTTTCATCTGAAGTTATTTAGATGAAATGCACGTTGTTCACACCTACCCCATATTTGCATGCGTCCCGCTTACACTTACCATGTGCACATGCCTATTTCATTAAAATTTATTTAAGCACATGTTCATATAGGTAGAGGTATACACAATGACATGACACAGATAAGCTTTTAAAACGAAGTTTCTGTTTGTATCGCTGGTTGCGTTAAGCCGTCCAGTGTCGCTTTGTTTGGAAATGTTTCTGGAAGTTTCTTTTGGAAGCACGACAAGAACTAGTTTCTTGAGCCTGAAAGTTACCCATCGAGTTCTGTTACAGATAGATCATAAATTTTTATTAGCATTTTACAACATAGTTGAAAAGTGTTTATGATTTCGATTCGACTGTCTGACTGTCCATCCACACTCTAACTTCGGTAACTATACCTATATTGCCTCAAAAATGATACACGTTATTCGCGCTTATGTCCGCAACTATTAACATAAAAAAAGCAAACATATCTTATATACGATTCTAGCATAAATAATTCACCGTATATAAATTATTACTAGGACTTCCCTCAGAGGGATTAGTCTGAGCGATATTACTGAGAACATAGATTTAATAATAACATGTGGAAGCAAAGAAAATGAGATGTTATCTTTAATTGTCCATATACTGCGATAAACTGAAATGATGAAAATAAACGAATCGTAGAATTACAAAATCTTATATATAAATTCGTATACACTGTTTAAAAAAATGGGAAATCAAACCATTCAAGACAGCCATGCATGGATATAAAATTGAAAGTACGCAATATATTAAAAGTAAAATAGAAAATGAAACACTAAATTACTTATATTGGAATTTTAACTGTATTAAATGATGTCAAGAGCATAATCAGACGCTCCGCAATTTGAGTAACTTTAAATGACAACTATATGATGTTTAAAAAGAATGGACTATACTTTATATTGTGTGTGCTCCCCCGAAATAGTTAATATTGTACAATATCTGTTTTCCACGGATGCAATGAGGTTGTCGATAACATTTAAGGAATTCTCTCCTCAAAATCTAATATAGTATCAAAGTACCGAATACATCAACAGTGGCATGCAATGCTTCGTTAGAGTGTGCTTTAGATATGCTCGATCGGATTTAAATGATGAGTGTATGCTGCCCACTACATACGCTGTATTGTTTTGTTTTCAAACATATTCTGCACAAGTTGAGCTGTATTTAGCATGTATTAAATAAAAGAAATCGGCAATGATTACAACATAAAGTATGACACAAGATCTGAATATATCGTCTGCATAACTTTTGAGCTGTCAAAGTGTCATTTGAAGTAATTTACAAATCCATACATATTTATTCAGGAAATCATGCAAGCTAACATACGCCAATATGAACCCGATTATAAAATTTCACCAGAATAAGTTAATATATAAAAAAGCTACTAATGATAATTGAGAATATGACCTTATGATAAAATGTCTAGAAAAATGAATCGGATAAAAAGTTCATATCACATTTAAAACGGCACTTCCATCTGTTAGTGGCCTTGGCGAGAGAGAGAAAAGCCTAGAGAAGGAACACTTTAACAAGTACTTTCGGGCAACCTACTCACTGTTTCATACAGGTCTTTATTCAATATTTACACAATTTATTTAATGCTAGGTGGGTATCTATCAGTTTTGTTGCATTTTAATCGCATGTTTTGCGGAGGAAATGCAGCATTATGAAATATTTAAAGTTGCTGTACCTAATAATTCCAAATTAATGGTAATTGAGAACGCTTTCCGTTAATTTTATCTTTTTAAATTTAAATTTTTTTAGAAACCATTCATAGAGACAATTGTATATTTTAAAACTAACCTGAAGCAAAATTTCAAGATTTTGGGCTCAGCAGTAACACAGAAGTAGAAAATTTTTGAAAGTTTTTTGTTTTTGCACTGTTTAATATAGCGACATTTTTAGAAATTGTTCTATTGCGAGAATTTACGTCATGATAAATACAGCCATGTCAATTTTCATGTTTATATTCCTAACAATTCCATGTACTTCGTTACTTAGATCATCTTTAGATCTTTTTCCGCTTTGTTTAGTCTTTCTATTTTTTAGAATTCGCTCTACAACGAGCATTTACATCTTATTAATTACTACCATGCCAAAGTTCTAGTTTCTAACCCCAACAGTATCCCAAAAATTTCAGTATTCCAAATAAATCATAGTTTAGAGCCTTTCTAGAAATTTTTACGTTTATCCGTCAAATTGAACCTTTTAGAGAGCGTTCATTACGAGTATTTACATCTTAAAAGTAACTACCGCACCAAATTTAAAGTTTCTAACCCAATCAATATCATAGAAATCGCAATTTTAGAACTTTTTTGCTCCTGCAGCGATGTAGGTTCTTGCACTGACATAAAATAGTCTTTTTCTTTCGGAGCAGAGATGGCCACCAACATTTTTTTAAGTTGGCTATGTAGTTTCAGAGATAACACCTCACAAACGTACAAGCATTAATAATATTATATACTTTATAATATTATAACGCTTTATAATATTAGCATTAGATGTACAGATACAAAAGCCATTTATCTGTTACAAACTAAAGTGCCGGCGTTGCCCAGAATTTGAAAGATCAATCTGAAAAATCAATTTCAAAAGTTAACATAGAACACAAAACAAACATTAAAAAAAGCAATCGAAATATTGTATGAATGAATCATATGAAAACGCTATATAAAAATGTATATTTGTATATAACAGACGCAAAAGAATACAGCTATAAATGAACTTATTTCAATTTATAATTGGAGTAATAATATTAAAATAGGCCAATATTTCCCTAATCGGGTTTTTATCATGCTTCAATACATTTTTCACACTCATATGACGTTATACTATATCCATCACGTCCTTTATATTTCCAATATGACGTAATATTTTCCTCTTTCACGTGGAAACCTTGAAATAGAAAAGTTATGAAGTTATATTCACTTTCATTTAAATTCGTCAAACCATTTATTTCATTTTCATATTTCACGTGAATATCTTGCAATAGAAAAGTTATGACGTAATATTCACCTTTTTTTAAAAATTCGTCAAACTATTTATTTCATTTTCATTTTTCACGTGGAAATCTTGCAGAAGAAAATTAATTGTTGTAGTAATAATTTTATTGTGTTTTTTAGTTGTTGGCAACAGCTATAACGAAAAATGTTTAAATTTGATAAGAAATTGCTGTTAAATTGGTGGTTTTTTATTAATTAAAAATTAACTATAAATTATTTCGATTCCGGATTACTTTAGTTACCTCGGCCATGTTTTAATACACATGTACGTATCTTTTCACAATTTTGGCTTCCAAATTGTGGATTTTTATAGAATTACAAACAGACAGATAGACAAGTTTTCATTTTTATATATCTCTCTATTCTAAAAAAAAGTAACTAACGCTGTCACCGCCGCCGGTTTTGAATTTTTTGTGACCGGAGGTCTTTCTTCGTTAATATTAAGAAAACTATTGCATACTAAAATATGAAAATCGGTGGTATTATAGCGAAATGTTTGATCAACACGCTAATGTATACAGCTTTCAAATCGAAGAATTATTTTAAGAGATATTTAATGCTAAAGTTGGACAAAATCGTTCCATTAAAAAAAATTTTATAGGAGCAAAAGCTATACATGTGAATTTAATCCTTTTTAGATCATTTTATTCAATAGAAAATCCCGGTGTGCAGATTTCATTAGTTTTTTTAATTTGACTCATTTTTTTAGGTTTTATTTCTATTTTAAATTCAAATATCCAGCATCTTGATTGATATTTTTTACATATTTTAGAAAATGGTATTAATTTAAACTGTTGCCAACTGTATAAACAGCCCAAACAATAATGTTTGCTTCAAATAAAAAAAATTATTTACACGTTACTATTATAAACAGAAAAAAACCTACAAATTAGAATTAAATAATTAGGTATAAAAAGCAGGCACTTATTGGAAATTACGCCATTAAAACTATATTTACATGTGAATTTTGAAAGAGAAAGGATATTGTAAAATAAATTCATTAACATGCGTTAGAAGTCTGAAATAGAAGAAATTGCGTCACATTACACTTATTATGCAAAATGAACAATAAATAGTATTGCAAAACAGTTTAAATTTAAAAATTGCGCGAGACAAAATATTAGCGGTTAAATATTAGATTTTTTCAAAATTTTATTATTTGTAGTTTGATGTGAGGTGTTCAGCTATAAGTATGCAAATTTTCATGTCTCCGACATAATTAGGGGCTGAGTTAGGAAAATTGCTTAAAATACACAAGTTAGATCCCAGAGGGTTAAATATTAGACTTTTTCAAAATTTTATTATTTGCCATTTGATGTGAGGTATTCAGCTATAAGTATACAAAATTTCATGTCTCCAACTTAATTAGGGGCTGAGTTAGAAAAATTGCTTAAAATACACAAGTTAGAGCCCAGAGGGTTAAATATGACTTTTTTAAAATTTTATAATTTATCGTGTTATCGCAAGTGTTCAGCTATAAGTATGCAAACTTTCATATCTCCAACTTAATTAGTGGCTGAGTTAGAAAAATTGCTTAAAATACACAAGTTAGAGCCCAGAGGGTTAAATATTAGACCTTATTCAAAATTTTATTATTTGTCGTTTGATGTGAGGATTTCAGCTATAAGTATGCAAAATTTCATGTCTCCAACTTAATTAGGGGCTGAGTTAGAAAAATTGTTTAAAATACATAAGTTAGAAACCGGAGGGTTAAATATGACTTTTTCAAAATTTTATGATTTATTGTGTTATCGCAAGTGTTCAGCTATAAGTATGCAAACTTTCATGTCTCCAACTTAATTAGGGGCTGAGTTAGAAAAATTGCTTTAAATACACAAGTTAGAGCCCAGAGGGTTAAATATTAAACCTTTTTCAAAATTTTATTATTTGTCGTTTGATGTGAGTTGTTCAGCTATAAGTATGCAAAATTTCATGTCTCCAACTTAATTAAATTAGGGGCTGAGTTAGAAAAATTCCTTAAAATACACAAGTTAGAGCCCAGAGGGTTAAATATTAGACTTTTTCAAAATTTTATTATTTGCCGTTTGATGTGTGGTGTTCAGCTATAAGTATGCAAATTTTCAAGTCTCCGACATATATAGTTTCTGAGAACGGGCTCTGTGACAGACAGACAAAGGAGTGAGACAGGTAGGGTTTCGTTAGATGAACGAAACTCTAAAAACATGCTGCGGATGACTGTAACAACATCCTAAAATTACATTACCATCAGCGATCTACCAATCCCGAATTTAGTTTATATTCGTTTCATATATTCTTATTCTTTTGTGTGGCCCTGTAAAATAACTATCAATATTATATACAGTAAAAGCTCTGAATAGCGGACACCCCGAGAATGCAGAATTTGTCCTCTATTTAGAGGTGACCGCTACTGAGAGTAAAACATGTACAATTATTTAAGAGTTGGTAATCGAAAAAATGTCCGCTAAATAGAGGTATCCGCTAATCAAGTGTGTCCGCTATGGAGGTTTTATCAGTAAAACCTCTGAATAGCGAACACCTCAGGAGGGCAGAATTTGTCCTCTATTTGGAGGTGTCCGCTACTGAGAGTAAAAAATGTACAGTTATTTAAGGGTTGGTAATCGAAAAAATGCCCACTAAATAGAGGTGTCCACTAATCGGGTGTGTCCGTTATGGAGGTTTTACTGCATAATAATATCATCCTTTACAAGAAAATTGCATGCTGTATGATAGACAGACAGACATCCAGAGAAAGATAACCTCCCGGAGCAAACTCCCGTGTCTTTTGTTTTAATCATCCACAATTGTATGTCATACAACAGGCCAGATTTTATTCAACAGGCTAAAAACGGTCACCGTGGTACGGAGTACTGTATTATTATTTGTTTGCTCACCAAAACTGGTTGCCACGGGTTGTTGCAAGGTTTGTGATCACGTGGTTGAAACTGATCTATTCAATATTAATGCGTGCGTATTTTATTTATTTGCTCCATGTGTTCAAACCAGTTGTCTCCGAAAACATCAACCGATGAAAGTGACGCACACCAAATTTCTGTGACGTATGCAGATAAATTGTGCTTTTTTATCTGTTTTTTCTATATAATTTTTAAACGGTTAGGAACTTATTTTTCATAGTAGTCAGTAGTCATTTAGTCAGTAGGCGACCCTCATAGGTACCTTCTGGAGCAATCAGAAACGAAATCCGACAAATATTTTTTGAGTTATGCTTGACGAAAGGTTTTTATTAGGCTTTTTTTTTAGTAGGACATGGCGTTAATATCCATCGTAGTAGTAATGTGTCCGGACAGTAATATTTCGCTGAGTATTAGCCTTCGCTTCGCTCAGACAATTATTATTTTCGGTACTACTTAATTATCCCGTCGACCAAAAATCTATCGCCAAACTATAAGATTAAATTCCAATAATGGTTGATCGTAAATGTCACATTTACTTCACTTTAAGCAAGTTACACGTGTTTACGTCATCAAGGGATTTTTATTTCGACATTTCATTTGTATTTTTATTAATGTTATACTAATTTATTTATTCTTTCGTTATTTAAAATAAAAATTATGTCAATTTGTATAATTTGGCGAGTGGTTTGGCAATTTATATAGTTTGGTGAACTAGTTGATGGAATAACTAAGTAGTATCTTATTTTCTTGCATATACATCGTACATATATTAAACCTCTATAGAAATATTCTGAAAACTTGGTGACTGTACGTTTTTTTTCATGTATCACTCATCTTTGTAAGTTTTATACTTCTAAATAAAAATATTTTCAAAACAGGTGAATAATTTATGCTAACTTCATATTATTCATGTTATTAACAAAAGCCAAATGATACCCTTATTTGTAAAAGTCATTCGAATAATTTAAGAACTATTATAACTATTAAAACGTCAAATTTAGATGTTCCACAGCTATAATTTCGTTAGCCCAAGGGACACGATTTTAGATTTTCTAAAGGTTTTTATAGCCTTATATCACTCGGGAGATGAAGACAAATATGCCATACATATGATTATAAGATTTTATAGTTTGAGCCGCGGTAATTCATTCAAGTTTTATCTACACTCAAATATATTTAACATAAACTTGGCTTCGTAATACTCAGGTAAAAAAATAGTGATTTGATAAAAGAAAAATTGATAAACTTGATTCATATACCTAAGTAGTTTATTTTCCTTAATCGGTCTCGCTGCATTATAGTGTTTATGGTTGGTCTCAACAGAGAGATTTTTGTGGCAGCTTTTTAATAACTAAAGCCCCTTTATCATCTTGGGTATATATTTGTAATGCATAATAGGGATCCACTAACAAAGGACTTATCTAAATTCAACTCCTAAGGGTGTTAAAAGGAATGTAGAAAGTTTTAGGTCATTTCGCCATATCATAACAGCAGTTTTAGATAGGAGCGTGATGTGCAGCATAACAAATTTACTAAAAAAACTAGTCAAATTTAGCAATCCCAAAACTTTCTTCTATCTCATACATGTTAATACTTGAAAATTCGCTATCACACTGCCAAAATTAAACGGCAATCTATGCCCGTCATGAAGATTCTAAAGATATGAAATTCCGTGCATTGGTTCTTGAGATATGGCTATCTCTGAAATCGTGTAAATCCAACAAAATTCAGCCTAGCAGCGTTACCTATTGGGTGCTTTACACCAAAACCTATGTTACACTAAAACAACCAAATAACAGCTTATGTCAAAGTCTAACTGAATCTGAAGTTTGCGGAAAATCCGTGCATTAGTTTTTGAGATAGAGTCATTGCGAAAATCATGAAAATTCCAGCATATCAGCGCCACCTATTGGACGATTAACACCAAAACCTAATCAGCAATAACTTCTGTTAACATCTAACTAAATCTGAAGTTAGATGAAAATTCGTGCATTAGTTTTTGAGATAGAGATACTGCGGGAATCGTGCAAAATGCAGCACAGCAGCGCCACCTGTTGAGCTATTTACACCAACACGTAATCAGCATCAAGTCATATCAAGGACTAACTGAATCTAAATTCGTCTAAGAAACCATGAAGTGTGTAATGATAATGTTTCCTTTCACATCCCAGAAATATGGCTTTCAATTTTGAAAAGTCAATGAAAATTCCATTTTTTCAGCTAGTCTTTCTTCGTTTGCATCTATGGTTAAAAGAGGGCACCACTGAACTGTTTATTTGGGAGTAAGAGGTTTCCGTTAGAATGTTTTGAATTTTGAATTGATTTCAAAATGTAGCATGTAAAGAGTTTGTTGTCGATTTATATTTTAGAAAATTTTTCTCCTGATGAAGGTTTTAAAGATTAAACCGAAACGTAGAGTTTTATGTTAAACTTGTGAATAAATTGTACGTTGGATAGCAACACCTATTTGTTTTGTATCGATATTACAACGTAAAGTCCTTTATTATTATTATGAATCTAAAGTTTCATGAAAATCCGTGCATTAGTTTTTGAGATAGAGCCATTGCGGAAATCATAAAAAATGCAGCATAGCAGCGCCACCTGTTGAGTGATTTACATCAACACGTAATTACCATCAAGTCATATCAAGGGCAAACTGAATCTGAAGTTTCATGAAAATCCGTGCATTAGTTCTTGAGATAGAGCCATTGCGGAAATCGTGAATAATGCAGCATAGTAGCGCCACTTATTGAGCGATTTGCACCAAAAACTAATCAGCATCAAGTTGCATCAGGGACTAACTGAATATCTATTTTTATTAAATTCCGTGCATTAGTTACTGAGATAGAGTGCCCACAAAATTTGTGTCACACACAGACAGACAGACAGACAGACTCACAGACAGACATTTTGTAAAAACATGTTTTTCGGTTCTCTGACCCCTAAAACGTGTAAATCCGTTGAAAACCGGAATTCTAAAATTTTCATGAATCCAATACTTTCTTCTTGTAAAGATAGAAGAACGTAAAAATGGTTAAACAATAAATATATTTCAGATTTTCAAAATTCAGTGACTCGGAGGTGAAATGGAATGTTGGAGATAAAAAAATGGGGATTCTTCCGTGATCGGATCTACTGCCAATTTATGCATTTTAGAAAGCATTGTTTGGCTCAAAACTAATTTTACTATTTTAAACATTGTTATCACGTCACAATCTTTAAACTGTGCTGCTGCGAGCATCGCTAATGTTTGTCGCCAAATTTGGCTATGGACCATTTATGGAAAATTAGACGAATAAGACAACTGGTGCTAATTTTTGATTGGATATTTTGTGCAAGACATATTTTCAGAGGAATTTTTGTTTAATCTTTTTTAATTTCATGTTTTATAAATTGTTTTTCTACTTTCTCGTTTCAGCGATTGAAAGTAGAGATTTACGATTTATGGGGTCGAAGCGCACAGTTCCTTGTTATAATGGTTGTCCAATTAACGGTTTATCGGTGTGAAATACACCGTGCTCTCTTAAAAAGATTGTCGTTTTAATGATTTGTATACGCAAAATTTACAGGGCTCCGTTATAGTGATTGACGTTTTAAAGATTTATGAGACGCGATTTACAAAGGGTTCCGTTTTAGCGATCCAGTTATTAAGGGCCTACTTCAGTCACGCGAAAAGACCCGTTTGCTAATGCTATTCCTATGGAAGAAATTTATAAAGATATCTCGGTCGCATTTCAATATTTTTAAATGATTTTTTTTTTTTTGCAGTGGCTAGCTGAGGTCGATCTGTATGCAGAACGTTTTCTACTTTTTCAATTTGGTTTACAAGTATTTTTAATCAGGACACTTTCATTTTCAGAACCGGTTCGTAAAATGAAAACATCCTCTTGAAAAAATGAAAATCGAAAAAGTAAAAAACGGCCTTTTTACAGATCGACCTCAGCTAGCCACTGCAAAAAAAAATCATCTAAAAATATTGAAATTCGACCGGGGTATCTTTATAAATTTCTTCCATAGGAATAACATTAGCGAACGAGTCTTTTCGCGTGACTGAAGTAGGCCCTTAATGATTTGTGGCAACAAAGCGCACAGGTCCCCGTTATTTTGATCACCATATTAACTTGGGTGAGAAATTCACAGCAGGCCCACTTATAAGGATTGTCCTTTTTTTAGTTTATCCCTCTTGTTTATTTTACCTGGGAGCTCCCCCCCCCCCCCCATAGATTAGTGCGGGCAACGCCATGCGGGTCTTCTAACAATAACATATGGTGTTATCATAGTAATATAAGGTGGCCTTGATATCCAAATTTACTTTAAACCTCATTGTTGCCAACGTCTTTCATGTTTAACGTCATGGTGGTGAACCCGATAAAGGAAATTAACTATATCAAGAATGGAATTAAAGCAGACGTAAGACCAAATAAAACGTGTCAGCATGTATCTTTATTTCCAAGTAGTACTTTCATTTTAAAGCATTTTTAGTGATAATATTTTATCTTAAAGTTAATATGTTTAATTTCTTTTATCATACAAAAGTTTTATTGTGACCACCACCATGCTCCATGTCTCGCTTTTCTCTTCTTTTGATTTTCTTCAATTTTTAAAGTTTCATCAATACTTTTTTCGAATATTTCAAGTTCTTCAAAGAAATCTGATGGGTCATGAGCAGGGCCAGAAGGGGGCCATTCCTGGTCTACATAGGAAATGTAATTTTGAGGTTTCATGTACTTCTCAACATATTTCTGGACTGTAAGGAAAAAAGGTTCACTACACAAAGTTTCTAATTCATTTTCGAAAGGTAAGACGCTAGTCGGTATTAAATCGTTGATCTTTTCTTCGAAATCAGTTTCTTTCAAGTAACGGACGTATGATGCCAAAACAAAAACAACGTCTTCAAATTTTTTTATCATGTGAGCCAAAGTTGGAACATTACTCTCTTTGACGATAGCTGATTGTTTAAATGAAGCATCGACATATCCCGGTGATAAAATAATACAACTATTCCAATTATCGAAATAGCGGAATGCGACATACGATGTTCTTATGACTTTAGCTTGATGCAGCAGATTTATCGATACGCAATTCGCTGTACATTCGATGACTTCATTCAGAACTTCATCTGGACCTTCAACAATGTGATAAAAGAAAGATTTATCGATTACCATCAAGCCAGAAAGTTTTGAAAATGGTTCCATCGCCGTATTTTCAATGCTATGTATCATTTCATCGTGATACTTTTTTATTTCCGTTCTGTCAGAATACTTCAACTTTCCGATGAGATGGAGACGACGCAATGGTTCCTTTAAACCAAGTTCGTTAAGAGTTTCTTTAAAATAATCTTTACAAGTTGAACAATATACGTCAAATAAATCTTTATTTATTTGATCAAGGTTTGTTAACGAATCCTTATCCATATTTTTCCTCTTCACAATTGTTGTTGGTTCCAGCATTCAGCATTTAAAAACAATAAAATGGAAAAGAAACATGAGTTTAGTTGTTCAATACTAGGATCGATACGAGCTGTTTTTCTTAATTTTTTACATTAATGTTTTACTGTACATTTTAATAGCGCAAAAGAATTTTTTAGACCAAATTTATACATTCAAGTTATTTATTATTTTATAATGGATTTTCTTTCTCTCTTTCTTTTTTAACCATTTGGAAATGGTTGTTGTTTTCGGTCGAGGATGGGGCCAAATGATGCTCGCATTTTATTTTTTTTAAAGCTGTTTTAGTATCATTGTTAAAAGTTATTTTTACTTGGGAAAAAGAATATTTTTCTACAGTTGTTGTTTTTTCTTTTTTTTTAATATAATAGACTGGCAACTAAATAAATCCTTAAATGATTTGTCTATCTTGACTGTAATTGCGATGAAGATCCTATTACGGAAATTAAATGCACATTTACACATACCCATTAAGGAAGAAACACATTTTCTTTAGATAATAAGAAGAAAAGAAGCAACATTCAATAATTTTATACTTTATCTCTGAATATTGTTAATAAAATATGCACTAACATTAATAAAATAAATCAGTATCTATTAATCGATTAAATTAATATTTTTCTTGTTTATAAATTTTAGATAGCGTCCATGCTAAAAACAAGATTAATCAATTAAATTATTGTTTATTTCTTGTTTTCAAATTTTAGATAGCTTCCTTGCTTTTAGATGCCCTGCTTGCAAAAAGCTGCGTTTCTAAGCCGTCGCACCGAGGAGTATTTTCTGAAAAATGTGGACAAAATTATTTTATGAGCTGTATCAAGTTGAAATGTTGTAAAAAGCTATTTAGAGTCATTATATATAATTTTTTTAAAAACATATAATTTTTTTTAAACATATAATTTTTTTTACGAATTTACGAAAAATCTTTGCTTTTTAATAAGTAAACTACTATTTAAATCAGTTTAGAATAAATATTTATGATATTTAATGAATTATTCCTGTGTATTCTTTCTGTAACTTACTATTCTAATCATATTCATTTTCATCTGTTTCGTCTTCATCCTCATCTTCCTCTTATTTTGGATATTGTCCGTATGGTGTTTCTGGTTGTTTCGCGAGAAAAAGGCTTTTTTTTTCTTAAGCTTTGGTCTTGAACTACTTATAAAAGGATCATAATTTAGTAAACGTCTGTTCAAAACATTTTTATTACATTGCTCCCGAGAAAATTTTTCGGCAAAAAGTTTGCCTATATTGGCTATATGTTTGTTTCTAGCTTCAGCAGCCTCGTCCGAAAGTTGATCGATAGACAATATTGCATGTTTAATTACTGTTGCCCCCATGTGCTAAAACTTTATGTACTATTGGTGACATTGGGTGCTACCTATATAATTCGGCATAAAGATTTACAGTTTCTTCGGTTTAATTTTCAAATTTTTTAACATAAATTCTATGTTCACTGGACAGTGCCTCTAAACGTAAAGGAACAAGAGAACTCTGAAATGTATTTGCATCACTATCACAAGTATTCTGAAATATATGTTTAAATTGCGATTGTTGGGAGCCATCGCAACACCATTTAGATATTTGTTCTAAATAGTGGTTTTCTTCTTCTGTATTATTTAGAATAACTTCTTCTAAATATTTACACAGTCTTAAAGAGGAGTGATCAAGAAGATCTGTAGGTTAACTTCTGCGCTTCTTTCTGTCACATTCATCGACTCCTCACTTATATAGCAATTAGTCCAAGAGCTGTTAAACATTTTAGGGAAGGTATTTGAGGTACTCTGAAAATTTGTGCAACACTTCTTTTGTAATGGCTGAATACAAAATCGAATGTCTGGCTGAAGGATCGTGGTCCAAAAACTGTGCCAGACAAAAAAAAACAGTGCCATTTTTTGACAAGTGCCATTTTTTGACTACCCAAAAAAGGTATTTGAGGCACGCTGAGATTGAGACAGAATAATACTTATACTTAGAAAAAATTATTTTGAAAATGACAGACACTTTAGTTGGCCCAAAATCTGTGCCAGACACGTGTCAAGTGCCATTTTGCCAAAATGACGTCATTTTATAAAAAAGCGTGTATTTTAATTCTTAAACCTGAATTATGTTTTGTAGAAGTGCGTCATTTTCACAGCCAAGCTGCTTTGAAATTCTTCACTTTTGAAAATACTTCACTTTTGAAAATAATGTAATCGAAATCACACACTGATAAAACGCAATGTTTTACAAAAATTTAGAGTGTCTTTATAAAAGAGAGGTGACATGCAAATAATAGCGATTTATATTACAAAAATTGATAATTTCGCCTGGGTGGATTTGCTTCGCCGATTTAGACAAGCAAACAAATAATTCGTGGTTTAAAATAATATCATGTTCTTGAAGTTTTTGTCCAAAATTCTCTCGAATAATAAAATTTTAATGCTATTCTTTAGGACATTCTACTATAACTTTATCAAAATAACATAATTTGCTTAATTTAATTTTTCCTAATTTTATATAATCTATATATTTAAAACACAACTGTGTTTTTTTGTCATCTGCCCTGATCTTTCTGCTGAACCAATTTTACTATTTTTTTTTTTTTTTTAACTGAAAGCTCTTTATTTGTAGATGTGATCACACTATCTGTTTTTTTTTTTTTTGAGAAATATCCTTACTTTTATATTTGAATTTTAAAAGTATTTTATGAAATTTCTTCAAAATGGTGAAAATTAGATAGCTTTCATTATTGCAGACAAGAGAGAAATAATGAGGTATTTTTATCTTTATTCATGTTATTTTCTGATAAAAATTTAAAATTGTTGATAAAATTGTTGTATAGGGTTTAGTGTCGCAAAATCTCATTAGGAGCAGAATATTATATTAGGGGCATAATAACGAAAAATGACATACTGCTTTTGAAAACACGCATTTTCCTCATAAATTTTCGATATTGTTTTTCCTTCTGCATGTGTACTGATACTAAGTTTCAGACACTAGGCGAAATGCTTATTTAAGTGAAAATGAAGTCATATTTAAAACAAAACTATCCTTTTTTAGATAAAACTAAATATTTTAACACAAATGCGTCTAAAAACCATAAAATACGGAAATTTTTACTCTCCGGAATTGAGATTAGAATCTCAAGGAAAGGGTGCGTCTGTTCACATAAAAGATGTTGCTGACAATCGTGACTTCAAGTTGTGAGTTAAAATTATTTTTAAATGATCAAGCAAAATACAATTTTTTTTAAATTGATGAATATGGATATGAGAAATGCGTATGCAAATTTTCAGAAGGTGAAAATTGCTGTTTTTCATTCCGGAATACCAAGCATAAGAGCCTCAATTGATAACCACATCGTGTCTATCTATATTATAAAGAACAAACGTATCTGTGCGTAACGCTGACGTCATTTTGCGAATGGCAACATTTCACGATCAAATTTCGTTCCTGACTATTTTTGCATAACGAAATTAATACTTCCTTTATAAACAAAAAAAAAAGAATAACATTAAAGTAACCACCAATCTAACATATTTGTGAAAGACAAATTAAGGAAATTAGTACTTCTTTTATAAACAAATAAAAGAATAATATTGTAAAAACACAAATCTAACATATTTGTAATCGTACAATTTAAATTTTTAGATCACCAAATAGGATTTTTTCTTCAAATGGAATTTGTTTGCAAAGTTCATCTCATTTTACTGATTGTCTATGGTTTTGAAAACAATTTTAAAGCATGAAATATTTTTCAATTTATCTATATTGCGCGGAGCCTGATTACGAAAGATTAATCCGTTTGCCCTTAAAACAAAATAAAAAGTTCATCATTTTCTTACGGCTAATATTCGTTAAATAAAAACTTCCCTGTAAATAAATAAATAAAATAATATAAATAAAACGCAAATTTAACAGACATGTATAAGCTCTGAAATTATCAGAATATAAAAGGACGCCATGAGTAGCAAAATATTGGTCAAATAACTCTTAGCATGCGGTAATAAGAAAATATCGCTTTTGATAAATTTAAAAAAGTTATTTGATTGTATAATTCGTATTTTCCATATGAAAAATGCTTTTTTAATGTAAGTGGGCAATCTAAAAAAATTTACTGCATATTAAAAAAAAAATATTAGTTTTCAATTAAAAAAATGTTTTCACCTATATTCTTTAACCCGGGAAGCCCGGGTACGATCTCCTAGTCTATATTATAAAGGACAAACATATCTGTGCGTAACGCATACGTCATTTTGCGAATGACAATACTTTGAAATTTGAAATAAAATTTTGGTTTTGCATTTTCTCTATTGCAAAATTTTAAACTTCTATGCATCACACATTTTAACTTTTTACACCGTCGTATAAGGAAAAAAATTCTCTTTTAAATACTATTTGTTTGAAAGCTGTATCTCAATTTGTTTTTGAGATATTAATTTTTTTGTAGTTTTTAATACAAATTTTGTAATTGTGGCAACTAAAGTACTCCATTTATATTGAAAGTAAAGGGGAAATATTCATGGTTTATTATTTTTATTCATTATATCCTTATTGATGCCATTTTCCCATTACAAATAAAAGCGACTTTTTTATAATTTTTGAACAGAAAATGATGTCAGACATTAAATAAAACACGCATTCTTCTTCATAAATCAGCTACATTTTAATATTTTTACATTACGCTGATAAATGAGTTTGAGGCGCTCGGCAAAATGATTCATTGAGTAAAAATGATATATTTAAAACAAAACGATCTTTTTTTTTTTTTTTTTTTTTTTTTTTTTTTTGATAAAACTAAATATTTGACCAATACTATAAATGGCGAATACTATGACAAAAAGTCAAATTTCTGAATTTTTTTTTCGCGGGTACTAAGATTAGAACTTAAGGTTTGTGCGAATGTTCACATGAAAAGTTGTATCGGACAAACGTGACTTTAACTTTGGAAATGCATTCATTAATAATCTATTCTTTTTCGCGTTAAAATACTTTCAAATTGTGAATTTGAGTGGTGCGTATGTAAATTACGAGAATGTGAAAGCAACGTACAGTTTAGATTTTATGGGGGAAAATTTTATGATGTGACAAAGCGAAATCCTTTTTACTGATTTTTCATCCCGTAAAAACAAACATAAGAGCTCCATCGATAACTTCATCATAATTACTCATCTTGAATACAGTTTAATTTTTCAATAATTTAAGCAGTTGAAGTTTGTAGAAATAATATTTTGGTAATTTTGGGTTTAAAATATTATTTGTTTTAAGAGTTAGACAACCAATGTAAGATGATTTTTTTGTTGTAATTATTTTTGTAGGTTTATTATAATTTCGATCTGACAGTTCCTTTCAAACATTTTAGTACGTCGAATTTCGACGGGTTGCAACTCGTATATATAAAATCCAAACGGAAATTTCGTTCCGAACATCTAAATTTCGAGTTCTACTGCATGGATTTTGACGGAACTTACACTGTTAGATAGATATCGTTTTAAAGAAGGTTTTAAGCTATAACACATCGTTCTACGTAGATTAGTTATAGAATTATGACTGAAAGTTCTGTTATTTTGGGCGATAAGGTTACCATTTTATTGCTTGGCGAACTTTATTGTTGATGAAAAATTGAAACGGCTATTACACCTCGAAAAATAAAAGAAAAAAACTGTTACTAGTTTTATTTAAAATTTAAAAAAAGAAAAAAAAGAAAAGAATAAATCAGTTTTGACGAGTGATAATATTAAAAAATTTAAATATTTAATTTAAACATGAAAGGGAAAGTTCGTAATGCTTAAAAAATTACGCAGTTGAAATATTGCAATTAAAACAGGATTTGGCGATTTACCTTTCTTTTGCGCCAGGTTAAAAAAAATGCATCTGAAAAATTGATAACATGATATCAAGGAAGTTCTTCATAAGCGCATACTTAGAAATATTAAAAAATATATATACAATATTCTTCTCATGAGGATATATATATTTATTTTAAAAAATCGGCAGGCCTCGATTTATCTGCCGTAAAAATAATAATAATAATATTTTTTTTGCGATTTAACGCTGGTTGGCGACGCAATAAAATTTGAAATAATACTATGATAAATATTCTTTAAGAAAACTTTTTCCTATCTCCATACGAAGTTAGTTTAAGTAAGTTTAACTTAAATAAATACATTTTTATAACTGTAGTTTTGTCACGTACATGTATGTGTATATAATGGAATTTAAAGATAGTAATTATGCTGTTTAGAACTAAGTTTAAATGGATTAAAATTGTTTCAAACTCAAAATTAAAGTCAGATTCTGAGCATTGGCAGTTTGACTTCGATATTGTTAGTGTCAGAGACAGCAAAAGAAAAGTATTGTTGCCATGGAAACAACGACTTAATATGGAAATTTTTAATGATAGCATTCTTAATCAAAATACACTTAAAACTTATCCAGCCGAGGACACCGTACAAAATTAAATAACTACAGCACTACGCAATTTGTATAGATTATATAAGCTTACAGAAAAAATAATAAACTAATTAATCTTTTAAGTTTAAATTCGTTGAGTATTAGGCATTTAAATACTTATTTAACAAGTAATTTATAAATGCATTTCAATCTTTTGCATTTGGTCACGAAATGTTTTAGTTCGCCAAATAGCGTGCAGCGTTCGTCTTTTCGCGCCAAATACTAGAAAATATTATATTTTTCTACATATTTTCTACTTGGATTCTGCCACTACATTCGACTGATCTTTTTTATATACTTGAGTAATTAGGTAGATTTCGTAAGAAATACTACCTATTGCAGTCGTTACCATGGTGCGACTTTTGAAAAATTCCTTCATAACTTTTCATTATAGGATCCCAGGAACTCAAAACCACCCCCACCTAAAAAGTTTATATATATATATATATGTATATATATATATATATGTGTGTGTGTGTGTGTGTGTGTGTGTGTGTGTGTTGTGGCTTAAATTTATTTAGTTTTGTTGAGTTGGCAACAGCTCAAAAGTTTCAGTTTTTGTTTTTGTAAAAATAAAAGATGTTCGACGAATAAATAAGTGGGATTTGTGAATCATTTTAAATATATTTAATCGTAAGATTTATAATATCTGAAAATACGAATATAGTTTAAACATTGATGTTAAAAGCAGCGCCCCAACAAACTGGTGACCCGTGAAGCTCAAAAATGTCTAAAAGTGAATCGCCGAACAGTAATGATCCTTCTGTGAAAGAAACGCCGGAACTAAACAAGGTGAGCATAAAAATTCCTCTATTTTGGACTGATAGACCAGAAATATGGTTTTTTCAAGTTGAAGCACAATTTAAAATTAATGATATTACTAAGGAAGAGACAAAATTTAATTATTTAGTTGCTCAACTTGAATCTAAATACGTAGAGAATGTATGGGATATAATAAATAGCGACAGTTTAACCAAATATTCCGATTCCAAAGCTAGGTTGCTACATTTATTTAGAGAAAGCGAAAACGTGCGAATTAAGCGATTGATAACCGGAATTGAACTAGGAAATATGAAACCTAATCAGCTCCTTCAAAAGCTAAGAACTATAGCTACTTCTGACGTTTCCGAAAACCTAATTAAAACACTTTGGCTTGAAAAATTGCCCGACGGCATAAAAAATATATTGCTGGTCAGCGAAGAAAACTTAGAAAAATTAGCTGTAATGGCAGATAAAATCAGTGATATGAATTCAAAACCTGAAATTTTTTCTACAAATAATAAATCTGATATTAATGATAATGCGGGATCTCACGTTAATAATGAACTTGTAAATCGAATTGCTTCTCTGGAACAGCAAATTTCGCAACTGTGCGTTTCACGAAACTCCAGAGCTAATTTTCGAAATAAGGAATACCGTTCTGGCTCGCGAAGCAGATCTCGTAAGCGCTACAATCCTAATGGCAAACTGTGTTATTTTCATTTCCGTTTCGGAAATCGTTGTTTTCCTGATAAATGCACCCAGCCTAGTGCCTGGAATAAAAAGACCGATTCTAAACAGGAAAACTAAGATCTGCAGTAGATGTAGCGACAGATTCCACTGCAGATAGATTTTCGGATTGTCGCAAATTTCGCTCATTTGTTAGAGATAAAACATCGAAAGTGCGTTTCTTGGTGGACAGCGGTGCAGATGTTAGTATTTTACCAGCTTCTTCTCAAGATAAACAATCCGTTGATTACAACTATATGCTGCAAATGGCACAGAAATTGAAACGTATGGTATAAAGATGCTAACACTTGATTTAGGACTTAGGCGAGAATTCCAATTTCCTTTTATTGTTGCTAAGATAAACAAAGGTATTTTGGGCGCTGATTTTCTAAACAAATTTAACTTGTTAATTGATTTACATAAGAAGAAACTAATTGATGGAGTAACTCAACTAAGTATTAATGGCGAAGTTGCTTCCATCAGTGAAGATAGTAATATCGGCACAGTAAGTAATTCCACTAAATTTTATACTCTGTTAAGGCAATATCCTGAAATAACCAAACCAAATTTATTTTTATCAAGTGTAAAACATAATGTTAAACACCATATTATTACAAAAGGTCAACCTGTCCATTCTAAAGCAAGACAGTTAGATCATCAACGACTTGCAATAGCGAAACAAGAATTCCAATTTATGCTCAATAATAATATAATCAGGCCTTCTAGTTCTCAATGGTCAAGCCCTCTTCATATGGTTCCGAAAAAAGATGGCACTTTTCGCCCATGTGGAGATTACAGACAATTAAATGCAAAAACTATTCCTGATAGATACCCTATTCCGCGAATCGAAGATTTCCCTCACATTTTGAGAGATACAACTATCTATTCTAAACTTGATTTATTTAAAGCCTACTATCAAGTTCCCATTGCCGAAGAAGATAGGTGTAAAACTGCAATTATCACGCCATTCGGCTTGTATGAATTTAATGTGATGAGTTACGGCTTGAAAAACGCACCAGCAACGTTCCAAAGATTTGTACATGAAGTTTTTTCAGGTCTATATTTTGTTTTCACCTATTTAGATGATATTCTTATTGCATCTACTAGTGAAGAAGAACACAAAAATCACCTCAAGTTAGTGTTTGAAAGATTAAATGATTACGGTCTTCGAATAAACGTTTCCAAATCAATCATGGGAGCACAAGAAATAGAATTTTTGGGATATTTAATTACTCCTCAAGGCTCACGTCCTTTACCTGACAAGGTTCAAGCCATTCTTAACTATCAACTTCCAACAACTATTCATGAACTTAGAACATTTCTAGGCATGATTAATTTTTATCGTCGATATCTAAAAGATGCATCTAAAAACCAATCTCTTTTACATGATTACCTCAAGGGAGCAAGAAAGAAAGATAGAAGAAAAATTCCTTGGACAGATGAAGCGAAAAAACAGTTCCAACAATGCAAAGATGATTTAGCCAATACTGCACTCTTATCATTTCCGAATTCTGAACTACCTCTGTCACTATGTACAGACGCTTCAGATTCAGCAATTGGAGCAGTACTTCAACAATATGAAGATAAAGGATGGAAACTTATCGCATTTTATTCTAAGAAACTAAATGATGCACAAAAGAACTACAGTACTTACGATAGAGAATTACTTGGTATTTATCTCTCTATCAAATATTTCAAGCATTTATTAGAAGGAAGAAAATTCACGATATATACAGACCACAAACCCATAACCTTTGCATTCCTACAAAAACCTGAGAAAGCATCTCCTCGCCAACTTCGTCACTTACACTACATTTCACAATTTTCAACTGATATCCAACATATTAAAGGTCAAGAAAATATCATTGCTGATACACTATCTAGAGTTGAAGAAATTTCTTTGATCGATTATGATAAAATAGCTGATGAGCAAGGTCAAGATGAAGAATTCCGAAACTTGAAGACATCCAAAACTTCCCTGAAATTCAAGCAGTATCCGCTACCTTCTGGAAAGTCTTTGTGGTGTGAAACTTCAACAAGTAATATAAGACCATATATTCCTAAATCCTATCGCATGAAAATATTTCATCAAATGCATGGAATGTCTCATCCTGGGGTTAAATCATCTGTAAAACTCCTGACATCAAAATTTATCTGGTCAAACATCCGAAAAGATGTACAGCTATGGACCCGGTCATGTATGGCCTGCCAAAAGAGCAAAATCAATCGACATACCAAATCAAGCTTCGGTGAATTTCAACATCCATCGGAAAGGTTCAGTGATGTTCATATTGACCTGATAGGACCTTTACCACCATCAAACGGTAATATCTACTGCCTGACCTGCATAGATCGGTATACTAACTGGATGGAAGTGATTCCGCTGAACAACATTTCAGCCGACACAGTTGCTAAAGCATTTTACGGTAATTGGATTTCTAGATTTGGAACTCCATATCGACTTCACAGATCGTGGTTCACAGTTTGGATCAGAGCTTTTAAACATCCTGACAAAAATGTGTGGGATAAAATTGCAGCACACGACTGCCTACCACTCCCAAGCCAATGGAAAAGTCGAACGATTACACAGAACTCTATAGACCGCACTAATGGCACACAATAATGTAGCCTGGAGTGAAACACTGCCAACTGTTCTTCTTGGTCTACGCACTGCCATGCAAGAAGATTCTGCACATACTATAGCCCAGATGGTCTATGGACAAAACATACGTTTACCTGGAGAATTTTCCCATGAAAGTACAATTCCTACACCACCTGATAATTTTGCCAAACAACTTCAAAAAGTGATGGAAGAAGTCGGACCAAGAACTATGTCAAAAAAGTATGTACAAAAAATATTTGTTCCTAAAGATTTAAAAACCACGTCACATGTGTTTGTTCGCAAAGACAGAGTTAAAAAGCAACTGGAACCCCCATACGAAGGTCCATTTCCAGTCGTTGATAGAAACGAAAAATATTTCACGCTCAAAATCAAAGACAAAACTGTAACTGTCTCTATTGATAGGTTAAAGCCTCCATACTTCTTGCAAACACCAGACTTTGCTACAAAGCAACCAACACAGAAAATACAACCTGCAAAAGCACCACATGACTCTCATATTCAAGACCAAAAACTTCCTGAAAAACAGTCACGTTCGGGACGAACGATTAAACTTCCTGTGAGATTTCGAGACTAGCACATACATATTTTTTTTAAGTAATGTTCAAATTTTAGTGCATTGTTATTTTTGTAATTAACATTTTTTGTATATATTGTAACGTAACTTCGTTACTAGGAGGAGAGTACTGTTGTGGCTTAAATTTATTTAGTTTTGTTGAGTTGGCAACAGCTCAAAAGTTTCAGTTTTTGTTTTTGTAAAAATAAAAGATGTTCGACGAATAAATAAGTGGGATTTGTGAATCATTTTAAATATATTTAATCGTAAGATTTATAATATCTGAAAATACGAATATAGTTTAAACATTGGTGTTAAAAGCAGCGCTCCAACATATGTATGTATGTATGTACTAAATTTTGTCCGCACGATAAAAGTCGCAATTATGCACGAATCATCTTCAAACTCGCCAACAACTTTGAGATGGCTAATATCTCGGCGGGGATTGAAAATGGGCGAAATCGGCCCAAGAGGGTGGGAATGGGGAGGGTTCAAAATTTTGAATACTGTCTTAACATGATTCTGATAAAAGCAGCTCTTACACAACAATGGCAGGAAAAAAATAAAAGTTTTTCGTTATAGCAGTTGCCAACAATTAAAAGAAAAACAAATAATAAAATTCTCACCACAACAATTACTTTCCTTTTGCAAAATTTTCACGTGTAAAATTAAATAGTTTGACAATTGAAAACAAATTGAATATTACGTCATAAGTTTCCTAGAGCAAGATTACAGCATGAAAACTCAAAATAAATAGTTTGACGAATTAAAAAAATATGTATATTGCGTCATATTGGAAATATAATGGACCTCAGCAGGTGAATATGTAACGCCATGTAAGTTTGAAGAAACGTATTAAAACATGATAAAAACCCGACTATGGAAATATTAACATATTTTAACACTTTAAGGTACTCTGAATTTTTTGTAGCCATTTTTTAAACCTATTCCATATATATGTGTGTGTGTATTCGTGTATATTACAATTTTCACAAAAAGTTTAGCTCCCTACAGCTCGCTCTTTGTGAAGAAACTGGGTTTTATCTCTAATCTTGATTTAAGTTTTGTTGGAGAATTTAGTACTTAACATCGAAATCTACCTCCGCCTGTAGGCCCGAGCCGGCAGGGATTTTTTTATTACCATTTCCTTTTTCAAAATATTTTGAGTATGCCCTTTAAGGAGACCTTCCAAATGAGTAACAATTTTGTTTTTCATTTGTTATTTTTTTTTATTTACTTTTTTTTTATTATCTAACCCTTACAGAAAAAACTAGCAGATTTTACTTTAGTCGCCAAACAATTTGATTTTAATCCAAAAAGGCGTAAAGCTGACATCAGCCCCAGGAATGTTCACATTATAGGTGATTTTTAAAGCGTAAGACAGCATTTTTGAGCAATTTTTTATATTCAAATTTAAACTATATAAATATCAGTTAAAATTTTAAAAGTGGAGTTAATACTTACATTTTAGTTCAAAAGTCTGCACTTCCTTCACCCCACACACACGCACACACATATTGTAAAATATTTTAATTTCAGACTTTTAAAATATTTTTCACATACTTTACTACAGAAACATGCTGGTTTGTTTTTTCCAAACTTGCTTGCGACTTTTATAACACCGAACGTAGATCAGCAAATATAATCCACCCTTTTTTTTTTTTTTCACATACGGCCAGTTTTTCTTTTATAAATGTCCACTGCTTCAAATGTTACCTACTAAAGATAATTCTTAAGA
Source organism: Maratus speciosus (assembly GCA_963932465.1). Taxonomy (NCBI): domain Eukaryota; kingdom Metazoa; phylum Arthropoda; class Arachnida; order Araneae; family Salticidae; genus Maratus; species Maratus speciosus. Next base: position 379,691,211 of record OZ010791.1, read on the forward strand.
AAATTTATGCAATATTGCGTTTTTAATACCACAAAGAAAACATTTTACAATAAAAGTTGCTTACTGAAATAAATTTCCGATAATCTTTTTAATTCGTCATTGTCTTTTCAGTTTTTTTTTTTTTTTTGGGGGGGGGGGGGGCATATTTTTTCTTCTTTTTTGAAGGTTTTTTAAAGATATTGAATTAATTTTCCGTAATCAGTTTACACGCTAATTAGCATATTTACTGTACCATTGGATGTTTCTTTTTAGGTGCGTTCGTAATTATATAAATACGTAGCACCTATAGTCGTCGTTCAGTCCGTCCGTCTGTCCGTCTGTCCGTCCGTCTGTCCGTCTGTCCGTCCGTCCGTCCGTCTGTCCGCATATAACAGAGCAAAAACTACCCAAACGAATGGTCTGAAATTTCAAATATATGATTGTTGCAAAATTTTGTCGAGCCCATTCAAATTTTATGAAAATCGGATGTATAGTTTAATTACAGGGACAGTCAAAAGTTTTTCTTTACATTACGGCCAATGGGAAAAATTAGTGCAAGTGCATTTTAATGATATTAGAGCCTTCCGAATGATCTGAAATTTTAAACATATAATTGTTGCAAAATTTTGTCGAGCCATTTCAAATTTTAGGAAAATCGGATGTATAGTTTAATTACAGGGACAGTCAAAAGTTTTTCTTTACATTACGGCCAATGGGAAAAATTATTGCAAGTGCATTTTAATGATATTAGAGCCGTCCGAATGATCTGAAATTTTAAAGATATAATTGTTGCAAAATTTTGTCGAGCCATTTCAAATTTTAGAAAAATCGGATGTATAGTTTAATTACAGGGACAGTCAAAAGTTTTTCTTTACATTACGGTCAATGGGAAAAATTGTTGCAAGTGCATTTTACTGATATTAGAGCCTTCCGAATGATCTGAAATTTTAAAGATATAATTGTTGCAAAATTTTGTCGAGCCATTTCAAATTTTAGGAAAATCGGATGTATAGTTTAATTACAGGGACAGTCAAAAGTTTTTCTTTACATTACGGCCAATGGGAAAAATTATTGCAAGTACATTTTAATGATATTAGAGCCGTCCGAATGATCTGAAATTTTAAAGATATAATTGTTGCAAAATTTTGTCGAGCCATTTCAAATTTTAGGAAAATCGGATGTATAGTTTAATTACAGGGACAGTCAAAAGTTTTTCTTTACATTACGGCCAATGGGAAAAATTATTGCAAGTGCATTTTAATGATATTAGAGCCTTCCGAATGATCTGAAATTTTAAAGATATAATTGTTGCAAAATTTTGTCGAGCCATTTCAAATTTTAGGAAAATCGGATGTATAGTTTAATTACAGGAACAGTCAAAAGTTTTTCTTTACATTACGGCCAATGGGAAAAATTATTGCAAGTGCATTTTAATGATATTAGAGCCGTCCGAATGATCTGAAATTTTAAAGATATAATTGTTGCAAAATTTTGTCGAGCCATTTCAAATTTTAGGAAAATCGGATGTATAGTTTAATTACAGGGACAGTCAAAAGTTTTTCTTTACATTACGGCCAATGGGAAAAATTATTGCAAGTGCATTTTAATGATATTAGAGCCTTCTGAATGATCTGAAATTTTAAAGATATAATTGTTGCAAAATTTAGTCGAGCCATTTCAAATTTTAGGAAAATCGGATGCATAGTTTAATTACAGGGACAGTCAAAAGTTTTTCTTTACATTACGGCCAATGGGAAAAATTATTGCAAGTGCATTTTAATGATATTACAGCCTTCCGAATGGTCTGAAATTTTAAAGATATAGTTGTTGCAAAATTTTGTTGAGCTATTTCAAATTTTAGGAAAATCGGATGTATAGTTTAATTACAGGGACAGTCAAAAGTGTTCCGTTACATTACGGGAATGGGAAAAAATTATTGGAAGTGCATTTTAATGATGTATCAGAGTATGCACTTTATGAAGTGCAAAAAATTATACATTCAGTACAATATGGGGTGCAAAAAATAATTATAAAACTAGTTATAGTACGAACGCACCTCATTTGCCACGTTTGACGAGCAATTTCCAACTTGTTATATTTGAAAGAGACTCTGGACAGTGAACCCGACTGCAGCAGATTACATGAAATTTGTACTTAGCGATTAGTAAATTCATGATTTTTCATTATTACGGATATTATTGTGTTTCATCATGAAACAAACGAACAAAAGAGGTTTTGTTATTATTTATTCTTTATCTCAAATTACTTTACCTCATAAAAAACAATACTTTCACTGGAGGGGAAAAACTTTATTATTCCAATGGTGGCAAATGTAATAATATCTGTCGACTTAACATTTTAGCCTACATAAGATAAAACTACCTCAAATTTCGATCATCATAAAGCATATTGTCCTGAAGCACATCCTAGCAGTTAATCGTAGCAATAAGTTAAGAGTTATTTTCATAATCTGGGTTATTTACACAATAGACGGAAGAATAATTTACACTTCATGATGTAAATATCAAGCATATTTATTTCTCCGTGTTAATAGGCTCTCTAGAATAATGCAAAATAAATCTTCAATCCGTATTAACCAAAATGCATATTGCTAAAAATTTTGTATAACTAACTTTATTTATCGTTGTCAGTCCTATTTAAGGTATGGAGATTTGTTGGTAAAATATCTATAATTGAGTCAATAAAACCTACATTATTTATTGGAACGTAATTTGGCGAGTAATTTTGTTTTGCAATTACTTCTGGTGCATCTGTAACAATATTGATGCATCACATTAAACGTTTGTCCCAACCCTCACAATGAGGTCAATCATGGATGATTACAAATATTTTATTAAATGCATGAAGTTTATTTTTCTAAGTCTTAGAGTTTCTTCCTGGGTTAACGGTTACATGATTTCAACTGGTCTACAAAATGAAAATGGCATTATTTTAATTTTATTCAAACGATTCAGATTTAAAAACACACATTTTTATGCGTCACTTTTCTGTTAAAAATGAAAGTTAAACACTCCTTTTTGTCTGCAAATCATTTAATAAAGTACATGCAATCATCTTAATACATTTTGACGGTACTGTAATTCTCTACTGGAATTTCAAAGAGGGAAAAAGTAGTAATAAAACTGTCAAGAGAGGACATTTATTACAAAGTATCACGTATAATTCAGTGAGATTGTATTTAAGCTACCAAAACTACATATGCTCAAGCTGAAAGACCAGGAGTTCAAGAACAAGTACACAAAAGTTAACTATTCTAACATTATTCGTATTCAATGGTCAATCTCTGTAATCATTGTAAAGCTATCTTATTTAATAGTGTCAGATTAGAGAACATTTTAATTCCTGTTGTCATAATGGCCTCATTTCCCTACTAAAATACACTGTAAATGATCAACTGAAAGTATTGCTTCTTAATAGCTCAAAATTTCTGCAATTCAGCGGTAATACAATATCGCAATGACGTTCGCATCGTTTTCAGCATTGTGGAAGGATATCCCAGGTGAAGGTCCACATTGTTTTAAAATACAAGGTCAAATTCACATTTTGTTTGACTCGAGGTTCGTTTGGAAAAATCGACCGACGTAGCCTGCTAGTTTTTTTTATAAAACGGTAAAAAAAAAAAAAAAAAAAAAAAAAAAAAAAAAAAAAATTGGGACAAGTTGGGGCAAGATTTTATTTTATGAATATAATAAGGAATATCTATATTTTATATTCCAACAAAAAGTTTTGCCCGACAAAGAGCGGAATGCATTTATAAATCACTAATAATTTAAAAGAACTAGTAAAAATCACACTTATTTTTAAAGATAAAACAATGTGACTATATTCATAATTATATTCTTTTATAACTAAAACTAAATACAGTAATTTAAGCTACATACCTCTCACTTCTATGTCCATAAATGGTTTTATTCAGACCTCCACTGTATGCAACAATAATTGCAATTAAATAATGCGCTTCTCACCACAGCCCTGAGAAAAGAAAAATCTGCGATGCGCGACAGCTGTGTTCAGACTGTAACGCGACGGGGAATGTTACCGAACATTCCTACGATATTGTTTACCAGAAGCGCTGACTAGTAAAGCTATACACATAAAGTATTGCGGTTTTTAATGTAGTTCATTTTTCGACTTTTGTCCAGCTTTTTTTAGAAATACTCCACTCTGCGTCGGGAGGAAAGAAGTTCCGGAAAAATTCGACACATTTATTCCGACTATAGCCTTCTGAGTCCTGACTCTTAATCCTTCCTCTTTCCAAATGTTGATTTATGTAAATGGAATTGGTCATATTTATATTGGGTTGAGTTGAGTTGATTTTTGACGTCCGATTATCTGTTCGAGGGATATAGGCCCGACCTCTCGGCCACTAGTGGGCCATTTATGTAGGGACACTTACGTTTATGAAAGTTAATTAGTCGGATGTGCCAATCCTAAAACTTTCTTCTATCTCATGCATGTTAATACTTAGAACTTCGCTATCACAGAACCAAAATTAGAGCACAATCTATGCCCACTATGAGGATTCTTAAGCTATAGGTTCGTTGAATTGCGTGCATTTTAAAAGGAGATATAAGCAGCGCTTAATTTGCGCCGGAGCTCAACCCCGGTACTTCTTTGCTTGCAGTAATTATTTAAATATGGGCTGGAATTCACCGGAGCTCATAAATACAGCGTTCCAGAGCCCTGTGAAACAGTGCTTCCGAAATACCGAAGCCTAAGTTATCTTTTTCCGTTCCTTGCTTTTCCCATCTCCAATCCTTCGCGTTCTTTCCTACCAAAGCGCTTGCATACAAAAATGTGTAACGTAGCGTATCATACTCATAGAAGCATAGGTCTATCTAGCCCTCGCAAATGTAGACTCAAAGGTTTTCTGTCTCAATAGTTTTTAAACGAAGACGAGGAAAGCTTGAATTATCTGCCAATTTTTCTCGTGGTTGTGTTATGTTTACTCGCTATTATTTGTTCGGGTTCGTAAAATATTCTTACTGATCGACTTATTAGCTCCACGTGGTACATAATTTGCACTGAAGCTCATAGGAACGCAGTTAAAGTACTTAATTATTTTTAGTGAATATTTAAATATTAGTCGGAATCCATCAGAGTTTATAAATACTGCTCACCGAAGCACTGTGTGTTGTGTTTTTGTACTTGATACAAAGAAATCCTTGGCGAATAGGATTTTCTGACAATTTCCCACTCCTGATTTTAATTTTTTTGCTCTGTTCATTTATTAGATTTTATTATCTTCATGATGACCCGCCCGGCATTGCTCGAGTCTATTGCGCAGGAACTGTAAATTCTGTTAGTTCCACCCTCCACCGCCAGGGAGCGCATTCTGTTCTAAACAATCGTCTTCCTGAACGAACTTCCGACACGTGTGCCCACTGTCTCCGGCACCGTATAGCAATCGTGCTGCTGCAAAATCCTTTAGTTCCACCTTCCACCGCCAGGGGGCACAAACACAAACATCCGACATTGTTTTTTGATTAGTAGATGAGATGTTAATTAAAAATCACAACGAACGTTCATCAAAAATACGCATTTTCCTCGGCTTCTTCTTTCCGCTTGCTTTCGGTTGTAATAAAGCTTTCGCAAAAATGATTAAAAAAATCCCTGCCGGCTCGGGCCTACAGGCGGAGGTAGATTTCGAAGTTAAGTACTAAATTCACTAACAAGACTTAAATTAAGATTAGAGATAAACCCAGTTCCTTCACTAAGAATGAGCTCTAGGGAGCTAAACATTTTGTGAAAATTTTAATATACACGAATACACACATGCATGCATATGGAATAGGTTTAAAAAATAGCTAAAGCAAATTCAGAGAACCTCAAAGTGATAAATAAGTTAATATTTCCATACTTGGGTTTTTATCATGTTTTAATACATTTCTTTAAACTCACATGACGTTACATATTCACCTGCTGAGGTCCATTTTATTTCCAATATGACGCAATATTTTGTTGTTGTTTTTTAATTCGTCAAACTATTTATTTCATTTTGAGTTTTCATGCGGAAATCTTGCTCTAGAAAACTTATGACGTAATATTCAATTTGTTTTCAATTCGTCAAACTATTTATTTTATTTAATTTTTCACGTGAAATTCTCGCAAAAGAAAAGCAATTGTTGTGGTGAGAATTTTATTGCTTTTTTTTTTAATTGTTGGCAACTGCAATAACGAAAAATATTTATTTTTTTCTGTCACTAGGGGGCTCTGCCCCCTACGAGCTACGCTCGCCAACCCCCGTTCAGGCACACCAAAATCCAAAAAGCACGCTAATTTGATCGACTTTAAAAATATTGAATTAAAATTTAAAAAAACAGTAGCGATCTCTCTGTACACGGGTTTCCATTCGTTTTTCTTGGATTGGGGATTTTTAAGACCAAATCTGCTGCTGTTAAGAGATACAGTGGTGGTTTTCGTATTTAATTAAAAAAATAGTTAAACATTTGAAAATAAGCTAATGTAAAATGAATTAAGTAAACAGCGTCATTGTCCCGTTACAGCGCTATAAGATAGTTCTTTTAAACAATTCATTTTAAATCTATCGTTTTAAATCTGACGTAATTTACACCAAAGTTTTATTTCTCTTATTAATATTCACGTGAAAATACTTTTGTTGTTAGAAGGAAATATTAGTTGCGCTGTCTTCGAATTCACGATAATAGTTGAAAAGATTATCTCAAAATATCTCGCACAAATATATTTTTTCAATTTAAATTGTTTTGCTATATTTTTTTGCCATTTTAAATATGACGTAATTTCCTCAAATTACAAGTTTTAAAGCATAATAATGATTTTTTTTTATTTTAAGACTTTGTTTCTCTTTTAAAATTCAAGTGCAAATATGGTTCGTCGCAGATGTCATATACGCCGGCGCAAATTTTTTTTGACGCTAATTTCATATACGCAACGGGTACTTAACTGGTGCTAAAGTGTTATTATTTTGCTTGATATCGTAACCCGGATGGGTACAGATGTCATATTCGCCCCATATTGGCGCGATTTTTTTCGGTTTCCAATTTGGCGAAAACATCAACAGCATAAACAACATAATCCGGGTTACCACATCAAGCAAAATAACGACACTTTGGCGCGGAAAAAAATTGCGCCAAAATGCTCGTATATGACATCTGTGCCTATGGTTCTTATGACGTAATTTTCCTGCTTTTAACATGTAATCATTTAATTCTAATTTTAAAGTTTTTTTTTCTGTTTGTAATAGTCACGTGTAAATAAATTTTTAATTTGAAGTAAACATTATTGTTTGCGCTGTTTATGCAACTGGCAACAGTTTAAATTAATAACATTTTCTAAAATTTGTAAAAAATATCTCTCGAAATGCTGAAAATTTGAATTTAAAATTGAAATAAAACATCAAAAAATGAGTCAAATAAGAAAACTAAATGCAATCTGCACATCGGGAACTTATAACGTATAAAATGATCTAAATATGATTAAATTCTCATGTATAGTTTTTGCTCCAATAAAATTTTTTTAATAGAACGATTTTGTCCAACTTTAGCATTAAATATCTCTTAAAATAATTCTTCGATTTGAAAATTGTCTACATCAGCGTATTTCTCTATAATACCACCGATTTTCATATTTTTGTATGCAACAGTTTTTTTAATATTAACGATGAAAGGCCATGCTTAAGCATTCAAATTGGATGTGGTCTACCCCGAATATCTATGCAGATGTTCATTGGTCCATTTCCAATTCAAAACTTTTTTTTTTTATATATAGCAGGATTGATGTGTAAGAGCTGATTTCATCGGAATCATGTTAAGACGGTATTCAAAATTTTGAACCCTCCACATTTCCATTCCCTTGGTCCGATTTTACCCATTTTCAATCTCCGCCGAGATATTAGCCATCTCAAAGTTGTTGGCGAGTTTGAAGACGATCCGTGCATAATTGCGACTTTTATCGTGCGGACAAAATTTAGTACATGCATACATACATATATATATATATATATATATATATATATATATATATATATATATATATATATATATATATATATATATATATATATATATATAAACTTTTTAGGTGGGGGTGGTTTTGGGTTCCTGGGGTCCTATAATGAAAAGTTATGAAGATATTTTTCAAAAGTCGCACCATGGTAACGACTGCAATAAATAGTATTTCTTACGAAACCTACCACCGGTTTTTAACCGGTGTAGAAATGTAATTTGAGTGCTTGATATTTCAAGAGTCACTGTTTTTAACAATTTACAACATAGTTGAAAAGTGTTTATGACTTCGGTTTGTCTTTCTGCCGTATGTATGTCCGAGCTCTAACTCGCGTAAATATTCTCGGATTGACATGTAATTGATATATGTTATTAACGTTTGCCATGGCATATTTCATATTGAAAATGAAGTGCGTAAAGTCATAGATCATTTAGGGGCATTCAAATGTTTTCCGTAACATTATGGTCCATGGAAAAAAATCATTTCCGGTGAATATTAACAGTGTTACACAATTTTAAACAAAAGGAAATTTATGTACATTATAGAGGTGTACAAAATTAATTTGTAAGGATGAGCGTGAATTGGTTAAGGGTGTTTTTTACTTCCAATTATGAATTTTCAAGCTCAGCGGCATTTAGTACACTAAGAGATGTTTGTAGCATATAAATAAAATCATATACAGGTCTACGCAAAAAAAAAAAAAACTGGATACATGGCCGCCTAAGGATAGTAATTCCTGTAAGTGTGATTTCAGTAGTTTTAAGACTGTTTTTGCCTGAATTAAAAATCAGCTTAATATGTGGCGTGTATGAAAACCTGTTTGTAATATACAGGGCTGTAAAAAATAATTGAAATACATTTCCGTCTATATTAGACTTCCCTTTCTTTTTTTGATGACCACAGATCCTTTTGAAAAGAAAGCACAGGGAAATAATTTAAGACTTCTCATCGCAGAATTTTAAAATGTGGTCTGAACGCAGCCTTAACAAAGTATTTTTCAGTATGTTTTTGTTTTATTCACCTTACTGTTCCTTTTATTCTGTCTTCGTTCTATTTGTATTTTAGGAATGATAATATTCATTGCTATATTGAAATAAATTATAATCGACACAATTTTCGGATAAAGGCATAATTTCAGAAAGATATTCGCAATTTTGCGAAACAAAATTAACCCCTCAAGTGGTTAATTTCCGGCCGTTAAGCTTAATCACAGTTTCTAATTTTGCTTTAATAAAATTCTTCATATATATAGTACAGTAGAAATAGCGTTAGAGGTGGAACTAATTGGAACAAAAATTATACTTGTTGTAAATGGTAGGTAACACGCTCCTAATGAACATCCTAAAAATATACATTCGTACTGTTGCGCAAAATGTGCTTTTTGGCGACCATCTTGAAAAAATGCGAAAAATTTAAAAAAAAATGTTAAAAAATCATGTGGGGTATCAAATTACATGAAATTTAAAGCTTAAAACGAGCATGATATTGGTTTTTAAAAGTAAAATGTTTATAAAGATAAACTAGGGGAGAATTTTAGAAAAATGATGCCTACATGACTCGGTATAGGTAAATCTTAAATGTAACTATGCTACATTACATTACACCTATGCCTGATACTGTTATGTGACAACTCCGATTGCAACGTTAATTGTTACAGCAATATTGTCACATAAATATTAATCAACTTTTATAATTTCTAAATAATTTATGCATTACGAAAGGTAAAATATCAAAATAAGATAAGATAAGATATCAAATTATCCTATGAACCAATTCAAATTAATCTCTTCGATGTTCTTTGGAGTACCAGTAAGTTATTTAAAACGCCTCAACCAGGATGGTTGGGATACATGTAAACTGCTTTAGAAGGTGATCACAGTGTTGCAACAGTAACTTCGTTTCTGCCAATGATTGATCTAACTCCAATTTCTTAAAGCTGTGTATACACTACACTTATGTTCATCGGCAATGAAGCAAAAAGACTAAATGTAGAAACTCCTATTGTAGCCTTTGATCAATGCTTGTGGATAAAGACACTGGAAATTAAATGCGCTGATCACAAGAGAGAGTTTGACAATGTGGTAATCCGGTTGGTGGGTTTCATACACTGATGTCCTTTCTTGGAGCTATTGGACGACTGATGGCTGAATCGGGTATAGAAGAAGCCCTATAGACAGTTTATGCTGAAAATTTAGTACCGCATATGTTAAAAGTTAAAGCATATTCACGTGCTCTTTGAGGACATTTTCTAATCTCTTCATCTCTCATTGCTTTAATTGTAGCTGAGTAATTGAAATGCAACCTACCAGTTAAAGTTACTACAAATTCAGATTTTAGCGAGATTGCATCAAAAAGTCAATGCACTACCGGTGACGCAATGGAAGTGGAGTCAAATGATGATTTTAATCTTGAAAATTTTATTCACTTTTTCCAAAAAGTGCTCAAAGGTGATATCAAGGTAGAAAAAGTTATTTCAAATCCTGATCTTCACAAACTTTCAACATTAATACATGAAAGGAAGAACCTTCATTAATCACAAAGCCGTACTGCTGAACTCTGGCTGTTGTATCTGAACATGGTGGATATTCTAAAAACGCTTATTTCGGCTGAGTGATCAGGAAATTTTGAAATGCACTTACAAGCAGTTGAGCATATGCTACTTTTTTTTTTGCGAATTCAGGTCATAACAATTATGCTAAATGCGCAAGAATATACCTTCAACAAATGCGGGAACTGAAAACAACGAAACCAGAAGTCTACAAAATAGTGAAGGAAGGCCACTTTATTGTACGAAGAAAGGACAGGAAGTGGTCTGGTGTTTGGACAAATATGCACATTGACCAAACGCTCATGAAATGCACTAAAAGTCGTTCTGTTATAACTCATGGAAGAGATATGACTAAAAGTCAACATGCAACTTGGATTTTGAGCCATTCTAGATGTAGTGAAGTAGCATGTGCAATGCGTTTGCTGAATAATGTTTCACGTATTGGCAGTGAACAACATACTGATTTAACTGATGCAATAATGGCAAGAGATTTCGAAGATATGAAAAAGCTAATGTATTTTTTTCTAGACCACGATTCATTTACTGCTACTGCAACTGATTTATGGAATATTTTTAATGGAATTACAGATAGCAAAAACAAAGTAACTGCAGAAAATGCTGACATCATTGGAAGAAGCTTTCAAAATAAACTTAGCGGTAAACTTTTTAAAGGTGAAACTTTATTGAAATCTGACCAAGCAGTAACCATGAAAGTATTGAAAAAAAGAATTATTATTGCTGGTGAGACTCACCATGTAGATTCTCGTCTTTCAACACAGAGGATGGCTGCTTGTATCTGTTTGAATAATACAGCTCACGATACAAGAGAGTTTTTCAAGTACGAGTTATCCTGTATTCTACCAACTTCATTATTTGACCATGGTACCCAGCAAATGAGAAAAACAGATAAATCATCATTGGCATACACATTAGATAGCATGAATGCCAATGAAATACACCGATCTCATTCCCAGCAAACTTCTCACTACCTACTTGATGGCGGTGCATTAATTCACCAGTTACCATGGTCCGCTTCTGCAGCATTTAGCGATGTCATAAGGCAATACGAATCGTATGTCAACAGAAGGTATGGAAAAGTGACAATAGTTTTTGATGGGTATGAAAAACCAAATATAAAAGATATGGAGCATAGATTACGCATGAAGCAGCCGTCTGTTGTAGTATTCTTCAAAGAAAATTCACCCGTAATCATCAAGAAAAACAAATTTCTTTCTAACTGCACAATCAAACAACGTTTTACTAATATGCTGGGGAATTATTTTCAAGAAAGGGGTCATTCCGTCATTCAAGCAGAAGGTGATGCTGACACTGAAATCGTCAGAGAAGCTTTAAAAATAGCCCAGGAAAAACATGTCACTGTAGTAGCTAATGATACTATTTTAATCCTACTATTATATCATCCTTCGAAGAGCATTTTCATGCAGTCTGTGACACAGTCTGATAATGTTTGTAACATTCAAGCCATGCAAACATCTATTGGAGAGAAGGCTTTACTTTTTTTCACGCATTAGCAGGATGTGACACCGCGAGTGCATTATTTGGGAAAAGTAAATCTTCTGCTTTCAAAAAAAAAAAAAAAAACATTCAATCAAAAATGTTATGCAATGGGCTTCACATTATGGATCATCCAAAGATGTTCCTGTGGAAGAATTGGTTGAAAATGGCTGTAAAGTTCTTGTGTCATTTTATGGTGGCAACATTGAAACAAGTGACCTAAACGTGCTTCGTTATGAACAACACATGGGAAAAATAGCGTCAGCTAAAAAATAATTTGATATAGCTCGTTTGCCTCCAACACAAAATGCATCGAAATACCATCTACTTCGAGTGCATTTGTAGTGTTTTACATGGAAACATCTAAATATGCCAACTCCTAATCCTACACTGTGGGGTTGGCAGTTGGTATATGGAAAATTTCAACCGATATTAACAGACTTAAACCCAGCACCAGACAAACTGTTAAATATGATTAAATGTGCCTGCCGAACTACAGTTGAAGATCTATGAAACACTATAAAATGTACATGTCGCCGATATGGACTTCCATGTTCTATAGTTTATAAAAACTTTTGTGGAAATGACTGTGTAAACACAGGAAACAGCTTTGAGTTAGATGACGATGAAGAGGATATTTGAATTTGGTTATATAAATATGGTTTTATACATATGATTAAATCCGTTTGCTTGTGTATTTATTTCAAATTTTTGAATTTTTTTAATAAAATAATGTTTTTCAAAAATCCAAAATTCTTCATTTTTTTCGCCATTATTTTTTTTCTTTTACTTTTAAAAACAGATATCATATTCTTTTTCAGGTCAAAATTTCCTGTAATTTGATACCCCACATGGGTGTTTGCGATTTTTTAAAATTTTTTCCAAGAAATTTGCGCAAAATGGCGCCAAAAACGTATTTTGCGCAACAGTACGACTGTATATTTTTATAATGTTCGTTAGGAGAGCGTTAACTACCATTTACAACAAGAATTATTTTTGTTCCAATTAGTTCCACCTAAAAATGTGTTTTTCCCTTTATTTCTACTGCACTAAATTAATTGTTCTTTATATAATTTTAAACTAATTTTGTATTAAAAGTTCATATATGTGTGATTTACCCAATTTTTTTTATATTTTAGAATTTTTATATAATGAAGAATGCGTACTCCATCATAATAACTTGAATAACTTAGTGGTTAACCAAACCCTAGATTAAGTGTTAAGGTTTTTAAGAAACACATAATTAAAGTTTTAAAATTCTGCTTTAGAAATCTCACCACTACTTACTGAAATGGCCTTCTTAATAGCTGCTTTAAAATTGCCCTTTTCTTTGTTTCCAAAGTCTGATCTCAATTCTGAAGCAATTCTTTGCTTATCATCCAGATCTTGTAATGAATAATCCTTATTTAATACATTTTCTGTAAAAGGGAAGCCACGAAACTTACTTCCATCTGGTAGATCAATCATTAATTTCCTGATTGCATTCATGATTATTTGACCCTGAAATTGAAAAAAAATATATTATTATTACAAAAATAATTTGTTTCATGGAAATTTTGGAACCTATTGTGCCTTATTTAATAAAGTTTTTATTTTATCATCAGATATTTAAATATATATATATATATATATATATATATATATTGTGAAATGTGTTTAAAAAGGATGAAAAAAAATCATAGATAATTTTATTTAGAAAAATAAAAAAATGTATGAAAATTAAGTCTCGTAGTCCATAAAATATGACATTTTCACTCGTTCGTTGCCCAATTCCCCTCGTTATAGTAAATTTCTGAACCGTGGCTAGATGTGAACAATTTAACAAACTTTGCGATTTAGTAAATAAATACCACATTCGAAAAAAAATATTCTTTAAATTTTCTTTTACCACTTTTTTTATACATGACGATGTCAGCTTTTAAACGAAAGGCCAATTTTCTAAAACACATAACAATCTACATGATAGGTTAGAAAGAAAAGTGTCGATTAAGCCAAAAATCATGGTATTCATTCGTCCCCCCTCCCCCCCCCCCATTCACCATCGCCACCTTTTGCTATACTGTCTCACTAGTCCTTCTTGCTATACCTTGCTAAGCAAAGGAAAATAAACATGCCCAATGTCTTAGAATACGCATGATTATGTAAATCCATATTCAGATAAATATATATTTCTGTTTTTAATCTTATCCTTTTCTAACAGTACCAAGTATAGGCTTTAATCAGTACAAGATCAAAAGAAATTTGCAATACCACTTAAAATCAGAGGCCATGCCAAGGCCCAGTTGACCCGTGATTTAATCAGATCTGGGAAAGGAATGCATGTTATTATGATATTAAATCGTCTTACAACCGTTCATATTTATTGTTGGACATTAAAATTTTTTAATGCATTTACAAAAATCATCCACTTTTGACTTCAAATCCTTTTCAGATAATCATACATATAACAAACGATTTTTTTTTTCATTTATCTTACACAAAGAACGATCAAATTTTTAAGAAAATCTGTAGTAGCTAAACTTGTATTTTCATTCATTCATTTTTACAATTTTAATAATTACAGTAAGTATTCCTAAATATAACTACAAGATATACTTTATGGTAAAGATCAAATTAAACAACGTTCTAAGCATTTTTGTCAAAAATTACAGATTTTTACAATTTTGGGGAATACGCAATTTTCTTAAATATAACTAGTACAAGACAGAACGCAGAATTAATACAGATCAATGCTATTTCGATATTACATTCAATCAATGTTAAATACCAAATTAATAAATTATAATTATACTAGAGGGCTTTGCCCTCTGCAAGCTACGCTCGCTAACCCCCGTTCAGACACCGCAAGATCTAAAAACACGCTAATTTGATCGGCTTTAAGAAGATTAGAGAAAATTGAATTATAATGTAAAAACCTGCGGCGATCTCCTTGTAAACGGGTTTCCATTCAGTTCCCATTAATTGCGAAAATTTAAGACTGAATCAGTTGCTGTTAAGACATCCAATAGTTGTTTTCGTTTTTGATTAAAGAAGATCAGTTAAACATTTGAAAAGAAGCTAAAATAAAATGAATTAAGTAAACAGAGTCTTTGCCTCCCGGTATTTTTTAACAGCGTTATAAAACGATTAACATAATACAATACAGACATTTTAAATGTATCGTTTTAAATCTGACCTAAGTTTCACAACGGTTTTCCTTCTCTTTTTAGCATTCACATGAAAATACTTTTGTTTTTAGAAAGGAAATATTATTATTAGCGGTGTCTTAGAATTGGGAACATTAATTAACAAGTAAGGAAAAATAATGCTTCAAGCATAGATTATGAAACACTTTCCAACACATTCAGAATAATGTAACAAAACTGCACTGATTAAAAAATTAAAATATTACGTCTAATTCAACCATATGGAAACACATAATCAATTTCAGAACCCAATTTCAGCTGTTCCCATCCACAATCGTAAAATTATGCGAATTGCAGCCCTGTATATGATTTATAGATTTGAATCTATTAGCTACATGCAAACCAAAATTGAGTTCACTTAAGAGCTACATATACTTCAGTTGAAAATTTACCTTCAGCAATTTCCTCTAATAAGGAGAACTGTTCGTGAATACTTTTGTGCAGCCTTGTATTTGAGGTATAGAATTTATATATAACGGGTAAGATGCAAAAAATTAATTAAATTTAAAAGCGCATACCGAATTTTAAACCGTGCACTCCAGCAATTATTACTCAAAGATAGTACTGTAGTACTGTAACCGATTTCTTTTGTGTGTCCCTGTAAATGAATAAAAAAATGTTGTGAATGTCCTGTTCTAACGTGATCGTAGTGAAATTCAGTGGTTTATATCAGTTTCAACACATTTGAAATAGCATAATGTCATTAAAATACTCTGCAAACGATTTTTCTCCATATACCAGCATAATGTAATGGAATACTTTTGAGTGCCCCTGTAAATGAACGATTAATCCTACATACTTCATATACAATACCAAACATGCTTTAGTGACCCTAAATAACCTTTATCAATTTCATGAAAATCCGAGTATATTTACGGTAGTTATTCCCCATATACCATAATACACTGGTGAAAACAATTAAAGGGAGAAATGGTTTTTTTGCAATTAAAAAAAACTAACAAAGCAAATAAAACCAAACGTGGCCAAAATATCCTTCGATATAAGACCAATGAATGGGAAAACAAAAATGGTCACAATCTGCACCCTAAATAAGGTAACTGGTCACGTGACCAGCACAGCAGCTGACCGACACCCTGTCAGTCAGAGAAAAACATGTCTAATAGAGTGTATAATCGTCTGACAACTACACAACTCTCACATTGGCGTTTCATACTGCTTACCAGGGTCCTTATTATTCTCCTCTGTGGCAATTGCACCCACTCTTGCACCAAGGCACCCTTGAGCTCATCGATGGTCGTTGGAGCTGGTCTTCGAGCTGCAATTGATCGCCCAAGGGCGTCCCATATGTGTTCGATGGGATTAAGGTCAGGGGACATCACAGGTCACCCCATTCGTTGGATATCCGACGATTCGAGGTATTCGTCCACCAACTGATCCCTATGTGGACGGGCGTTATCGTCCAAAAATACGAAATTTGGTCCATATTCTCCGCGGAAAAGTCTCAAAAAGGGTGCAAGGATCTCGTCCTTGTACCGCTGACCTGTCAGAGTACCTCTATCAAGCACATTATGGTCGGTACGACCGTCTGCCTTGATGCCTGCCAGGCCATCAAACGACCTCCCGCATAGTGATCATTTTCGATAATGTTAAAAGGCCGATATCGACTCCCAGGTTCTCTCCAGATGAAAACACGTCTCGAGTCGCTGTCCGGACTGAATCGCGACTCATCCCTGTACAAAACCCGCCCCAAACTATCCTCTGCCCAAGACAGGTGTTCTCGGCACCATGCTAGACGGTACTTTTTGTGGTTCATGGTCAAAGGGATGCAGACTACAGGGCACCTGGCATATAGGCCACTTGCATTAAGTCTCTGGTAGCCTGTTTTCCGAGAAATGGATGTTCCTCTAGCATTATACAGGTGACGAGACAGTCGTGTCACTGTCACGGACCTATCGCTTTTGGTTAAAAGTCTCAAATAATGGTCTTTAGCTGGCGTTGTTGCTCTTTTTAGGCCTTGACCAGGTCAGGGGATCACTGTTTCGGTCTCTGTGAACTGTTTCCACAGAGTAGACACCACATTTCAGGGAACAGCGATGTCCTTTCAACAGGTAGCCTGTGATTGGCCGGCCTCGAGTTTTACAACAATCTGCCATCTTGTGGCATCATCTAGACGATGTCGACTAGCCATACTAACGATGGGTAAACAAAGAAATTCAAAAAATAAGAATTGGGTTATGCTATGATGCTTCAAAACGTCCTTCCGCTACAAGCTTCGGCGGTCAAATGAGGCACCTCTGCACAAACGTCAGCACAGCGCCATTGCCTTATGACCACACATACCACTGCGTGGCAGGTCTGTGCGCGACGAGCTTAACTATAATCTGATACCTTATTTGCGTATAGGGATAACTTATTTTTTTTTGTTTTTTTAAAAAACTGTTTGTCCCTTTAATTGTTTTCTCCAGTGTATAATGGAATACTTTTGAGTGCCATTGTAAATGAACGATTAATTCTACATGCTTCATATATAATGCCAAACTTGCTTTGGTGACCCTAAATAACCTTTATCAATTTCATTGAAATCCGAGTATATTTACGGGAGTTAGAGCGTGGACAGTCGGACTGACCGCCAGACAAACCGAATGCATAAACACTTTTCAACTTTGTTGGAAAGTGTTAAAAAGATCATCTCGAAATATGGAATTAATGTCCCGCATAGATATGTTTAAATTGTTTGGCAGTATTATCATTTGGCCATTTTAAATGTGACATAATTACTACAATTTACTGATTTAAACACATATTAATGTATTTATTATTTTAAAGTTTCCTTTCTCTTTTAATAGTCACATGTAAATACAATTTTCATGACATAATTTTCAATATTTTCCTGATTTTAACACGTGCTTATTTAATAATAATTTTAAAGTTTTTTTCTGTTTTTAATAGTCACGTGTAAATAAATTTTTAATCGTAAGGAAATATTATTCTTTGCGCTGCTTCTATAATTGAAAACAATATCTGTAATAAAGCCTAAGTCATGTGACTATCATCAATAGTTCCGGGCGGGCCACTTCGCTTTTTATATTCCAGGTGCCATTTTGGTACTTTAATGTTAGCCATGCACGGGTGATAAGTTGCCAAATATTCTGTCACCATCATTTCATCTATATTTTAATAGTCCAAGTCATGTAACCGCCATAAACAATTACGGTCTGATCTCTTCGCTTTTCCATCGAAAGATTTCCATTTTGAATTAAAAAAAAAAAAAAAAAAAAATCGAATAATTCGCCAAGAATTCTTGGTGATAGCCGGGTGCAAATCTCGCCAATAGCTTTTTTTTTAACTCGCCAGTTAGCATTTTTTTTTTCGAGTGGTAAATTAAAACATTGCTTTAAAGTTGAAATTAAATGTCTTGGTTTATTGCATTAATTAATATTTGGCACATATGTCATATCCGCACTAGGTTGGCATGATTTTTTTTACGACAATTTGGCGAAAACCGCATTTTTGAATGCCAGTTACATATGTATTTTTAAATTATTTTCTATTATTTTTATAATGAATAACAGTAATTAAAAAATTAATAACTATAGAACAAAGCAATTTATATAATTTTAAAAAAGAAAATAAAAGTAAATAAACATTTATTAATAAATAAGCAACAATTGCCGGGTTACCATGTGAAGCAAAATAACACCATTTTGGCGCCAATTAGGTACCCCGGTGCGTATATGACATCTATACCTAATATTTTTCTTTTTGTTTCATTTACCAAAAAAAAAAAAAAAAAAAAAAAAAAAAGAAAGAAAGAAAGAAGTGAAAGCCATTAATTTTATATATTTCAGTTTTCAATGAAAGTTTTGTGTTTTAAATAAAATGAATGAAAGGATTATATTTTAAATAAAATTAATGAAATACAAAAAAAAAAAAGAAAAAAAAATGCGACGGGAAAAATGTTTGGCGATTTATTACTTGCGTCCCGCTAACATAAAAATACCGAGTTCTTGATTTCTCTATCAGAATATTCCGATTTGGCAAAACATTGTTCACGTAAATTGAGTTATGAATAAAAGTAACATAATACATTTCTTAGCATACATTTAAAGGAAACCAAACTGGTCGCCAAATTAGTTTAAAATAATAACCTTTTCTAAAATGAATATATATATATATGTTATGATTAAAATTTGAGTTGCTATCATTAGAGAAAAGTGTTTAAAATTAGAAAAAAATTAATATCTCGAAAACTAATTAATATTTTGAAATTCTAATACCAGCTTTGAAATCTGCAGATCAATACGGATTTTTGTTTTTTTTATTTCACCGCATAATATTCCATATTTTAGGAGAAATCGCCATGAAACATAATCAGTCGTTTAATCAGTCGTTTCATAAAATCGTTTCATAAAGTCGTTTCATAAATTCGTTTTATTAGGATTTTATATATACAGGGTAGATATTTAATTTTACAAGGCAATGTGGTGAGGTACAGATTATTCTTTTTAGGAGAATTTGTTTGTGGATTTCTACGGCTGATTCGGATGGCATGAGAATTAAATTTACTTATAGTTAAAGATAGAAGATATAGTAGTTGTTAGTGGACCAATACGTACACGTAACTTTTTTATTTATTATCTTTCACATATTACTAATACTTTTAAACTTTTATTTTAAAACATGTAGTACAGTTATACATTTCACAAAATAACTAAATAAAATACTGTATTAGGCTAATGTCAGACGAACGTCTATTCGCACGCTTCTTGTTTCAACACGAAAAAGAAACCCCTCTTATCTAAGGTGTTTCTTTTCCATGTTGAATCAAAAAGCGTGCAAATAGACGTTCGTCTAACCTTTGCCTTAATAATACTTTTAATTTATTTTAAAATATGTATTACAAAAAATTGTAACATTTTAAAATCTTCTTATATTTATAGTTCAATTACTATAGTGTTCCACAAAATGCATTTATAATCAAAATTACCAGTAATATAAAAGAATAAATGGGGTGTTGAGAATGAGAATGAAATTTTCAAAAATGAGTTTAAAGTGTCAAAGCATTGTATGTCATGCCATCTATTGGATATATAATAAATTTTATTAATTTTGAAACTATTCAAGTGACAGAGCAGACGGTATGACATAAGTTGAAAATCAAGTTGCCAGTACAAGACTGGATACAGTGGCTTGGCCTAAAAGCGTTTTATAAAAATTTGTACAAATTTTGGAAACCAGTTATCTCGGAAATACAGCAGGCGAAGTTCATCCAATTTGGTTCTCAACGTCTCAAAAAAAAGAAAAAAAAAGAATCTGAAAAGACTAGGAAAAGAGAAGTTGAGACCTGGTGGCAATTTTATAATCACTTCATTTTCCTTTCGCAATTTTTAAAAACTTTCTAGGCTCCCCTTTAGAAAAAATTGGCCAATAGCTACGAAATTCAAATATGTTGTTAAGTTACACAGTACTACAGTAAAACCTGTAAAGTTGACCACCCTTGTAAGTTGACCACCTGTCTATGTTGACTTCTGTTGTCAGGAACCAAATTTATAACTATAAACTAAAATTTACTATAAACTATTACTATAAACTAATAAAACTATAAAAAACTATATAAACTATATAAACTATAAACTAAATTTATAACTATAAACTAAATTTATAACTATAAACTAAATTTATAACTATAAACTTTTATAATTATAAACTATAAGACAAACCCTTTGTAACCTGACCACCTGTCTATCTTGTATCTTGACCACTGAAATTATACAAATTTGACTAGAACTATTATAAAATGCCCATCAAAACCCTTTATAACTTGACCACCCAAAAAGCTAACAAATCATGAATAAAAAAAGTAACTCTCCACGAAATTTTTCCTTTTTTTTTTCTTTTTAACTAGAATTTCTAAAAAGGTGAAATAGTTATTGTCCTGGGGAATGCTTTTAGCAGGGATAGGTGTAGATAAATTATTCAAGGCTTATCTATTCTTACATTGTTGGTCTTGTGGATTTGGCTTTTCAACCCTCCCCCTCCATTCTTTGATTCTAGATTTCTTTCTTCTATTTTCCATTCTCTTATCATTCCTTCCCTTCTTTCAATAACCCCAGGTGCTAGTTTGTAAGCAGAAATATTTCCACCAGTTGCAATGGTTTGTGGCAATTTTAACAACAAGTGATGAGTTACACTAGAACTGTGTTGTAGTACAGAAGGATTATTATTTTCATCTAGTAAACTTGGTGTAGAGGCAGTATTCAAGACATTTATATTTTGTAATTGATTTTTAACAAGGAAGATTTTGTTAACCTAAAATAGCTCAAAAAAGAAAATTAGTTGAACTTTCAAATGATAAGAAATATGAAATATTAAATTTAATTAGAAAAAGAGAAAGCCAGGGAAAATTAGCTGATAGATATGGAATTTCCAAAACTACAGTGTCTAACATATCAAAGAATGGGGAAGAAATAACTAAATTGTGGCTAGAGAACTGTAGTGGTGATAGAAAAAGAAAATTGAGAAAAACATCAAATGAAGAAATTAATCTGGCAGTTTGGGAGTTTTTTAAGCTATGTCGTTCCAAAAATATTCCAGTTTCAGGGCCTATGCTCCAAGCTAAAGCTAAAGATATTGCAAATGAATTGGGAATTTCTGAATTTAATGCAAGTAATGGATGGCTAAAATCCTTCGGATCTAGAAATAACATAAATTTCCGTACTCTTTGTGGTGAATCTGCTTCAGCAGATTCTAATGCTGCAGAAGACTGGAAAGCAAAATTAAATGAAATTGTGAAAGATTATCCGCCTGAAAACCAATTTAATGCAGATGAAACAGGACTGTTTTTCCGTCAATTGCCAATAAAATCCCTTGTATCAAAAAATGAAAAATGTTTTGGAGGCAAAATGCCGAAAGAAAGACTAACTGTTTTACTTTGCTGTAGTGTCACAGGGGAAAAATTGAAACCCCTTGTAATTGGAAACGCTGCTAACCCTCGTGCTTTAAAAAAAATGGTGTTAAAGTTGAGAATCTACTTGTGTCATAGAAATATAATAAAAAAGCCTGGATGAATTTATCCATTTTTGAAGAATGGCTTCGAGATATTAATTCCCAAATGAAAAAACAGGGTAGGCGGATAATTTTATTTATTGACAATGTATCCAGTCATAAAATTTCCAAATCGTTTACCAATATTGAAATAGCATTTTTGCCTTCAAATTTAACGTCACTTGTGCAACCTCTAGATCAAGGCATTATTTGTGCAGTTAAGTTGCATTATCGTAAACTAATGCTGAAGTGCCTCATTACAAAAATTGAACACTGCAATGATCTTTCAGACTTTACTAAATCAGTAAATGTTTTGGATGCAATTCGTTGGCTTAATGATTCTTGGAAAAACTTATCTTCTTCAACTATTTCCAAATCGTTTTATAAAGCAGGATTTAAAAGTGTGGATGAAATATTGAACGAAGAAGAGACTGAATTTTGTTTGATGTATGAAATTCAAACTTTGCCAGTAAATATTCAGAAAGAGCTGGTCGATGAAAAATCATTTCTCTCATTTGACAATGACATCGTTGTGCGCGAAGAAGTTGAAGAGAATGCAGAAGACATAGCTGCTAATATCTTAGCAAAGATGAAAAAAACCTCTAGAAATAGAAGATAATCAAGAAGAAGACAGTGAAGAGGAGACGATTAATGAAAACACAAGGAAGACTCCTTTAACTTTTTCAGAGGCTTTAGACTGTGTAAAAAATTTAATGTCCTATGCTTCTGATAAGCAGCCTGATATTTCTGAAAAGATAATGGATCTCCATGTTTGCATTGAAAAACATTGGGCTGATGTAAAATCCAAAAATCAGCGTCAAACTACAATAACAGAGTTTTTCTTGGACAAATAGGTAATGTAAATTACAAACTTAATTTTAGAATGTGTATTTGTCTTAACATGTGAAAAAGCAAGTGTTTTTTATGATTTTTATAAATTATGTGTAATAACTAGTACAGTTTGAAGAATTACTAATTGGCTGTATATTAATTGACTGTTTTTTTAAATAAATAGTGGTTAATACTAATTGATTTAAAAATTGGTACAAAACTATTAATTCACTCTTGTAATTAATCTTTTCTTTTATAAGGTGTTAGAAATATGCATGGTAATACAATATTATTTTAAAGCCCTGTCAATAAATAAAATTTTTGTGGGAAAAAATGACATGGCATGAATATTACGTAAAAGAAAAGTAAATTTATCATCACCCTTTATAAGTTGACCACTTGTCTAAGTTGACCACTGAAGTGTGGCACCGCAAGTGGTCAACTTACACAGGTTTTACTGTATATTGTACGGTTTTAAAAAGTCATCGCTGAAGTGTATAATGGTTTTTTTTTTGCCAGAGACCACATAAAAAATTTTAACATATGGTCATCAATTACGTGTCATAGTAGGCGATATGGCAATAATGTGATTAAAAATCAATGTGGACAACAATAAACTTTTGCTACAAAACACACTCTGTTGTACAAAACCAATCTCGCTAAATTAAGCCAACTGGCGGTCAATATGTAACATATCATTGTAATAATTAAGTAAATTGTAATAATTTATTAGTCAAGCAAATAGAGCACTAAAAAGGGGCAAACCTCGGAAAATTCTGACTTTAGGACACGTTGTATAGGTTGATGTTCTAATAAAAATCCCAAGTTTTAGACCTTTTCTTAACACCGCGTGAACCGTCATTATGAAAAATTTCAAGTCTTTTATTCATAACGTCTTACCATCATAACGTATTATTAATATTATGATTTGAGCAAAAATTCATAATATTAATCTATTAAAGGCTAAAATTTGCAACAAATTTACAAATTTGATGAATGATTTTTATTTTATTATTATTATTATTATTATTATTATTTTGAGGAAGGGGGTCTTTAAATAATAGAGTTCCAAAGTTCGGGTAAAATAGAAAGACTCGGTAAAATAACCGATTTTCTGTGGCTTACATGACAGTAACTTCTTACCAGTACATCTTAATTACAAAAACTACAGATAATATCATTTTAAGCCAATTTCATACTTACGGTTTATTTCTAAATCATAAATAACGAAGCTACTCCGCTCCACGTTCGGCTACAATAGCGCGAACAAAAGAAACATCGGGTTTTTGACAGTTTCCTTAGAAATAATTTATTATCACTCACGTTTAGCCAACGAAAGCTTTGAAAGGTCTTGTAGAGGACTATACGTATGCAAAGAACTTCATGCATGAATGCTTACTGTAGGCCCATAAATAACAGAAATGTAAATTTGTGTAATGAAATTTGTGTTATGTAATTAAATTTGTAGCAAATTTTACCCCCACAATAGGAGCCTTAAACCCAAGGCTGGCGTGCCACCGGTAGAGAGCACATCGAGTTTTTTGACAGTTTCCTTAGAAATAATTTATTATCACTCACTTTTAGCCAACGAAAGCTTTGAGAGGTCTTGTAGAGGACTACACGTATGCAAAAAACTTCATGCATGAAAGCTTACTGTAGGCCCATAAATAACAGAAATGTAAATTTGTGTAATGAAATTTGTGTTATGAAATTAAATTTGTAGCAAATTTTACCCCTACAATAGGAGTTTTAAACCCAAGGATGGCGTGCCACCGGTAGGAAGCACATCGAGTTTTTTGACAGTTTCCTTAGAAATAATTTATTATCACTCACTTTTAGCCAACGAAAGCTTTGAGTGGTCTTGTAGAGGACTACACGTATGCAAAAAACTTCATGCATGAAAGCTTACTGTGGGCCCATAAATAACAGAAATGTAAATTTGTGTAATGAAATTTGTGTTATGTAATTAAATTTGTAGCAAATTTTACCCTCTACAATAGGAGCCTTAAACCCAAGGCTGGCGTGCCACCAGTCGCCTACCATGTTACTTTGGATTTTAAAAAAGAAAGAAAAATCATGCGTCAAGCATAGATTATGAAAAACTTTCCAACACATTCAGAATAATGCAACAAACTTCACCGTTTAATAAATTGAAATAGTATGTCTAACTGAACCATTTGGAAACTCAAAACACATTTGAAAACTCGATTGAAATTGGGTTTCCCATGTCATTTGGATAATTCTCTATTACAGTCGGAAAATTAACCGAATTATTTGAGCAGCCCTTTATATGACATATAGATTTCTATCTATAAACAACACGCGTGCAAAAATTTAGTTCAGTTAGGTGTTCATACCACAGTTGAAAATTCACATTCAGCAATTTCTGCCAATAATGAAGCTTGTACGTAAATTCTTTTGTGCATCCCTGTATTCGAGGGATAGAATTTATACACAACGAGTAACGTGCAAAAAAATTAGTTAAATTTAAAAGTTCATTCCGAAATTGAAAACGCACTTCCAGCAACTATTACTGATAGTCAGTATTGTAACCGAGTTCTTTTGTGTGTCCCTGTAAATGAACGATAAATGCTATGAATGCCCCTTTCTATAGTAATCATCTTATAAAAAACTCAGTGATTTATATCTATTTAAATGCATTTGAAATAGCATAATGTCATTAAACTACGCTGCAAACGATTTTTTCCCCATCACTATAATGTAATGGAATTCTTTTGAGTGCCCCTGGAAATAAACTATTAACGCTACACACTTCATTTTCAACACCGAGCATGCCATGGTAAACATCATTAACATATATCAATTGCATGAAAATCAGAGTATATTTACGCGAGTTAGAACGTAGACAGACAGACGGAGAGACAAACCGAATTCATAAACACTTTTCAACTATATTGACTTTTCAAATAGTATGTGTTGAAAAGTCTTAAAAGACAAATTCTTTCGGCAAAATCGAAAATAAGATTTTCGAAGTGTTTTAGTTAATTCCGGATTATCAAATAGAGAGAAAAGAAAACTGCCTATGGGTTCTGCAAACTTTAGGCTCATTGCTAAGTTTGTATCGATAATTTTTCGTATTTACCTGTTACAATTTCAATATAATGCATTTTTACAATTTTATTAAAAGTCTAATTCGTTAAATGTAAAATATAAATTTTCTCATTAGCTTTGTATTATTATTGATAGTATGATAGGAATGCATTGCACAAAGCGTTACAACGTCTACTTGCCTGATCGGATAATTTTGATTAATTTTATATCAGTTTTCCATATATTTTTTTTATACACGTTTTTGAAATAATCCCTTGGAAATCGTTGGGAATTCCTTTGATGCACTATATAGTTATATTCTAATTTGGTCTAGTATGAGTATGAGTAATTTGAAAAGTTGATGCATAGAATTTGGAGATATTGTTTCCCGTTTTAATTGTGCATTAGACCATTTTTGGAGTGGTTTTGTTTTTGCGCATATGTGGGGAAACTTCTACATTTTCAATACTGGGAGATATTAGTTCACGTTTTAAAAAAGGAAGGCGTTTAATACTATTTAGATTTTTGCAGGAACTTTTAGTCAGAATTGAAAGTTTAATATATCTAAATGTCTGAAGTTAAATCGGCAGTCACTATGACGGTATACTCACAGTTCGTTTGGACAGATTTTCGTTTAAAAATATAAAATTACAAATCCGAGGTGTAAAAATATGAAATCATACAAAATAAAGAATATACACTGCCGGAGGCAGCAGGGTCCCCAACATTAGGCTCGTTTGTTTTTCGTTTAAAAATATAAAATCATTCAACACTGATTTTAAGTATATTTAAGATTACACAGGCCTGTGAAATTGAAGTTTTTGAAAAATACAAGAGAAGTTTTCGCGGATTCTTATGTTATTTGGTGTGCTGATTTCGAAAATGACCTCCATTTTGTCCCATCACATCAGGATTTTTTGTAAATCGATATCGATATTTTTGCTAAAATCCTATTTGAAAAGGAATTTTCTCGAACAATTTTGCATCTACTATCTGGTAACAGTGGATTTTATCCATGTAACATGTATGTAATATACTCGATTCTAAGTGAGGCAAATCGATTTTTCAGTAATCGATTACTTTTTAATAGGTTTAAGTGGATGAAAACAACTGTTGCCATATCGCACGAGCCGCCTCTGGTCGAGGATAAAACAAAATGTTCCCTCAAGTTTAAACTTTTTACACCAAATTATGGTGCAGTTTTTTGAAAAATATCATCTACATAACATTTCAATTTGTTTTTATTAAGACAACGTACATAAAAGAGACAACTGACCAAGCGGAGCAAATATTATGTATGTGTACATGAAGGTTTCAAACAAATTTTAAACTGAGCAAAAAAAAAAAAAAAGTTTCTATTTAAGTACGTACTCTTTTTATATAAAACTTCTTTTTCATGTTCTTCTTTTATGTTCAATCTCAGGCCTATCCCGTGTTCGTGCTAGCATCCAATAGTAGACGGAGGGTATGATCTTATCCCATCTTTCTTTAGAGCGCTCCATATCTTTGATGTCTTGATGGAGCCTTTCACCTTGTTCTTCGCTGTCTGATCCTAAATTTGCGGGTGAAAAAGTGCACATGTGAGTGAAGGAAATGTGTTTTGACACTTATGGAGCAACCCAACGCTTGAAATTTGTCCATCATATTCATTACAGTTGGTTTATAGTCAGGATTCTTGTAATTACACAGAAATTTTCTGACGATATCTTTGAAGGCAACCCAAGCTTCTTTTTCCTTTGTTGTCATACTAGTCTCAAATTCTTTATCCTTCATAAGCTTGCGGATATTTGGACCAACAAAGATATCCTCTTTCAACTTGGCTTCGGATAAACCTGAAACTATTTGCATAGGTATTTGAAACAATCGCAATCATTTGAAACAATACAATTTTTGGCTCAACTAAGCTATTCCGAATCACATTCTTAATGTCTGGTTTAAGATTTTGTCTTTTCGGCCATTCTTTTTTGACCCAATGTTGAGTCTTATCACGGCCGTTCCACTTACAAATGAAACATAGAGACTTTGTGTATCCACCTTGTTGACCAAGAAACATGGAGGTAACTTTCAAATCACCGCAAACGGTCCAACCGAGGTCGGCATATTTAATTGTGTTGAGAACGTAAGCCAGGTTTTAATAGCGCTCTTTTAAATGCATCGAGTATCCAACTGGTACAAATGCATGGACAGCTTTAAGGCTCCTTTTTGATGAATGTACAAACAGCCTCTATTCATCTTTATCGTAGGTGATATTAAAATTGCTCCTCAATTTGGGAACATCAGAACAATAGACCAGGTTCTCCCCCCTCCTCAAAGTACTACTTAACAAATTCCTTTTATCGTTTCCTGTACTAATAAAAAACGTTCCTTTGGCCAATAAGCTTCTTTGCTTTCAATCTGTAGCCCAACAATTCTGCTGCCTCTTTCAAAAGTACCAGATCTCTAATCAGATCACTAAGTTCAACCTGAGAGATGGGCTGAGGTGAATCGCTTCCAGAGGGCTTATATTCATTATCGGAGCCTTGAACCTCTGGATGTTCCGAGTCTGACGACCCTGAAAAAATGGCTTTGCAAATCAATTGAAGGCAAAGGCACTGGCCATCAGGTCCATGAGGAACGGGGCGTGTGGACGATGGAATGGTCATAAATATCCAACTAAAATTAAATTTTTCAAGAAAACGTGACGTGATAGAATTTTTTCATTATTTGTTCTTAAATTAGCACTAAAAAGTACATAAAGATCATCTATCAATTACCTTGTATTTTTTTCATCGCAGACCTGTGTTATTATTATGGGTTGAGCAATGCCGGGTTGTGGAGTCAGCTAATAAATAAATAAAATATCTTTTTCTTTCTTCTTCTTCTTAATGAAAGAATTATGAATAGGAATTTTTCATTTTCGCAGCGCCTGTACATATATAATTTTCCCCAGATCATGAAAACGTGTGTATATTTCTTGCATATGCTGTGTACTTGACCTGTGGATGGCCCGCAGAGCTTTAAGAATTTGTTATGTGGTCCTCGAGTGTGAAAGTAAGGTTGAAAACCCCATATTCTACAAAATTATTTTTTGCTTCTTTCTTTTTAAGATGTTGGCTTACGCGGAGATGTGGGATGTCGATAGTTTGGGTTTTTCATTACAACATCAATCTATACAACATATCCCAAAAATAGAACTACCCAATCTTTTGAAAGGTAAAACTGATTTATTAACTGAAATAATTTTGTTGACTCTTTCTATTTTATCCAAACCTTGAAATGGTGTAGCTTCGCTATTTATGGACATAGAAAAGCTTCATGCATTAATGTTGTTGCGCATTTTATCCTATGCAAAATCGATATAAAGAGGTTTTCTCTAAAATGCACTGTTAAGAGGCTACTTCAGTCACCTGAAAAGACCCGCTCACTAATGCTAATCCTATGGAAGAAATTTTTAACGATATCTCGTTTGCATTTCAGTATTTTTAAACAATTATTTTTGCATTGGCTAGTTAAGATCAATCTGTAAAAAGGGCGTTTTTTGCTTTTTCGATTTTGTTTACAGATATTTTTAATTTGGACAATTTCCTTTTCGGAACCGGTTTCGAAAGTGAAAGCATCCTCTTGAAAAAAAATCTGCAAACAAAATGAAACTAGTCGGATGTACCAATCCCAAAACTTTCTTCTATCTTATACATGTTAATACTTCAAAATTCGCTACCACACTGCCAGAATTAAATGGCAATCTATGCATCTCATGAGGATTCTAAAGATATAAAATTCCGTGCATTAGTTCTTGAGATATGACTATCGCTGAAATCGTCTAAATCCAGAAAAATGCTGCCTAGCAGCGCCACCTATTGGGTGATTTATACCAAATCCTAATCAGCAACAATTTATGTCAACGTCTGACTGAATCTGAAGTTTGGAGAAAATCCGTGCATTAGTTTTTGAGATAGAGCTATAGCGAAAATTGTGAAAATTCCTGCATAGCAGCGCCACCTATTGGGTGATTAACACCAAAACCTAATTAACAACAACTTGTGTCAACATACAACTAAATCTGAAGTTAGATGAAAATTCGTCCATTAGTTCTATAGATAGAGCTATTGAGGCAATCGTGAAAAAGGCAGCACAGAAGCGCCACCTGTTGGGCGATTTACACGAACACATAATCAGTAGCAAGTCATATCAAGGACTAACTGAATCTGAAGTTTGATGAAAATCCGTGCGTTAGTTCTTAAGATAGAGCTACTGGAGAAATCGTGTAAATCCTGCAAAATTCATCATAACAGCGCCACTTGTTGGGCGATTTACACCAAAACGTAATCAGCATCAATTTATATCAAGGACTAACTAAATCTGAAATTTGATCAAAATCCGTGCATTAGTTCGTGAGATAGAGCTATTGCGAAAATCGTGAAAAATGCAGCATAGCAGCGCCACCTGTTGAGCGATTTACACCAAAAACTAATCAGCATCAATTTGCAATTTGTATTAGGGACTCATTGAATATAAATTTTTATTAAATTCCGTGCATTAGTTCTTGAGATAGAGCGCCCACAAAATTTGTGTCACATACGCACAGACAGACAGATAGACTCACAGAGTCACAGACAGACATTTTGTAAAAACATGTTTTTTGGAATCTCTGACCCCTAAAATGTGTAAATCCGTCAAAAACCGGAATTCGAAAATTTTCATGAATCCAATACTTTCTTCTTGTAAAGATAGAAGAAAGTAAAAAGTAGAAAAGGACAGATGTAGAGATCAATTTCAGCTATCCAAAGCAAAAAAAAATAAAAATAAAAAAAAATAAAAATATTAAAATGCCAACGACATATCTTTAAAAATTCCTTCCATAGGATTAGCATTAGCAAGCGGGTCTTTCCATGTGTCTGAAGTAGCCCCTTAAAACGTTATTAAAGAAAAACTTGGAAAAAGACGATTTCGTGTCGTTTTTTTCAAGATGGCGCCAGGCTCACGTGGAAGGGGACGTGGGGGGATATTAGAACATCTATCCATATATAACGCATCTCAAAAACAGAACTACTAAATTTTTGTCGAAGGTAAAACCGCTTTATTTACTGGATAATATTAAACAATCAGGTTTTGTTTTTTCTTTAAAATTACTTGTTACCTTTTGAATTACAGTGAAAAAGATTGTATGAAATTAAACTTTTTTTATCTATATATATTTCTAGTTATTTATTTATTTATTTATGAATGTTAAACGTTATTAATAAGAAAATATTTTTGTATACCTTAATCTTCAGTTTTTCAGTATTTTCCCAAGCTACAACCATTCTCGGTTTCGCTTTTTTCGAGAGAACAAATTCCAAGTCCATGTACTCTTTTTTTATTTCTCCCTTCCTGCAATGAGAAACATTTAAAAAAAATAGTATAATTATATCAATCAGCTTTTTCCCACATTATTCGTTATTAATAGTAAAGCAAATATCTAAAATTTTCAAATTTAGGGATTAATATCTCATTTAGTTTTTAGCATTATTTATGATTTGAAGCATGGGAATGATGAAATAAAAAAATTACAGTGCTTAGAATTGCACACACAATATTCGACAATTAAACAAAAACATAATTTGCAGAGCAAATAATAATAATAATAATAATAATAATAATAATAAAATATTTTACTGTATTCTTTAGGTTCCAGAAGGAGCAGATATTAAGATATTTCATTCAGATGGTTCTACATTTTTTTAAATAATAAATTATTTAATAATAAATTTTTTTGATAACAAATATGATGAAACCAATTGAAATTTAAAAAATAACAGTAAAATTAAAATTAAATTAAAGCAATGTGCCATTTAAACCATTCTAAAACTTAGATCCTTTCAAATGAAATCGAAATAAATCTTAGACCTGTTTTCATTTCTAAACTTTACAAGCTGCAAACAACCTTTGTATTGCAAATTTTGTTTTATGTTTATGATGGATAGTTAGAAAATGACACACTGAAAAAAAGTTCTGCTACTGCCATCTAGAAACTAAACTGTGTCTCAAGAAAAAATAGTTCCATGTCATCCTTATAAATTCTAGTTCCCTTTACTAGAGAGTTCTAGTTATCCCTATTAAAATTTAAGGGCGTTTTCCTATATTACCGTGGTCAAACTTATTTAAAAATCTGTGCAAATAAATGTGAACACAAGAAGTGAGTTTTAGTAATTATAATTCTAGTTTATGAATTATTTCTAGAAATCAAGTGATAATTTATCGCAATTCAAACGATTCGTAATATAATGTATCGTTTCATCACATAAAAAACTATAGATTAGAAATTCTCGATCATTTCGTCTATTCAGTTTATATGTTTACCTTAATCGATTAACTCGGAAATCTATATTTCTAGTTAAGGATTTAGAAAATGATAGCTATTCGTTCTAGATGAAGGCGGTATATATTTTTTTCTTTCAGTGCAAGGTACAAGCAAAATACATGCCTTTAAAAAAGTCTAAGGGTTATTTGAATTTCAAATGAACGGAATCTAAGATTTTAGTATGGTTTAAATATTATATTGTTTTAATTTTTTTTTCTTTTTAAGTTCAATTGGTTTAATCAGATTTGTCACAGAAAATTTAGCATTAAATCGCAGAACCGACTGAATGAAGTATTTTAATATCTGTTCTTTCTTGGGCCTAATCAATCTAGGAAATAATTTTTTTATTATTATTTGATCTGAAAATTCTGTTTTTGTTTAATATGTCAAGTTTTTTTTTATATATAACTATTGCATTCAGACGAACTCCTTTTCAAATTTAACAGTGGTTGTTCATCATTTGGGTTGATTTATACATCACAGTTAGTGATGTAAATTTACCAATAATTAATGAAACTTGTTTCATCGATGCAGTAATATGTGTTGCTGTAGTTTGGACAATAACTTCCAATCTGACCAAAAAAATCAATAATAAAAATATGAAATTTATTTTAATTTAAATAATTAAATAAGCTGGTGTGAAATGATACGATAAAGAATCGCATTCATAATTCGTAATCGAATTATCGTATTTAAAAAATCAGGGTTCGTACGCTTCAAGGACTTTCAAGCACCTTTTATCAGAATTTTCATAAGGTAATATTTGCCTTATTTAAAAGTGCGTGGGTGATTCTATCTTCAGATATAGCGTCCAGTTCTTTATGAAATTTCTCAAAAATCCAACGAATCCCTTGATGCGCACGAACCCAGTAAATCTGGCCAGGGGGCGCTCTGAATGCAAAAATAAATTGTGTTGAATGGTTGAATCGTTATTGCTTATTTTTAACATCAGTACAGCTGTCATACAGTAAAACATAAAAAGTTCTGTTTTACTTAATTTTTTTTTTTACTGTAATTCCCCCCAGGGGATGCATGAGAAACGCAAGAGATTTATTTAATCTGTATTTCCTACTTTTAACTTCATGCATGGTTTCCATATAAATACATAAAGAATAAAGAAATCATAAAAAAATCCTTGTTGAAGTTTTAGTTGTGCAATTTCCCGCCAGGAGCGCTAACAGCCTAGAAAAAGAAACCTACGGCGTGAATTTTTTTATTAAAACATAAATTTGACTGATGCAGAAGCTTATTCTGAAAATTTATTTAAAAATATATAAATAAATAGATGTTATTTGAATTTAGTTACACTATTTCCTCCCATTGGACGCTATAAACGCAAATGAAAAATTTGTTATTACTAAAAGAACTCATTACACTGTGTTATAATAAATAAAAATAAGAACGACTAATCAGTGTATACAATATATTTAAAAAATCTTCAATTAAAATAATATACTACTCACAGTAAAATAATACAAATATATCCCAACAGTTTCGAACAATAAAAAACTTGTTCATCATCAGGGAAATATCCAGGAGGAACCAACACGTTATAATATCTACATTACACAATTTTCAAAAACGAATATTGACGTTCAAATTTGTTGAATCCGTATTCCATAAATTTAACTTGGACTATGGTTGTCATATGAGAAAATATAAAATAAATCCATTTCTAAATTTTAGTTATGCAATTTCCCACCGGAAGTGCTTCCAGGATAAGAAAAAAGCCTCCCAGCAAAGAAAGAAACAGTGGGCCATCAGCTGGAAAAAAGATGGCAGCCAGCAGTGCTATCAGCGGTAAAGTGCAAGGTTGCCATTACTTAAACCTGTCGAAAAGTGTCCAAGCCGAATGCAGCTGGCCCATCAGTGATGACCAACAGCAGGCCAGCATTGGTATGCCATCACATTACTTCAATCCGGTACTTTTCCTGAAGTGCTAGCACCTATCCCACTGCTATTCCTTTGCTGGCCCAGCACTTTCCCTTACAAAAATTTCTTATAGAATTCTATAAAAAAACAAAGTACTATATACTTATGGCTCTTTTTTCTATAAGCTAGTTTCACCAAGAGCTATAGAAACATCTGTAGAAGTGTCTATAATAGAAATGTCTATAGAAATATTTGAACTGCATGTGGTCACGCCTTCCAAGTACTGACCGCGCTCGATGCTGCTTGGTTTTCGTGATCGGACATGAACAAGTGCTTTCAGCGTACGCTACGATTGCTCGTAGTTTTCAAGCTCTCATTACACTATTTCAAGTTTGTTTCTTTTGTGATTTACGTTCCCAATCATTAAACTGGTATAAAAATTATTCTATTGTATAGAAATCCTATGTATTTTATACGCTTTTTTTATTATTGATTCTGAACTGCGTAAATTATGAAAACCGAAATCCTTTGTAACCTAGTAAAACCAGATTTAAGGAGAAAAAAAAGTGCGTTGAAATAAAGAATTTATTTATTTGTTCATTTACTTATTTATTTTGTTGGTGGCAGTAGTGCTATATTTTTTACAGTTTCAAAAAAAAATTAGCTTTACAGCTTAAATTGTGTTAAGATATTCATTTCAGATTTGAGTTCAAATACTCAATGTCTTCGATATTCGCAGCTCCACCTAGCGCAAGGGTTCCCAGCAATAATACTGCAAAAGTTCGTGCACTTCCATGTAGTGGTGGGCCAGCGCATGAGATAAAATGGATGCCCACCAGAATTTTATCTGATGATTTCCAACAGCAAAGTTGGCTGAAGCTGTCCAGCAGTGGTCATGCAGTGGTAGACCATCAGCCAGCACTTCTCCATCATTGCCAGCACCTGTCTTGCTGCTGGCCAGCAATTTCCTCTTTGTTGGGCTATAACGTCAAATTTTTAATCAAACATCGATTTCCTGATGCCAGAAGTTTATTATGAAGGTTTTATTTAAAAAAATCAATCTTTTAAATTTAATTACCCCATTTCCCACCAGGGGAAGATTTAAACAAAAGAAAATTGTGCTGTATCTGTGCTACCTATTTTAAACTTTAATATGGCTGTCATACATTGAAACATAAAAAAATCAATTTTATAAACAGAAAATAAATTTGATCACCTTGCTCCCAGGGAGCGCTGGAAATGCAAGAGTTTTAGTTATGCAATTTTCTACCAGAGGCGCCACCAGCGTAAAAAAATCTTTCATCTAAAAATTTCATCAAACATTCATTTCACAGGGACAGAAGTTCATTCTAAAGATTTATTTTAAAAAATCCCATTAGAAATCAATTTTTAAAATTTAGTTATTCTATTTCTCTCCAGAAAACGTTATAAACGCAAAAGTAAAATTGTGTTGAATCTGTGTGCAATCCATTTTTAACTTCAGTGTAGCTGCTATAAAGTAAAACACTAAAAAATAGATTTTTCTTAAAATTTGGTTACCCTGTTTTACCCCAGTGATCCGTACAAACGCTAAGGAAAATTGTGTTGAATCAATAGAACCTATATTTTTATTTTCAGCTCGCCATCATTCAGCGAAATATCAAAAAAGACATTTATTTAAGTTTGGTTAATGTATTTTTCGCTAGGAGGCTTATCGGCGTTAGAGAAAGCTGCGTTTAAATTACCTTATCTAATTTGAACTTGGAGTATGGTTGCCACATGATAAAACATAAATAAATCCATTCTAAAATTTTTGTTATGAAATTTTCCACAGGGGGTGCTACCAACATAAAAAAGCCATCATATAAAATGTTTTATCAAATCATAAAACTGACGCGGCTGAATCTTATTATGAAGATTTTTTTAACATAAAAATAAATTTTATTTAAATTTAGTTACCCTATTTTCGACAAGAAATCGTTATAAACGCAAAAGGATATTTTGTTGAATCTGTATTACTTAATTTAACTTAGAGTATAGTTCCCATATGAGAAAATATAAAATAATCCATTTTAAAGTCATAGTTGTGCAATTTCCAAGCAAGGACTCTACCAGCGTGAAAAATCTATCATGTGAAAAATTTTATCAAAACATAAATTTACCGTGGCAGAAGCTTATTCTGAAATTTATTTAAAAAGAAACATAAAAATCAAATTTATTTAAATTTTGTTACCCTATTTCCGACTAGGGAGTCCTATAGACACAAAATATAGCATCATACAATGAAACATGCAAAAAAAAAATTATTCGGTTATCCTATTTTCTCTCACGGGGCGGTATAAATGCAAAAGTAAATGGTCTGAATCAGTACTACCAATTTTTATCTTGAATACGGTCATCATACACACAAAAAAAACTACTTATATTCAAATTTGGTTAATATATTTCTCGCTTAGGATGCGCTATCGGCGTATAAAGAAGTTGAATTTAAATTACCTTATCTAATTTT
Organism: Maratus speciosus; assembly: GCA_963932465.1. Lineage (NCBI taxonomy): Eukaryota > Metazoa > Arthropoda > Arachnida > Araneae > Salticidae > Maratus > Maratus speciosus. Next base: position 379,728,011 of record OZ010791.1, read on the forward strand.
AACTTGGGATATGTTTGATGTATGAGAAAACATTAAAAAAAAAAAAGAAAAGAACCATTTTAAAGTTTTATTTATGCAATTTCCTGTTTTTAAATTGTTTTGTGGATATATGAGCTTATTGCGCTGTCGAGCCATGCCTCCAGCCTAAAAATATATCGGGAGTTCCGAATCAAAGTGTATCAACTCCATAAAACATTATCCAAAAATATTTGAAGAAAACGATTATGGGTTCTCGGGATTTTCATTCAAAATCATAAAAGACTAGTACACTTATTGCTCCCATTTTCAGCCTAGATCTTGGTTTGTTACGCCACCGAACAATTTTTTGTTAATAGAGTAAGAATTCATCTCAAACTCAGTTGAACAAAAAAAAAAAAAGAAAGAAAAAAAAAAAAGAAAGAAAAAACTGATTTAATAAAATTTGGTTCTAAACGCCTCATGTAAGTTTGTTTTACGCAAAAATTTATTATATACTGCACTGTAATTGGTGTTGAATGGCTATATGATATTTGATACAAACAGGTAAAATGTATAAAAATCAGTGTCAAAACTTTAACATACCAAACTAACCAAAGTAAGCATTAAATAAAAGTTAGCATCAAACAAATAAAATAATTTATTTATTCATTTTTAAAAGGGGGGAAGAGGAAGAAGAAATATTGAAAAAGAAAAGGAAATGGAAGAAAAATTCAGATTTACTTGCTCTTTGATAAATAAAAGTTATCCTTTTTAACAAAACTTGCAAAAAAAAAAAAATTCAAGCATTTTTTCCCGTAAGATCTGAACTAATTTATTCTGAGTCAAAAGTGTTTTTAAATTAACAAATTAAATAAGGCTAATAAAGTTTAATTCACTTGCGATAAGCACCATGATCAATTTATAAAGCAAAAAGTATATCAGTCTATTTTATGCAATTAATTATAAAGAAGTATCAGAAAATCTATTAATTTAAGCTATTAAATTCTTACTTGAAATCAGGGGATTTCTTTACAACTTCCCAGATGCTTTTTCCATCGCACAATACATTTTGTTTATTCCGAGCACGAGAATTGTGTGGATGATTATCATCCTTTCCACAAATTTCTGTCATCTGTAAGAACAAAATATACATGAATATGTAAAAATAAAATAAATCTACCCTCTATATATAAAATCCTAATGAAACGAATTTATGAAACGACCGACTGATTAAACGATTGATTGTGCTTCACAATCAGTCGTTTAATCAGTCGGTCTTTTCACAGCTATTTCTCCTTCGTCCAAACGATGTCATTTATGTAAATGCTTAAATAAAAAAGAAAAGTGCCCAGCAAAACTGATGGCATTGAGCTCACAGGCTATTCACACTAATTGTATATCATACTCCTATTTTAAAGAATAACGCCCTCAAAAAAATAAGTGAAGGGCAATTAGCCCTCGTTTCCCCCTTTATACTTAACCAGTGAACCTCCAAATCTAATCAGGGAAGCTCCTTATCATAATAAACCGGTATACCAAATTTGGAGCAAAACGAATAATCCTGCAAAAAAACCATTTATCTAAATTAAGGGGGTGGGCTAGCCCCCCCTTTATCCTTAACCAATGAATCCCCAAAACGAATCAGGGAAGCTCCTTAACATAATAAACTTTTATACCAACTTCGGAGCAAATCGAATCATTCTGCATGAGAAACCCATTTATCTAATTTAAGAGGGGCGGGCTAACCTCCCTTTTCCCCCTTTATCCTTAACCAATGAACCCCCAAAACTAATAATGGAAGTTCCTTACCATAATAAGCCGGTATACCAAATTCGGAGCAAATCGAATCATTCTGCATGAAAAACCCATTTATCTGAATTAAAAGGGGTAGACTAACCCCCCTTTTCCCCCTTTATCCTTAACCAATGAACCCCCAAAACTAATCAGGGAAGTTCCTTAACATAATAAACCGGTATACCAAATTCAAAGCAAATCGAATCATTCTGCATGAAAAACCCATTTATCTGAATTAAGGGGGTGGACTAGTCCCCCTTTTCCCCTTTAATTCTTAACCAATGAACCCCCAAAACTAATCAGGGAAGTTAATTAACATAATAAACCGGTATACCAAATTCGGAGCAAATCGAATGATTCTGCATGAAAAACCCATTTATCTGAATTAAGGGGGTGGACTAACCCCCTTTTCCCCCTTTATCCTTAACCAATGAACCTCCAAAACTAATCAGGGAAGTTCCTTAACATAATAAACCGGTATACCAAATTCGGAGCAAATCGAATCATTCTGCATGAAAAACCCATTTATCTGAATTAAAAGGGGTAGACTAACCCCCCTTTTCCCCCTTTATCCTTAACCAATGAACCCCCAAAACTAATCAGGGAAGTTCCTTAACATAATAAACCGGTATACCAAATTCAAAGCAAATCGAATCATTCTGCATGAAAAACCCATTTATCTGAATTAAGGGGGTGGACTAGTCCCCCTTTTCCCCTTTAATTCTTAACCAATGAACCCCCAAAACTAATCAGGGAAGTTAATTAACATAATAAACCGGTATACCAAATTCGGAGCAAATCGAATGATTCTGCATGAAAAACCCATTTATCTGAATTAAGGGGGGTGGACTAACCCCGTTTTTCCCCTTTATCCTTAACCAATTAACTCCCAAAACTAATCAGGGAAGTTCCTTAACATAATAAACCGGTATACCAAATTCGGAGCAAATCGAATGATTCTGCATGAAAAACCCATTTATCTGAATTAAGGGGGTAGACTAACCCCCCTTTTCCCCCTTTATCCTTAACCAACGAATCCCCAAAACTAATCAGGGAAGTTCCTTAATATAATAAACCGGTATATCAAATTCGGAGTAAATCGAATGATTCTGCATGAAAAACCCATTTATCTGAATTAAGGGGTTGGACTAACCCCGTTTTTCCCCCCTTTATCCTTAACCAATGAACTCCCAAAACTAATCAGGGAAGCGCCTTATCACAATGAACCTAGAAAAAAATTTTGAAGCAAATCGGATGCTTCTATCAAGAGTTCTCGCGTTACGTACATATATACATACATACATACATACATACATACAGAACGGGCGGGCACATTAGCTCTCAGGCTTTGATAGCCTGTGAGCTAAAAAACGGAATTTCACAAGCTTCGAAATTAAAAATGAAATCTTAAAATAATAATATACATTTCAGAAATAATGTTTTGCATCAAAAGTCGCATTATTTCAAAATGTAACTTTAGCTTACATTTTAAATAAATTTTCTTATTTGAAATTTAGCAATTAGTAAAAATAAATTTCAATATTTTTTCTAAATGTACATGTACAATAATATTCGACTTCATTAAGCTATTTCATATTTTAATTATTTGAAATTTAGCAATTAGTAAAAATAAATTTCAATATTTTTTCTAAATGTACATGTACAATAATATTCGACTTCATTGAGCGATTTCATATTTTAATTAAGTTAAAATGAATAGTTTTACATGATTCGTGAAGTGAAGAAATATAGATATTTTTTTATTTATCTCGACAAGTATTCTTCTGTACGAAAAACTAACCAGGTGACATCGTCATATTTTATCATCAACCAGTTTTCTTTCAGAAAATATTTGCATTTTATAGCACTTAAAATGGTTTGATTTCCACAGAATTTACCATTCGCAAATTGATGTTTAACATGCTTTTACCTTAAAATCTCCCAGAAATTCGATGCAAGAAAGTTTAGCAAGTTATTTTAATTAGAGATTAGGCTTCCAATATGACATCGTTTACATGTAAAAAAGAGGTGAAATCACTAATTAAGCAATAAATTCGCCTTTCACCTCACACCGTTCTAATTTTTAAAGGCGCCATGATTATCGAAAAGCGAAAAAGGAGAAGGGAAAATTTCTTGCGATTTTAAAATATCTAAATCTATAGTTAAAAAATATCTTAAACACAATCTCTATCCCCATTGGAGCATATTCCTACAAATAGCCAAGCTTCCATAATCCAAATTATAACACAGCAATCGATATGAAAATATTTATCTGTAACTGGACTACTTTTTCCATAAATAGATTTCTCTCGCAACTGAAAGAAATATGCAACTTTATTGCTTTAATAATAAGCATTTAGGTTTTGAGAATCTTCGGAGCGTGATAAACATTTTGATATTATTGGTAGATCTACAGGTATTAAAAATGTGGTATACCACGAAATAAAAATGTAATAAATATTTGAAAGTTAAAGATATTTCTCGTACTTTTATTATTTATTTTTGACTTTTGATGCTTCACCACGTCTCATTTTTTTAATACCATTTATCTTCTTTTCTTTTCCAAAATGTGATTTTTTGGAATAGAAACATAATGTTGTATGTTGATTTTTCGATTATTCTAATCAGTTCAAACACACGTCTGGAGTGATCTGTTAATAATCACTATTTACTAATGTATCTCTTTAGATAATATTCTTTGTGACGAAAACATAAATCAATATCCATGAACGGAATAAGTATAAAATAGAATAAATAAAAATAATAGAATAGAATAACAGAGATGTAAATTTATTTTTCATTTAATCTTTGAAAACGAGTATGAAATTTCAAGCTCACGAAAGAAATTTAAATTATCCTATATATATAAACAAAAATAAGCAAATTGGGATCATTAGAAATGTTTCTACTATAAAATATGATAAAAGGTTAATTGCATATGCTATTAATTATCGAAATTTTTTGCTTAATTGATGAAGTTATTCTTCTTTAAATGTTAAATGAACGAAGTCACGGGTAACAGCTAGTCTACTATCTATTCTATCTATCTATCTATATTATAAAGGACAAGCATATCTGTGCGTAACGCATACGTCATTTTGCGAATGGCAACACTTTGAAATTTGAAATGAAATTTTGGCTTTGCAATTTTCTCTACTGCAAATTTTTAAACTTCTAAACATCGCACATTTTAAATTTTTACACCGTCGTATAAGGAAAAAAATGCTCTTTTAAATGCAATTTGTTTGAAAACTGTATCTCAATTTATTTTTGAGACATTAATTTTTTTGTAGTTTTTAATACTATTTTTCTTATCGTGGCAACAAAAGTAACTCATTTCATTGAAAGTCATTGAAAGTAAACGGAAATAGTCGAAAATAGGAGATACTGTATCTTTCTGTTGCCATTTTCTCATAAAACCTAAAAAAAAAAGTTGAAATTAAAATATGGGCTATGTCAAGAATATTGTCTGTTATTCTGTGCTAATGTCGTCATATGCACACTTTTCTATAGGCGATGTTTAAAACTGGATTGTAAAAGTGAATTGCTTTAGCGGATGCAAATGACGTCATTTTATAAAAAAGCGTGTATTTTACTTCTTAAACCTGAATTATGTTTTGTAGAAGTGCGTCATTTTCACAGCCCAGCTGCTTTGAAATTCTTCACAGGTGAAAATGCTTCACATTTAAAAATAATGTAATCGAAATCACACACTGATAAAACGCAATGTTTTACAAAAATTTAGAGTATCTTTATAAAGTATGTTTTTCAATCTTCTGACCATCGTTACATTTTCAATTTTCGTCGCATAGAGAAAAAATTTACTTTCAAATGCATTTTGTTTAAAAACTTTATCTTAATTGACTGATGTATTATATTTTCTAAAATAAATTTTAAGCATGATTTTTTTTTAAAGTTTATCTTATCACGTGCCGGTTTCAGTACATAATAATAATAAACATTTTTCACATAAAGCAAAAAACATTTTTCAGCATTTGTTTCTGACTATTTTTGCATAACGAAATTAATACTTCCTTTATAAACAAATAAAAGAATAATATTAAAAAAACCACCAATCTAACATATTTGTGAAAGACAAATTAACGAAATTAATACTTCTTTTATAAACAAATAAAAGAATAATATTGAAAAAACAATAAATCTAACATATTTATAATCGTACAATTTAAATTTTTAGATCACCAAATAGGATTTTTTTTTTTAATGGAATAACTTTGCAAAGTCCACCTCAGTTTACTGATTGTCTATAGTTTTAAAAACAATTTTTAAGCATGAAATATTTTTTAATTTATCTGTATCGCGCGGAGCTCGATTACGAAAGATTAATCCGTTTGCCCTTAAAACAAAATACAGACTTCATCATTTTCTTACGGCTAATATCTATTTAAAAAATTCCCTATGAATAAATAAGTATAATAATATAAATAAAACACAGATTTGCCAGACATGTATAAGCTCTGAAATTATCAGAATATAAAAGGATGCCATAAGTAGCAAAATCTTGGCAAATAACTCTTAGCATGCGGCTAATAAGAAAATATCGCTTTTGATAAATTTCAAAAATTTATTTGATTGTGTAATTCGTATTTTCCATATGAAAAATGCTTTTTTAATGTAAGTTGTCAATCTAAAAATATTATGGAATATAAAAAAAATATTAGTTTTCAATTTAAAAAAATGATTTCACCTATATTCTTTAACCCGGGAAGCCCGGGTACGATCCCCTAGTTATCTATATTATAAAGGACAAACATATCTGTGCGTAACGCATACGTCATTTTGCGAATGGCAGCACTTTGAAATTTGAAATGAAATTTCGGTTTTGCAATTTTCGCTACTGCAAGTTTTTAAACTTCTAAACATCGTACATTTTTAATTTTTACACCTTCGTTCAGGGAAAAAATGTACTTTTAAATGCAATTTGTTTGAAATCTGTATCTCAATTTGTTTTTTAGATATTAATTTTTTTGTAGTTTTTAATACAAATTTTGTAATCGTGGCAACTGAAGTACTCCATTTATATTGAAAGTAAAGGGAAAATATTTATGGTTTATTATTTTTATTCATTACATCCTTATTGATGCCATTTTCACATAACAAATAAAAGTAACTTTTTTATAATTTTTGAACAGAAAATGATGTCAGACATAAAAAAAAAAAAAAAAAAAAAAAAAAACACGCATTCTACTTCATAAATCCGCTACATTTTAATATTTTTACATTACGCTGATAAATGAGTTTGAGGCGCTCAGCAAAATGATTCAGTGTGTAAAAATGATATATTTAAAACACAACGATAATTTTTTTTGATAAAACTAAATATTTGACCAATACTATAAATGGCCAATACTATGACACCAAAGGCAAATTTCTGAATTTTTTTTTCGCGGTTACTAAAATTAGAACTTAAAGTTTGTGCGAATGTTCACATGAAAAGTTGTATCGGACAAACGTGACTTTAAGTTTGGAAATACATACATTAATAACCTATTGCGCGTTAAAATACTTTCAAATTGGGAATTTGAGAGGTGCGTATGTAAATTATGAGAATGTGAAAATAACGTATAGTTTAGATTTTATGGGGGGAAATTTTATGATGTGACAAAGCGAAATCCTTTTTACTGATTTTTCATCCCGTAAAAACAAACATAAGAGCTCCATCGATAACTTCATAATAATTACTCATCTTGATTACGTAATCTAATACAGTTTAATTTTTCAATAATTTAAGCAGTTGAAGTTTGTAGAAATAATATTTTGGTAATTTTAGGTTAAAAATATTATTTGTTTTAAGAGTTAGACAACCAATCTAAGATGATTTTTTTATTGTAATTATTTCTGTAGGTTTAATATAAATTCGATCTGACAGTTCCTTTCAAACGTTTTAGTACGTCGAATTTCGACGGGTTCCAACTCGTATATATAAAATCCAAACGGAAATTTCGTTCCGAACGCCGAGATTTCGAGTTCTACCGCATGGATTTTTACGGAACTTATACCGTTAGATAGGTATCGTTTCAGGGAAGGTTTTAAGCTATAACACATCATTCTACCTAGATTAGTTATAGAAGTATGACGGAAAATTCTGTTATTTTGGACTTTGTTACTTCATATTTCCTTAAATATCTCGGCTCCTATTGGTCGTAGAACTTAGATCTCGCGCCAAAAGTAGCTCCGAGGCACCCAAGCAAACTTTTCCCCCGATTATTTTGCCGTCTTCCGATTTCCTCTAACTCTATTATGGGCCCGCGTAGAGCCCCTTTAAAATATTTTTCGTAGTAATTTCAGCAATTATCTTAAATTATTGGTTAAGACCGCCACCCTCCCGATTCATGTATCTACGGAAAGGTTGCATGAAGGAGTTTCGTTCAGATACGCTTTCGTTAAGAATAGAGTGCGCTCCCTGGTGGTGGAATGTGGAACTAACATAACGCGATATTGTTAAAATTAGGAAATCTAACAATGCGATCTGTTTTAAACTTTGAGATAGTTCATAACACATAATCTATTATCTATTCTATTATATATATATATAATCTATTATCTATTCTATTATCTATTATATATATAAAATCCAAACGGAAATTTCGTTCCTAACGCCTAGATTTCGAGTTCTACTGCATGGATTTTTACGGAACCTATACCGTTAGATTTTATTATTACTATTGTTTCAGGGAAGGTTTTAATCTATAACACATTATTCTACCTATATTAGTTTTAGAATTATGACGGAAAATTCTGTTATTTTGGACGATAAGGTTACCATTTTATTTCTTGGCGAAATTCATCGTTGATAAAAAAAAATTGAAACGGCTATTAAACTTCGAAAAATAAAAGAAAAACTGTTACTAATTTTATTTAAATGAAAAAAAAAAGAAAAAAAGAAGAAGAAAATCCGTTTTAATGAGTGATAATATTAAAAAACGGAAACATTTAATCAAAACCTGAAAGAAATATTTGTAATGCTTAAAAATTAATTTAATAAGAAATATTACACTTGATACGCAATATTTGGCTCTTTATCGCTTGCGTTAGATATGGAAACGAATCTGAAAATTTGATTAGATGAAATTTTAACGACATTTTCTTTCTGTTCTGTTCTTTTCTATTTTTTTATATCTAATTGTCCCATCACGTGACTTATAGAAGAAACAAGCAGATGTAATTGTGAGTCACATGTGTAATTACTATTTGTTTCTTTATAATTTTTTATTTTTCTTTTGTCGCCAAACAATGTGATTTTAAGCCAAAAATGCATAAGCGTGACATTAGCTTGAGGATGTTCTCACAAATGGTGTTTTTTTGGGTGAAAGAGATCATTTTTTGAGTACATTTTCATATTCAATTGTAACTTATATAGATATCAGTTAATATTTTAAAAATGGAATCGAATACTTAAATTTCAGTGTGAATTTCTGCCACACATACATATTGTAAAATAATTTCATACTTTTTAAAATGTTTTTCGCCGTAATTCCGAAAGCATGTGATATTTATAAACTCGAACTCAGATCAACGAATATTACCCATTTTATTTAAGCAAATATTATCTATTTTCTCAAGTCATATCGCCAATTTCATTTATAGGAAAATTCACAGATTCGAAATCTAGGAAATAAAGATAATTTTTAAGGAAATTTATGTTTTAATACGTTATTACTATGGAAAAATTCAACATTTTGAAAAAAAAAAATTACAAGTCTTTTGTAATTCGTCATTTCTTCTTCGTCTTTCTTCGTACTTTCTCCTCTTTTATGTAATATTTCAAATGATATTGGACTAATTTTCGATCATCGATTCACCGCAAAATCGCATATCTAATATAGTATATAAAATAAAGTCTGGATTAGGGGACTAATTAACGCACAGCACAAACTACTGAACGTAAAATCTTGAAAATCGTGGTAAAAATACTTCTTATGACATAAACTTCTGCTAAGAAAGGATTTTCTAAAGTGTCACCCCTAATGGTTTTTGCACGGGGAGGAGAAAAAAATCGAATATCAAAATTATGCGTCAAATGATAGCATATTTTAATGTAGTTTTTAATGTATGCTGAATCGAATGCTACCAAATAAATTTTTATAAGTCCAACAGTTCATGACACATTTCATATTTTTCTAATTTGGCGGTGTCTTTGGCATCTAAACCTCAAAATATCTATCATTACATCCATTACTCTAGCAACGGAAAAAATTCAAATCAACCTTTTTGGGTAAAAAATAAAAACGGCTCTGTATGTGAATACTGTGCGTAACTTTAGGAATGAAGACGATTAGGTTTCTTTTTCACATTTTTTATAACACACAGCACACAAATGTTACAAACAATCACGAACACTGAAGAACATAGAATGATGAAGTGACGTTGGGGTAATAACCCGCTGTTAGAACAAGTGACGTTCATAAAACATATTTTTGGGGAATACTCCCGCTATAAGAAACAGAATAATTGGGGATAAGACCCGCTATAACATAACGTGCCACAATGGCAGCTCAAGAACAACATACTCTATACTTGGGGATAAGACCCGCTAGAATACACAACGTGCCGCAATGGCAGCTAAAGAACAACTGCACTGGGTCACATGACCGCAAAGCTGCGGAACTCGTTCGGCATGCGCACAAGGTCCGAACATGCCGCCCCGCGTTGCAATGTGCGTAGCACATTCAAAATATTAAAAATACACTATAAATACAAGAACTAAGTAAAATACCAATACCATAAATAATATTACAATAGAAATACAATAATAATAAGTTGCAATAACAAGGACTATACAATACAATAAAATTAAATTCTTTGTTACAAAATTTAAGCTCTTTTCTAAAAATAGTTCTATATTGTTCTTAAGAAAAGTTGAATGTAAAATAACATGTAAATCTTAGGTGCACTTTAAAATAAGTAGACAATGAGAAAAGGTATGTACATTAGGTTTCATTAATGGGCAAGACACACAATCTAGATATGGATCTAAGAAAGATATTTGAGGCTGTTTTAACCTTTGCAACCCTAACATTACCATCCTTTCCTGGTATAACCTCTAAGATTCGTCCTAGCATCCACTTACAGGGAGGTAAATTGTCCTCCTTTATGACTACCATCGCCCCTGGTTTGATGTTTTCCCCCTTTACCTGCCATTTTGAACGATTTTGGAGATGACTCAAGTAATTTAATTGCCAATTTCTCCAAATTAATTGGACGAATTTAGTGATTCTCTGCCACCTAGATAATCTCGATTCTGTGATATCAATCAACTGAGGTTCTGGAATGTCATCGATAGGCCGACCAATTAGGAAATGGCCTGGTGTCAATGCATTAAAATCATTTATATCGGTCGATAACGGAGTTAAGGGACGCGAATTTAGTACCCCTTCGATTTGGGTGGTGACTGTTTGGAATTCTTCCATAGTCAATCTAGCACCTTTTAATGTTCGTTTAAGATAATACTTGAAAGATTTTACACCAGCCTCCCATAAACCCCCGAAGTTGGGCGATCTAGGAGGAATGAACTTCCATTCAATAGCTTCTGAAGTAAGGTAATTAGCTAATTTTTCATCCGGTCTACGAACTAACTCATGAAGTTTGTGCAATTCTGATTTAGCACCCCTAAAATTCGTAGCATTGTCTGTCATAATAGAAGCGCATTTTCCTCGCCTTGAAACAAAGCGTTTAAGTGCGGCGATAAACGCATCAGAAGTTAGATCCGTTACTATTTCTAAATGAATAGCCTTTGTTACTAAGCAAACGAAAATCGCGACATAAACCTTATGAAAAATCCCTTTTCTTTGATTTTTATATTTAATCTCAAAAGGGCCGCAAAAATCGGCTCCTGTATGGTTAAACGTAAAATTTGGAGTTACTCTTTCCGATGGGAGGTCACCCATGATTTGTTTAGCAGTAACTGGGTTGTTCCTAAAACAGACAACGCAATCATGCACTACTTTTCGCGCTAAATTTTTTCCACTTACGGGCCAAAACCGCATTCGTACGTAATGGATTAAAGTTTGGGAACCAATATGAAAATACTTCCTGTGAAAATGCTCAAATATGAGTTTTGTGAGCTTATGGCCTTTCGGCAAAATGATTTGATGCTTCTTATCGAAGTTTAAATCTCAATTTTCCAACCTACCGCCAACTCTTAAGATATTATCTTGATCCAAAAAGGGGGATAAACATTCAATTTTACTGGAAGGGGGAACCCTTGATTCCCGTTTTAAACCCTTGATCTCTCCCTGAAATTCTGCATTTTGTACTAATCTAATTAGAGAAGCTTCTGAATTTTTTATTTCTGGGGTTGTGAGGCTGCCTCTGCGCCGGTCTGCTAACTTACATTTGCAATTGTGAAAAAACCTATAAACATATGCCAGTATGCGAAGAATACTATAGTATTTACCACTTATGTTGAGAAAAAAATTTACTTCTTCAGGATTCCTGAAAAGAGAAAGAGAAATATTAGAATTGAAATCATTACAGTTATTTTTATATTTTGATTTAGTCTCGGGAAAATAATCTGTTTCTGGCACAGAAATAGTTTCTTGCTCAGTCACTAAGTCATCAGCTGCTAGGAATTTTGGTCCCCTAAACCACATTGGATTCTCTACAAGGGAATTAACACTCGCACCTCTGGTCAAGAGATCGGCAGGATTGTCCTTGCTAGAGCAGTGATACCAAGAGTTCCAATCTGAAAGCGCATTAATCTCTATGACACGGTTAGCCACAAACTGCTTCCATCGCTTTGATGATCCTTTGATCCAGAATAAGGTTATTTTGAAATCTGTCCAATAGTACACTTTCGATGTGATTTTTTGATCTAGGATGGGTTTTACTTTATTGGTCAGTCTTGCACTTAGTAAGGCTCCGAGAAGTTCTAGCCGAGGCAGAGTTATCTCCTTTATCGGTGCAACACGACTCTTTGAAGTCACGAGATTGACTTCCACACCACTCTCTCTTTTTATTCTCAGATAAATTGCAGATCCATACGCTATTTTACTAGCATCAGAAAAGGCATGTATGTCTACAGCTATTACTTGATTCAAGCTACCAAGAATTTTCCTCGGAATTTTTAATTCTGCTAAATTTGGAAGTTCTTCGAGCCACTTTAACCATTTTTCGTGCACATTAGTTGGTAACTGTTCATCCCATGCTGTCTTCTTTAGCCATAGTTCTTGGAACAGGCATTTTATTCTAATGGTGAATGGCGTCAGCATGCCTAACGGATCGAAGATTTTACCAACTGCTTGCAATAGTAGACGTTTTGAGCTTTTTTGCGATGACAAGAATTCTATTAAACTTTTGACTTCGAATGTCAGACAATCTTCTTCTGTTTTCCAGGACATTCCTAATACCTTGCTTAGATTGCTTCCTAGGCTTATTGCAGCATGTTCTGTTTGAATATTTAAACCTTCCTTTTGCCAGCACTTCAGTAACGCTTCATCATTGGTTATCCATTTTCGAAGAATCATTCCTGCTTCAGACATTACTTTGTTAGCATTCAGGGAAACATCAAGAGATTCTTGCAGCGTATCTTCTCCAGATATAAAATCGTCCACATAAATATATTTATCGAGTAGGTGAACAGTTCTTGGGTGTAGGTTCGTAAACCGCTTGATGTGCTCCTTTATGGTAGCAGATCGGAGGAATGGAGAGGCATTGACTCCAAAAATAACACGTTTGAATCTGAAGACCTTGAAAGATTTTAAACCATCATCATACCACAGAAAACGGACAGAATCCCGATCTTTTTCAGCTAGTGAGATTTGAAGGAACGCCTTCTCGATATCAGAAGAAAAGGCAATTTCGTATAATCTGAAGTGGATTAAAATATCAAATAGAAGTGGATTTAAGTTGGTGCCGGGCCATAAACAATCATTAAGGGACAAATCATTGTTATCATGAGAGCTGGCATCGAAGACGATTCTGACCTTTGTAGTAAGTTTATCTTCTTTACAGACCGCATGATGGGGCAAATAATAAACGCCCTGTCTAAAACAGGTTCATTTTCTTGCACCTGCTCTATAATTCCTTGCTTTAAATATTCCGTGATTATTTCAGAATATTGTCGAAAAAGCTCTGGGTTTCGATAAAATTTTCTTTTTAGACCTTCCAAACGCTGTTTCGCAACATTAAAATTATCATTTAAATCCTTCCAGTCTTTTTTCCACGGTAACTGAACTTCATAACGATCGCCTACAAATTTGACAGTTTTATCGAATATTTGTTGTGCTTGATCAGTTTCCGATATTTTTGGATCATCATGTTTAATGCCTATAGACTCAAGCTCCCAAAATTGTTTTAAATTATCATTTATTTCATCGAAATCTCTAACGAAATTGCACATAGTAATATTGTTTGTTTGCGTGTTCTCCTCTAGCGCCCCAGTTGGGATCCATCCAAAAACAGTGTCTTGCAGAAAAAGTTTATCATTTATCTTAACTGAATTATGCTTTAAAATTCTATAAAATAATTCAGCGCCAACCAATGCGTGAATTTTTCCCGGTTTGAAAAATGTGGGGTCTGCCAATTCCACAATATTCGGTAAATTAATGTCCGATACATTTGATTGCCTTGATGGAATTACATCCGTGATTTTGGGAACAATTAAGAAATCTATATTATCCCTGAAAGAGCCATCTTCGTTTGTAATTACACTCGAAATTTTATTTTTTACATTATAAGTATAACCGTTTAATCCTGTAACGGGTACATTAATTATCCTTTTTTTAAATTTCAGCATGTCAGCGCAATCCTTAGTTAAAATATTGACATTGCTAGCATTATCCAAAATTACTCTAAACTTTCGTTTATTTCCGAAATTATCTTCTATAAAAACAAAGCATGTACTCAATAAAATTGATTTTCTTTCTTTACTTATATTATTCAAGGTCTTTAAAGATTCATTATTTATCGAAATGTTTTCCGTTTCTCTATTTACCGCACCTGCAAGAGGGGAGGAAATTTGGGGGGAAGCCAATTCATTTTTGGATTTATTTTTTTTTTCTCGATGAAGCGATGAGCTGTGTCGCAATCCACAGGTATTACAATTATATTTTGAAATGCAAGAATTTACGAAATGAGAATTATTCAAACAATTGGTACACAGTTTATTTTTCTTCACAAAATCGTATCGTTCAGAAACATTCATTTTTAGAAACTGAGAACATTTGTTCAAATTATGAAAAGCCAATTTACACAGAATACAAGTTTTTCCATTCAGGGGCGTAGCTACCGTGGAGCAGTTGGAGCAAACTGCTCCAGGCGCACGAATCCTAAGGGCGCAAAATTAGAAAAAGCGAAATAAAGATTTCTTAAAATATTTGTATATTTTTCATTATTAATCAGACATTATAGATGAATCTTGTTACAATCAGCGTATTTCTATGATATTTTACCTTGTGTTTAACCTCAACTATTTCGATTTAAAACATGTTTTCATACGCAGTTGAAAGAAATGACTTCTATTCATCAAGTTTTAATTTTAATTCATACCGTATTGCAGCCTCGAGTAACTTCTCCAACACCGTTTCAGCATGCCTGACTTTTTTCTGTAACTTTTCCGTAGACGACTGTTGAAGATTTTCAGATCTTAAAGTAATCAAAACTTATTTAACAGGGCTTATTCAACTTATTTAACATCGGCCACTTTACTGGCTACTACTATTTCCAAACAGTAATCTTTCTGGTACATTCTATTAGAAATGTTTTAGACATTTATCATGATGATTACTGTACGGAAATAATGGTAGCCAAAGAATTCACCGCTGAGAAACCTATATGTACGATGTAACAGTAGTAATTTACGAAAATTATTTTACGATTTGAGAAAAAATATAGCGTGACAAGTTGAAGAAAATTATTGGCCATTTTACAAACGAAAACCAATAAATGAAAATTTTGAAGGTTTTTTCTTTTTGTTTGTTTTGTGGAAACTAAACATGCATCAATACAGATTACAAAACAATAATAAGGGCCGGATTTAAACATATTCTACATCAGCCCACGGCGACAAAATTTGGAGGGGGGGGGGTGAGGGGGAAACAGCAACTTAAATTTTGTGCGTATTGTTTTTCAGAATTTGAAAATATTGCAAATGTCAAATGCAGAATCGATAAGCTTCAAAAGAGAGAAAAGTTAAGTACCAAATTAAGTGTTCCTTAGAGCCTGATTATAGTCAATGCAAAAGTACACCACTTTTTCTAACAGTAATTTTCCTCATTAAACCTTATTTAATCGCAGAATTTTAGGATTAAATAAGGCAAAACATATTTTTCGAACATAGTAATGTGAGTTTGCTTAGTCCATAATCAGGCTGTGCCTACTCCCTCGACACACACGCACATTCCACCACCATCTGATAGCACATATTAGTAGTCGATGAATTTTCGATTAAAAAAAAGGGGAAGAAAATGTTTGGAGTTACTCCATTCAACTTTCTGAACAGTTTACAGAAATATTGTTTGTTCAAAACAGTATAAGAATGAATAAAAACTTAGTTCCTAATTTTATACAGAGGCGAAATAATTCCACTAGTGACAAAGACGTCGTGTGGTAAAGAAAACGTGCACTTTCATTCATAAAGCTTAAACATTTTTCTAAAGACATAATTTTCAATAATTTTTCATTCCGCCAATGCCGAAACAAGGCCTATAAACAATAATAATAATAAAAAAATAGAATTTTACTAAATTAAGTCACATTCTGGCAGGCTCAGACTGGCCCGCTGGGCAACCGACCTGCGGGTCGGTGCGCCCTAAACGAGGTAAAGCTGCTTCCTCCATCAGCTGAAACTAATAGTTTTAAAATTTGCTATAAGCATTAGATATGAAAAATCTTAAATCATTTAATTTTTTTTTTTAAATCATTTTTTTTAAGCATTTTTTATTTATGATTTTTATTTCTCTTTGCAAGGTAGAAGAATTGGTTTTTCTTCTTGAAAGTTTCTTTGCTTCAGAGGACCATTTAAATCTTTAAAACACTAACGTATATATTCTCGAATTTTTTCTGTGACCAGTTTGGACATGGTCTGCCCCAAGAATTTCCAGCCTGTCTTGTACCAAAGAGCGTGGCCTCTCTTTATATATATATATACGTATTTTATTTTATTTAGTTATTTGTAAAATCATTTATTAAGTATTTGTTTGAAATGTGTATAGGCTTCGTGTGTTCGTACAATGCTGTGATTGTAATTTCCTCTATAATAAATTCTATTATATTGATTTTTGTGCTTTGTACAAAAATATTTATAAAGAATATTTTCAGCAAAGAAAATGTAAGTCAAACATTCTTTTTTGTAAAAAATTACATTTTAATATGAAAGTGGGCCTTTCTAGGTGCATTCGTAATTATATAAATACGTAGCACCTATAGTCGTCGTTCAGTCCGTCTGTCGCGCATATAATAGAGCAAAAACTATCACCCGAATGGTCTGAAATTTTGAATATATAATTGTTGCAAAATTGTGTCGAGTCATTTCAAATTTTATGAAAATCGGATGTATACTTTAATGACAGGGACAGTCAAAAGTTTTCCGTTACATGACGGTCGGAGGGGAAAAAAAGTTTTTACAAATGCATTTTAATGATGTTACAGCCTTTCGAACAGAATAAAATGGATATGCACTTATTGAAGTGCACTAAAATTTACATTCAGTACCATATGCGGTGCAAAAAATATTTATAAAACTAGTTATAGTACGAAAGCACATCATTTGCCAAGTTTGACGAGCAATTTCCAATTTGTTCAATATTGTCTATAAATGTGATAATCAGAACGGCGGCGGTCAGCAATTTTGTATCTAAATTAGAGCAGGTCTGTTTTTTTTAACCGATTTTTGGAGCGCGTATTTCACACAAAGTCGTGTTAAAGATATATGACAAGACGTTTTTCTCCCTTCGTTGACTGGCTTTTCTGCTTTCGTCGGGAAATTCCATTGAAAATGCCAACTTTGACAGTGTTTTCTGTAAGATCTATTGTGTTTACAAAAAATACGGAAAACGTCTTTCGATTACAAAGTTTCTGAATAACAAAATCTGCTAGTTTCATGCGTTCTCGATCAAAAATTAATTAAAACGTATGTCATAAAGTTGCTCCTTTGGATTTAAGAACAGCCTTAAGAAATGAAATCCTACAAATTTCAAGTTCATTTAAGAATATTATCACGGGCCTGGGCAACACCGGGTGGGTCAGTTAATTTATACTAATAAAAGAAAGTTTCGCTCTGTGTGTGGTGGCTAACGAAATCTATTGCACGTAGAAGTCTGAAAATTTGGGTGAGGGTAGTCCAAGACAGGTCCTGATGCGCCTGGAGCTCAGATTTTTAATTGTTTATGTCCGGTCCCACAGAGCACCTTTCAGTTTTTATACCCTGAATTGCTCATAACTTGCCCGATCTTCTTCGTTTTGGGGGCCCTATTCCCATTTAGTTATTCTCCGTTTCTACATTCCAGTTAAGACCCTGGGCCCTTTGAAATTTTTGTGCGTCATGCATTTTTCACCTCCTAATATTGCCAACTTCTCAATACATAACTTTAAAATTGAGAGTTGGACTCCTCTCCCCGGGCCAGCACCCTCACACTTTTATTGGGCACCTAGTGCCCTTTTTAAAGAATTTTTCCCACTTTTTTTCGCGCTTCTTTAAATTCGAATGATTAATACATACCCCATGCTTAATTTCGACTTATTGAGATCTAAAGCGCCAAGTACTAGAACCTTTTAACATGTTTTAATCTTAAGGCCCTGCTCTCAACTATCATTTGGCACCATTTGGACCTCCAATTATATCTCCCTTAAAAATGGTCTGATTCACTAACTTTTTTTTTGTAACAACATCTTAGGAAATCCAGCTACTATACGAACGACAAAAAATTTTTTACACTTCAGCTACCACAAAATTTGAATATTAATCGCCTTCTCGGGGCCCTTGGTGCAGCTTCTTTAAAAATGATCCGATTATCTTGCAATTTTCTTTGATGTTGTTCTAGCGTCCTTTGACTACTATATAAAATACTAAAAAAATTTCCTTTTGCCCAGCAACATTCCAGTTGTGACCCTGGACCACTGGGGCTTGGTACAGAGCCACTTGAAGTTTTTGTGTTCCTAAAGTTCCTAAATTGTTAATAAATTGCCTCCTTTTAATCCGATCTTCGTTTTTGGAGCTCTTTTTTCATTTAATTTTTCTTCCGCTCTACATTTCAGTTAAGACACTGGCCCCCAGGGTAACTTTTTGTGCACCATGCTTTTTTTACCCATTTAATTGTGTCACACTCTCATTGCATAACTTCAAAATTGAGTCTTGGACTTCTCTCCCCGAGACAACACCTTCATATTTTTATTGGGACCCTAGGGCTCTTTAAGCATTTCTTTGAAAAAAATTGCTAATTAGTACTTGATTAGTACTTATACCCTATACTTAATTTCGACTAACTGAAAATCTAAAGCGCTAAGTACTAGGACATTTTAACATGTTTTCACCTTGGGCCTTGCTCTCAATTATCAGTTGGCCCCTTTTGGTCCCCCTATTATAGCTACCTTAAAAATGGTCCGATTCACTAAGATTTTTTTCCTAACAAATTCTTACGTCCAGCAGCTACTACATAAATAACAAAAAAAAAAAATACTCGCACTTCAGTTACCACCAATTTTGAATATTAATCGCCTTGTTAGGGTCCTTGATGCAGTTTCTTTAAAAATTATCCGATTGCCTTGCAATTTTCTTTAGCATACTTCGAGGGTCCTCCGGTTACTTATAAACGACTAAAATATTTTCGAATATTAATCTTCTTTTTCGGCATCAACTTTCGTTTACTCACTGCAGCCGTGAATTAAATATCGCGTTAATGTTAAAGGTAATTTGTTAAATTTACAGGGGGTGGGGGCCACAAACACCTTCCACTGCTTGCGGGCGCATTCTTTCCTCGGGTTCTTAAGGGGCTCGATTTCAACGGGAATTGGTTCATTCAACCTAGATTACGATTCAGCTACATTCTGTATTATAAAGTTTGTCTTAGACTTCTGTTACCACCATTTTTGAACATTAACGGCGCATTCTTTTCTCGGTTGTCATAGGCCCGATTTCAACGGAAATTGGTCCATTTAACTCAGCTTACGACTGTTTTAAAGATTATAGATTCACCGCCAAGATTCGCATTCTATCTCGGGTTCTATGAGCTCGATTACTACGGGGTTTGACTCATTCAACTTGGTTTTCGATTGTCTCCGGCGCGTACAGAACACTCCTGGTATAAAGAAAGGGCATGTTTACAAACAAACACTTCCGTCAATCAATTTACCACTACGTTTTTATCATAGCGATCATTGCAGGAATCAACTTGACGACGTAGGGCAATCATATCATAGATCTGTTAAATCAGTCTGTTAAAGACCAATCAAATTCCCGGAGTTCATGTGTATTGTAGGAGCCATAATGAATGAACAGGTTTTTCTTGCTGACCAACAGTAATTCGACCAACAGTGACGTCAGCTGCCTTTTCCTTATACACTGCCTTTGGTAGCGGGGACCCAGGTCACAGGTTAGATCAGAAAGA
The DNA here is from genome assembly GCA_963932465.1 of Maratus speciosus. NCBI lineage: Eukaryota > Metazoa > Arthropoda > Arachnida > Araneae > Salticidae > Maratus > Maratus speciosus. The sequence goes on from OZ010791.1 coordinate 379,748,326, forward strand.
GGCTTGTCAGGAACACACTAGACACTACCGAAGGCAGTGGGCCACCCCTAAGACCGGGTTCATTTGAACTACTTTCGGAATATATAAAATCATACAAACTTGAGTTTTGTTTACGTTATTATAACGGGCCCGGGCAACGGGTCAGCTAGTTACACATACACACACATATATATATATATATATGTGTAACTTCAAATCAAAATTACGCAGAGCTTTTTTGAGTGACAAGAAGGCGCACAAACTTTACTTGCTCCAGGGCGCTGAATATGTAGCTACGCCACTGTTTCCATTCGATTTATCATTCGAATTTAGCATGAAATTTTTTTGTTTGTTCGAAAGAGGAATGTTTTTGTTTAAGGGTTTTGAAGCAGAGTATCTATTTACGCTTTCTAACGTAGAACTGCGGTTTTCCAAAAATGACATTAATTCATTAAATTGCGGGTATTCTGATTTTTTAATCGAATATTCAAATAATTTTCGAGATTCCTTATCTACCTTTTTCAATATAATATTGATAAGGATAGCATCAGACAGATTGTTTTGTTCATATTGTAATACTTTTAAGGGCCTCAAATTTTTATTTACACAATCAATAAAGGATCTCAATTCTTTAGAAGACTCGTAATGTATTTTTTCATAATTAATTATGGCTGATAAATGAGTGTCAATGAGCAAACGTTGATTTTCGAATCTTTCAGTAAGTGCTGTAAACAATGACTCAAAGGAATCGTCTGGGCTCTCTAGTTGTTTTGCTTCATTTTTTAGCGATGCTCGCAAATAAAACAGCTTCTGGGCGTCATTTAACTGGGCATTATTGATAATTAAATTTGTAAATTGTACTTTAAAGATTGACCACTCTTCATATTTACCATTGAATGTTGGTAGTGGGATTTCGGGTAACTTAACTTTAATTTTATTCAAACTTATAGATTCAATACTATCAGCATGCACATTTATTTCAGAAACTTTAAGATTTTTAAGAAATATGTTGAGACTTACCTCAAGTTTCTCGAGACGATCTTCGAGTTCATCTAACTCGTTTTCGATTTCTGGTAAGTCCTTAATCTCAGGGATATCATAATATTTATCCCGTATTTCCGATACTTTTGCTTGAAGCTCAGGTAATTTTCGAATCTTTATTTCGAGCTCGGTACTCGAGTAATTAATTTCGTCTGTATTATCTTTTACGAAATTTTCTAATTTCGTTATAGCACCTTTTAGAGCACCTTTTGTTCTATTTAATTTTTCCATAGCAGCTATTTCGCTGCGAAATCGACGGACCACAAAAATGTATGTGAATACTGTGCGTAACTTTAGGAATGAAGACGATTAGGTTTCTTTTTCACATTTTTTATAACACACAGCACAATGTTACAAACAATCACGAACACTGAAAAACATAGAATGATGAAGTGACGTTGGGGTAATAACCCGCTGTTAGAACAAGTGACGTTCATAAAACATATTTTTGGGGAATACTCCCGCTATAAGAAACAGAATGATTGGGGATAAGACCCGCTATAACATAACGTGCCACAATGGCAGCTCAAGAACAACATACTCTATACTTGGGGATAAGACCCGCTAGAATACACAACGTGCCGCAATGGCAGCTAAAGAACAACTGCACTGGGTCACATGACCGCAAAGCTGCGGAGCTCGTTCGGCATGCGCACAAGGTCCGAACAGGCTCTATGAGTTTGAAATAAAAATGCAAGCATCTTAATTTTTTTAAAAAATAGTGATTTTATGTAAAATAACAGGGAAAAAATTACTGAGAATTTAGCGTTATAAAACAAAAATGGAAAAGGTACTACTTAGATATTCCGTCGACCAAAAATCTATCGTCAAACTATAAGATTAAATGCCAATAATGGTTGATCGTAAATATCAAATTCACTTGAATTTAAACAAACTACACGTGTTTACGTCATCAAGTGATTTTAATTTCGACGTTTTAGTTGTATTTTTATTAATGTTATACTAATTTATTTGTTATTTCGTTATTTAAAATAAAGATTATGTCAATTTATTTAATTTGGCGAATGGTTTGGCGATTTATATAATTTGGCGAAATTGGTCGACGGGATAACAAGTAGTACCAATGAAAATATTTAAGTATGAAAGCAATGTTTGTAACGAGTTAAAAATTATTTTCATATATATAAACTCGGTTTATGGCGTCAGATGCAGTCATCCGAAGAATCTACAAGAGTCTTTTTCCATTTTTTCTGGTCATAGGTTCCTCAATGAAAGAAATTGGAATTGGAATAATATTGTGCGATTTATAAATTGCTCCTCGATAAGAAGAAAAAGTGGGTACATTTATAACAACCGTGCGCACATCTCGCTGATAGCATTTTTAAAATTCCCAGTAGCAGTAGTTACATTTTGCGTATGTAAATTAAAAATATTTTTTTGTTTTTAATTATAGCATTATTTCCTGTTATTGTTTATCTTTTCAGTTTTTTAAATGAAATTAGTATAAGGCATGCATTTTAAATTAAATGAGTGAAAGATTTGTGTTTTAAATGAAAATAATAAAATAAGAATATGCTATGAAAACAATCTTTATTGATTTATTACCTGCGCCCGGCTGACATAAAAGTATCACAAAAGCCACATATTCACTTTTCTTTGAGTAGTTGCTCATTAGAATTCAAGTTAACCTTCCGTAATCGGATACTTCACATATTGGTGTATTAGCTTTAATGTTGAAAGCATCGTTTTTGTTTGAAGCGAAAACTTTACTATGAATTCTATTACACAAAATCGCATCATCATCATCTACTATATATTTACAACGGAAATGTGTATTCATTCCGATTGTTTATAATACTTTCGTAGGATATACCACAATTAGTTAGGTAATAATTTTGGAAAGGTTTTAGTGTATACATATTGTTCAAGGGTACTTAGTTATAGAGCAACAGTAAAAGTTCAAAAATTAAGTGAAACTGATTATGAAAGTTTAGCCTTTTTTAAAAAATCTACAGAACATATTTTGTTACAAGTGGCCCTGTTGCATGACTTTTAGGAATGGTGTTAGTATATACGATTTCATTATATGTTGATTAGTTACAGAGGTATTAATTCCTGTTGTCATAACGGTCTCATTACCCGACCATAAGTGCGCTGTTTATAATAAACTAAAACAATTACTTCTTAATTGCTAAATTTTGTCCAACGCTTAAGATAACATTATATCGCAATGGCGTTCGCATCGTTTTCAGTAATGTGCAAGGTCAAGCTGAAGATCCATATTGTTTAAAATACAAGTTCAAATTCACCATTTAGTTTAATCCAAGGTTCATTTGGAAATATTGACCAGCGCAGCGGGCATAGCCTGCTAGTATATATATATAATCCAAACGGAAATTTCGTTCCGAACATCTATATTTTGAGTTCTACTGCATGGAATTTAGTGGAACTTACACTGTTAGATAGATATCGTTTCAGAGAAGGTTTTAAGCTATAACACATCGTTCTACGTAGATTAGTTATAGAATTATGATGGAAAGTTTTGCTATTTTGGGCGATAAAGTTACCATTTTATTTCTTGGCGAACTTTATCGTTGATGAAAAATTGAAACGGCTATTACGCCTCGAAAAATAAAAGAAGAAAACTGTTATTAATTTTATTTAAAATTAAAAAAAAGAAAAAAAAGAAAGAAAAGAAAAAAATAAGTTTTGACGAGTGATAATATTAAAAAATTAAAATATTTAATTTAAACATGAAAGGGGATGTTCGTAATGCTTAAAAAATTACGCAGTTGAAATATTGCAATTAAAACAGGATTTGGCGATTCACCTTTCTTTTGCGTCAGGTTAAGAAAAATGCATCTGAAAAATTAATAAGATGATATCAAGGAAGTTCTTCATAAGCGCATCCATAGAAATATTTAAATAAACGGTCAAGTGCGAGCATTACTCATGCACAGAGGGTTCCGTAGAATAAATATATGAATTTGTAATTGTATTATAAAAAAAAAAAATGAAAAAAAAAAGTAGTTAAAAGAATACTAAGACTTTGTAAAAAATTATACAACATAGGGTTGGGTATAACTGTATATATTAGAAAAGTGTAAATGGGTATACCATGAAAATTCAAAGAGATATGGAACCTAAATAATATCAAATATATCTATTCGTATAACTCTTTTTTTTTAATATTATCCTAATCTGTTTATGATGAACTTAATTCGGTACTGACAATAAAAGCAGTGAATAGTTAAACTTCATTTGGCATTTCATGAAACTAAATTCAGCGTAATAATAACCTTAATTTCTACAGTGTAGCTAAAGTAAAACCTTTGTTCAAAGTTTAAATTTGGCATTGTGCTAAGAGCGATTCGAATTGAGGTCTCAGAGTTGCAACTCCTCCTTGGTCAGTGCCGCGTTTTTCCAGATAGGTGTTTAATTAACTTTTAAAGTCACTCGAGGCGTATTGAGAGATACAATCAATGCAAACTATCGCGAATCCCACAGTATTTATGCGATTCATTCTAATTAAATCTTTCGAGGACGATGCCCTTAAAAACGGACACCTAATTTTAATTCCAAAACAGAGAAACGGCACCAAGAATATTTAATTAAAATTTTCCTTTTATCATGTACGTGAAAATAAGCAAGTTCGCATTTTCTAATAAATTCGTTTATAAATTCTGGTGTCAGTCCGTTATTTCATAAGTTTATAAATAGAATTACTCCGTGCCGGAAAGCATTAAGGGGTCGCAGGACTCTTAAAGCTTCAAAATTTAAGAAATTTTAATTTTTTTAGATGTTAAACTCCTATCTTTTCTGAATATTTTGATATAACTGTTTCCTTGAAATTCCCATTAGAACAGAAGTTTTGGCTTTTAGAATTATACCCGCTCAATAGCTGTAGCGGCGTTTCCGAAACTTTAAAGTCATTATTTTCCAAATGGCGTTTTTTTTTTTACATAACGCGAAGGATACCTCAAAAACTTCTGGATATTTTTTCATGAAATTTTCGAAACATATATTTCATGTTAGTCTGTATAAACTGAACCTAAAATTTCCTTTTTATTGTTCAAAAAAATATTTTTTAGGTGGTTTTACTGTTGAAATTTTCGAAATTTTTATTAGCTAAATGCAACATTGCATTAAAAATATAAAAATGCTTTAAATACAAATTTATTTAAGTTCAGGGAAATTATTACAATCTGAAGTATAAGTAAGCACCAAAATTTTCATTCTAGTTGCAATATTTATTTTGTAATCCTGCGCGTAAACTGTTATGCCAATTTTTTGTTCAACAAATGTCTAACAGTTTCGAGCCCCCTATAAATACTAATTCTGTATCTTGCAATTTTTAAATACATGAAACGAAAGAACATACTTATATCTTTCATCCCAATTAAAATAGTGTTTTAAAATCATATACATTTTAAGACTTTAAATGTTGAAAATGGTCTTTCCTTCATTTTTTCCATTTTTTAGAGTCCCGAGACCCCTTAAATTAGTATATTTTTAACAATTTGACGTTTATTGCTTTTATACTGTTACTGGACATTACATTACACATATATATCATTAAAAGTTGTTAACTAGGCATAGAGTACGCCGCCCCTGTCTTTGTGTATGTCCAAACTGACCGTACCTTGAAGGGTTAATATCTCGGCAAATTACCGATGATTATCTTCGAAAATCATTATCAACAATGCTTTTATTCTTCTGCAACGATAGGTATATTCAGCGATGCTCAACAATTTTTCTGAATGCCCGTAAATCGAAATTTGTGTATAACAGAAAAATGCTAATTACTCAAAAACTATGTGACCTAGGGTAATCGCTATAATTTTCCTGCAAGGTTTATATTAACGTCTACTACCTCTAATTTTTTCATAATTTTAGTTTCAGTAGATTCGGAATTAGATGGGGGGGGGGGGAGAACATATTTTTGCGCTACATTTTCAACAATATCATTGAAAATATAATATCTAAAATTAAAAGGAATGAATTTTTGAGTTCAGCATTACAAAAGCTTTCACAGGATACCCCACATGATATACAAAGAATAGATTTTTTTTTCAAGTAGCATAATTAGCCCCTCTACTTTTTTACTAAATATATTTATGAATGTTTATTAATCTGAAAATATGTGCGTCAATGGTCTTTATTACTTCCCCGAATTTGAACTTTCCACGTTTCATAGTTTACGAGTAAAATGGCTGTGACAGACAGACAGACAGACGGACGGACAGACACAAGAGTGATCTTATAATGGTTCCGTTTTTACTTCTTAAGTACGGAACCCTAAAAATATATAGAATATTCTTCTCATGAGGATATATATATTTATTTATTTAGGCAGAACCTCAATTTAACTTTCGTAAAAGAAAAAAAAAAAAAAAAAAAAAAATCTTTCTTTTTTTTTTTTTTTTTTTTTTTTTTTTTTTTGCGATTTAACGCTGGTTGGCGACGCAATAAAATTTGAAATAATACTATGATAAATATTCTTTAAGAAAACTTTTTCAAATCTCCATACGAAGTTAATTTAAGTAAGTTTAACTTAAATAAATACATTTTTATAACTGTAGTTTTGTCATGTACATATATATAATGAAATTTAAAGATAGTAATTATGCTGTTTAGAACAAAGTTTAAATGGATTAAAATTGTTTCAAACTCAAAATTAAGGTCCGATTTTGAGCATTGGCAATTTGACTTCGATATTTTTATTGTCAGAGACAACAGAAGAAAAGTATTGTTGCCATGGAAACAACGACTTAACATCGAAATTTTTAATGATAGCATTCTTAATCAGAATACGCTTAAAACTTCTCTAGCCGAGGACACCGTATAAAATTAAATAACTATAGCAACACGCAATTTGTATAGATTATATAAGCTTACAGAAAAAATAATAAACTAATTCATCTTTTAAGTTTAAATTCGTTGAGTATTAGGCATTTAAATACTTATTTAACAAGTAATTTATAAATGCATTTCAATCTCTTGCATTTGGCCACGAAATGTTTTGGTTCGCCAAATAGCGTGCAGCGTTCGTCTTTTCGCGCCAAATACTTGAAAATATTATGTTTTTTTACATATTTTCTACTTGGATTCTGCCACTACATTTGACTGATCTTTTTTACATACATGAGTAATTTTATTAGTAGTATTTCCTTTTTCAAAATATTTTGAGTATGCCCTTTAAGGAGACCTTCCAAATGAGTAACAATTTTGTTTTTGATTTGTTATTTTTTTTTTATTGACTTTTTTTTATTATCTAACCCTTACAGAAAAATCTAGCAGTTTTTACTTTTGTCGCCAAACAATTTGATTTTAATCCAAAAAGACGTAAATCTGACATCAGCCCCAGGGATGTTAACATTATAGGTGATTTTTAAAGCGTAAGACAGCATTGTTGAGCAATTTTTTATGTTCAAATTTAAACTATATAAATAGCAGTTAAAATTATAAAAGTGGAGTTAATACTTACATTTTAGTTCAAAAGTCTGCACCCCCCCCCCCACACACACACACACACACAATCACACACATATTGTAAAATATTTTAATTTCAGACATTTAAAATATTTTTCACATACTTTACTACGGAAGCATGCTGGTTTGTTTTTTCCAAACTTGCGACTTTTATAACATCGAACGTAGATCAGCGAATATAATCCACTCTTTTTTCTTTTTTTTTTACACATACGGCCAGTTTTCCTTTTATAAATGTCTACTGCTTCAAATGATAAGTACTAAAGATAATTCTTAAGAAAATTTATGCAATTACGCGTTATTAATACCACAAAGAAAACATTTTACAATAAAAATTGCTTACTGAAATAAATTTTCGATAATCTTTTTAATTCGTCATTCTCTTTTCAGTTACTTTTTTTTTTTTTTTTTTGCATGTCTTTTCTTCTTTTTTGAAGGTTTTTTTAAAGATATTGGATTAATTTTCCGTAATCAGGTTACTCGCTAATTAGGGTATTTGCTGTACCGTTGGATGTTTCTTTTTATATTTGAAAGAGACTCTGGACAGTGAACTCTATTGCAGAAGATTACATGAAATTTGTACTTAGCGATTAGTAAATCCATGATTTTTCATTATTACTGAAATTATTGTGTTTCATCATGAAGCAAACGAACAAAAGAGGTTTTGTCATTATTTATTCTTTATCTCAAATTATTTTACCTCACAAAAACAATACTTTCAATGGAGGAGGAAAACTTTATCCCAACAAAAAGTCTTCGGTAAAAAAAAAAAAAAAAGCGCCAAGTTCTCCTTAATGTTTCGGCCAGAAAAAGTAGTGATATCTGATGTTCGCACAAGTTAAAAGCCAAACATCCCAAATCTTTCATTGAAAATGGCTTCCTGCGACTTGGACGTTAATGCTTTATACAGAATTTCAAAATTAATGATTCGAAATTACGCATTTTTGAATTATTTAAATATTAAAAGTAATATTAGAATGCAAAGAGGCAAATTCACATAAAGACATTATAAGTAAAAGATTTCTGATAACTACCATTCAGTTTCAACAAACATTAGTTTTGATTACAGAACATTTAGTCCACTGGCGGTTTAACTGCCATTTTGTACGGTCTAAAGCTAAAGTCATTAACGTAAAACCCAAGAAATAAAACAAAATTTACTTACTTAATATCTCACAATATGTTACATTATATTTTATTGTATAATATTGAAATCTTGTGTATTGACGAAAGAGATTTTTTTTTCGTTTGAACATTTATTATAGTTTGTTTGCAAACATTAACAGGTATTCGATTTATAAACTGTTAAAAGTTGATATTAATTATGTTTTAGCAATTAGGGATATTATCTCCTGAATACAAGTATTTTGTTATTTTTAACTTCTAAGCATTTAAATAGACTGAAGTTGTTTAAATGCTTTTTTCAAATGTGTATTTTATTTCTGTATTCTGTGTCACAAAATGCCTAAAATAATCAAAAAATGTAGTTGGCATATAGCTCATTTGTACATATTTTAAAATTTGAAAAACTCTCACGAAGGCATTAACGGCCAAGTCGCAGGAAGCCATTTTCAATGAAAGATTTGGGATGTTTGGCTTTTAACTTGTGCGAACATCAGATATCACTACTTTTTCTGGCCGAAACATTAAGGAGAACTTGGCGCTTTTTTTTTTTTTTACCGAAGACTTTTTGTTGGGATATCACTACTTTTTGTATGTTTTTTCAAGTTTGTTATTTTAAACTATATTAATAAGAAAAAACTTAAATTTCGGTACTATTATGTTAGCCGGGAGCAAATCTCCTCATTAGCCTTTTGTTTTTTCGCCAATAGCAGTTTTCATTTTTCACATGTGTAAAATAGAAACAATGCTTTGATTTTCAAATAAAATATTTTGGTTTATGTTATTATTTCTTATTTATTTATTTATTTATTTCTATGTTAAATATTCTATTAAATAAAATGAGGGAAATGCATCTATTTTAAATGAGATGACTGAAAAGTATATATCTTTAAATGAAATGAATGCAATATGAACAATGGAGTTGGGAACAGTATTTGGCGATTTGCCACTTGTGCCCGGCTAACATAAAAATACCTAAATTTATTTTATTGAGCTTTAAAAAATCATACTTTATTTCTTTTTATATTAAAGTACTAGCCGCCTCTAGCAAGCAGTATTTACCATATTACTTCCATGTTAAACGTTACATCTTGTTACTGTGATTCATAATTTAATTTACTTGCCCATTCTTTCGCCAATCCGGAAGCTTTTGATAGAGAAATCAAGAACTCTTTACGATCATGGAAGCACATCATATATTTTGTGTTGTCATGTATTTCATCTTTCGTGACAAATATCTCTTAACTCACTTATGCATGCTTCCTTAGCAGTTACGATTCGTTCTCTAATGCGGAAATTTTTAATCCTATTAAATAATCTTTTCTAATTGGGCTCACTGCCAATTGTTGTATTTTAACTGATACGACTGGGTACAAGTGAAATGGTTCTTATGAAATCCTTTGACAATATCTGTATTCGCATTAAACCATACTGATGCTAATATCTTTTTCTTTCACGTTAACCTTTTCAATAGACTCGATTACGGAAGAATAGAAGGTCTACCGGCTCACTGCCATGATCCATTTAAAAATCTGTCATTATTCTCATCTGATCGTGTTGAAGAATTAATCAATGTGCCATGGTTTTAAGATTTTAGCTAATTTTACTCGAAACCTGAAATTTAAAATGCGAGGAACCGGATTATAGAAGATTCATTCTAACATACATATTGATTAACAGGTTACATATTACAGAATTATAATAATCATAAGGAGAACTGGCAGTTTCAATGCTTTAATAGTTTCCGTAAATTCTCTTTATATAATACAGAAGTTTTAGCGGTGTAAAGGTTAACAACATAGTCACAGTAAGTATAATAACAGTACAATATAATAACAATAGCAGAGGTTTTGGGCAGTGACGAAACTATTAGCACTTTGGAAATATTAGTACGTTATATCATTTAACTATTCAGATGACATGCGGAAAAATAAAAATTAAACAAAAACCTAATTTGCAGATCAAATTAAAAAAACAAAATTTATTTCCTAAATTGTTTAAGCCCGAGAAGAGGGAGATATTAAGATATTTCATTCAATTCGTTCTACATTTAATGTTAAATTTTTGTAACCAATAAGTTAAACCAATTGAACATTAAAAAATAAAAATGAAATTCATACAATATAATACTTAAAACACCTATATACTTAGATTCCGTTCAAATGAAATCGAAATAAATCTTAGACTTTTTTTTAAGTTTTGTATTTTGCATGTATCTTATCATATTATGTACAATCGTCATAAACATCATGCAAAATCTGCAGTACAAATATTTACAACTTAAAAATGGAAAAATTCTAAGATTTATTTCGATTTCATTTGAACGGAATCTAAGTATATAGGTGTTTTAAGTATTATATTGTATGAATTTCATTTTTATTTTTTAATGTTCAATTGGTTTAACTTATTGGTTACAAAAATTTAACATTAAATGTAGAACGAATTGAATGAAATATCTTAATATCTCCCTCTTCTCGGGCTTAAACAATTTAGGAAATAAATTTTGTTTTTTTAATTTGATCTGCAAATTAGGTTTTTGTTTAATATGTCAAGTTTTTTAATAACTACTGCATTCAAACGAACACATTTCAAAATTAATGGAGGGTATCATCATCAGGCTTTGATTTGTGCGATATCGCATCATAATTTGTGATGTAATTTACCTGTGTATGATTCAAAAATTTTCACCAGTGCAGTAATGAATATTGCTGTAGTTAGCACGAAAAATTCCAATCTAAACATAAAAAATCTGCTTGAAAATGTCATTTTTATTTCCACTATGACGTCATATTCATATTCTTTTTAATTCTTAAAAAAACTCTTTCAGTTTCTTCAGTTTCATGTTTCACGTGAAATTCATTCAACGAAAAATAGGAAAATTATTATTACGGCTTTTGAATTATTTACAACAATGAAAAAAAAAAATTTAATTTTATTATAAAATGTCCGTTGAATCTCAATTAAAAAAGCGAAATTTGGAATTATTAAGAAAAATATTTGAATAATGTATATAAAAATTAGCCCATGTTACTCTCTAGATTATAATCCATCTATATGCAAAGGCATTTTATGATCCGTTTTGACTCTGACGTCTGGCAAATGTTTTTTGCACTTTGAATTTATAATATTATTAGAATTAGCCAGGAATTAAAAATGAGTGGCATCAGGGACAAAAAGGTGGGAAGAAAAAATGAAAAAGTTACCATCTCCATAGGCTTTTCTATGTTAAATTAACATTGAGAAGTGACACTGGAAATAAATAAGTATTGCGCGGATAGAAATATTGCTTGAATAGATGGCTCGCATTAATAATTAACTCATTGAAAAATAGCCACTAGCGTCACATATTCGCCAAGCTTGGCGACATTTAGCAAAGTTTCGCCAAATTTGGTAATATATCATGTCAATTCTCAAATTTGGCAACAAAAAAATGTTTTGTTTATTCTGACGTCATAATGATGCATATGTATTATGTATTATACACATACCTATAATATGTATGATGCAAATGTATTACGTATTATATGCATATGTATGATATGTATGATGCATATGCATAAGTTCATTAACATCACTAAAACGCACTTAAAGGAATAGTGTTTCATAAATAGTAGGGATAATTGCCAGATTGACCAGAGTGCTATTGAGATTAGAATACCGACATTTATAATAGACGTCTGTACACACCATCACCTCATCGTGTTTACAGCTGAAATTTTAGGATTAGTTAAAACTAGATTAGAATATTTAAATGCAACTGATCTGTTAAGTCTTATCTTGGTAGAAACCACATGAAGACCTAATTTTAGTGGTTAACTGATAGGTTTACTATTGTATTTTCCTGCATCCAAAAGTTTGGAAACATGTGGGAATGGGTGCAGGAAAACCCAATGGAAAATCCACCAATTAACCCGTAAAATCGGGTCTGTAGGTGGTTTCCACAAAGATATGACTTGGCAGACCAGTTACATTTCAATACGCTAATCGATATTTAACTAATCCTAAAATTTCAGCCGTCAACTCGATGAGGTGATGATCTGTGCAGACGCCTCCCGGTCTTTAATAAAATTTGTTTTAAGGAAGTAAAAGATAGAAAGATGGACAGATAAACTGAAAGATTTGCCTTACTAAGATTTTTGTAAATGCATATAAAAATTCATTCAGCTTGAAATCATGTAACACCTTTATAACTCAGGCTAATTTTCTGTAATCGGGTTTTGGCGACCAACATATCTTATCTATAACAGTAATTTTTCTTTTACAGATTTAAAGTTAACAATAAATTAACAGTATGTAGGCTAATAATACAATATAATAACATTAGCAGCGGACTTCGGACGCCGCATCTGTCGCACATCGTTAAAGATAGTTTATTAGTTACACATTTCATTTAATTAAAAGGAGATTTTTAAACTTTCATATGGAATTAGGATATTTTTCCACGATAGGGACCTTGGCATTTTTAAAAAATCTTGGCGCAATTCGGACTTCAGAAACTGAGATATGTTGCCAAATGATATAAACAACTACGAAAACAAACCTGATAAACTTTTATGTTATTTATATATATTTATATACATATAAACATTTTATTTGTACATGTATAAAATAATATTTTTATATACAGATTATTTATGTTGGTATATAAAAATAAATAAACGGGTTCCTTACATTAAATAAATTATATACATGTGGAAAAAATTGCTTGTGTATATGACACAGTAAATAGGTTGCCAGAAAATACGCTATTAGAAAATTTCTTTTCTCGTCAAGGCTATTTTCTATATTTCGCCAAGGCTACTATATCGGAAACGTACCGAATTGCGGTTATATTTTGTTAAATGTTTTATTGTTTTAATATCGTAAATATATCATAACCTATACTAATTAAAATTTTTAGGTATATTCCTTTTTTCTATTTAACAAACATCTTTGGAAAAGCATATATATAAAATGTTATTCTGCTTGAAATCACGTGACCGCCTTCAAAGCTCTGTAATCGAGTTTTGGCGACCAACATTGACACAATTGAATGCGTAGGAACCGTTTACGGCCAAATGAACACCCCCTGTATGAAGGGTTTAGAGGTGGAAATTCTGTGTTTTCAGATTTTTCTGGTTAATTGTGCTACAAACCCGACTCACCTGTGAAATTTCATGATTCTACGCCTTTTAGAAGTACCTTAGTTATTTGATGATGCGAAGTGAGTCAGTGACAAAAAAGCGCTTTTTCGGAATTTAATATTTCGAAAACTACTAAATATAGAAACATGAAATCGTGGAACCTTTGTTCAGTTTGACCATACGAACATGTGTATAGAAGAAAATTTTCTATATCTCTCCCTAAAACGACGTTATGAGGGAGTGAAAAGTATGCCGAAATGGTTCAGGAAAAGGTAGCTTACGGCTTGTGCGAACTTGGCGGACGCACTGCCGTGCTCCCAGATTATTCCAATGGTGGCAAATGTAATAATATCTGTCGACTTAACATTTTAGCCTACATAGGATAAACTACCTCAAATTTCGATCATCATAAAGCATATTGTCCTGACGCCCACCCTAGCAGCTAATCGTAGCAATAAATTAAGAGTTATTTTCATAATCTGGGTTATTTACACAATAGACGGAAGAATAATTTACACTTGATAATGTAAATATCAAGCCTATTTATTTCTCAGTGTTAATGGGCTCTTTAGAATAATGCAAAATAAATCTTCAATCCGTATTGACGAAAAAGCATATTGCTAAAAATTTTGTATAACTAACTTTATTTATCGTTGTCAGTCCTATTTAAGGTATGGAGATTTTTTTGGTAAAATATCTGTAATTGAGTCAATAAAAAATGCGTTATTTATTGGAACGTAATTTGTCGGATAATTTTGTTTTGCAATTACCTCTGGTGCATGTGTAAGAATATTGATGCATCACTTTTAATGTTTGTCCCAACCTGGCAATGAGGCCGATCATGGATGATTAGAAACATTTTATTAAATGCATGGCGTTTATTTTTCTAAGTCGTAGAGTTTCTTCTCGGGTTAACGGTTACATGATTTCAACTGGTCTACAAAATGAAAAGGCAATGAAATTGCATAATGTGAATTTTATTCAAACGATTGAGATTTAAAAACACACATTTTTATGCGTCACTTTTTTGTTAAAAATGAAAGTTAAGCGCTCTTTTTTGTCTGCAAATCATTTAATAAAGTACATGCAATCATCTTAATACATTTTTGACGGTATTTACTCTACTGGAATTTCAAAGAGGGAAAAAGTAGTAATAGAACTGTCAAGAGAGGACATTTATTACGAAGTATAACGTATAATTCAGTGAGATTCTATTTAAGCTACTAAAACCACATATGCTCAAGCTGAGAGACCAGGAATTCAAGAACAAACACCTAAAAGTTAACTATTCTAACATTATTCGTATTCAATGGTCAATCTCTGTAATCATTGTGATGCTATCTAATTTAATAGTATCAGATTAGAAAATTTTTTTAATTCTTGTTGTCATAATGGCCCCATTTCCCTACTAAAATGCACTGTAAATGATCAACTGAAAGTATTGCTTCTTAATAGCTCAAAATTTCTGCAATTCAGCAGTAATATAATATCGCAATGACGATCGCATCGTTTTCAGCATTGTGGAAGGATATCCCAGGTGAGGATCCACATTGTTTTAAAATACAAGGTCAAATTCACATTTTGTTTGACTCAAGGTTCGTTTAGAAAAATCAACCAGCGTAGCGGGCGTAGCCTACTAGTAATATTATAAATGTCGATGTGTGTCCGAAAGTTTGAATGAAGTCAACATCAAAGCGGATGAATTAATGCTTTTGTATATTTGCAGATAGATGGATTATGAAACGGAAAAGAACATAGGCTATGTATTATTAATTTTATCCAAATACTTCTCTTAATAATTCAAAATTTCATACTTTTTCATACAGAACCAATTGACATTTTTGCGGTAAAATCTGACCATTTTTCTTTCCCTTTGCCGAGAAAATCAAAATCTGTAATAATAATTTCTCCTTGGCAATAAATTTTTAATTGAATAATTTCCACGTGAAAACTGAGAAAAAAAAGAAAAGAAATATGACGTCATATTTGAAACGAAAAAAATGAAGTATTTTTTATTATGTATTAAACATGAATATCGGTTACGCTAATAAGGGGTTTTCTTTCAAAAATGGAGATATAATTAGAAGGAAAAAAATGAACAAGAATTATATTATTAATAAAATATTTCACTTGGAAAAATATGGCGTCATACTTGAAATAAAACAGGTATTTTCAAGTATTCGTTAAAAATACAAGGAGCATGACTATCAGTAACTAATGAAAATAGATAAAATATGACGTTATATTTAAAACGAATGAGAATTTTTTTTACTAATATTGATTAATAAGTTTGAATATCAGTTACATGCAAATGAGAGTTTGCATTCAAAATTCACGTTATGATTATCAGTAGAAGACATTTTTGTGGAAAAGAAGGGGAAATAAAACTGATTAATATATCATGCTATTTTCTCTTTAAAATTAAAACGAATTTAATTTCAATTTGTATAGATGGTACAAAAATATTATTAAAGTAAATTTTCCTAAATCTAAAAACATATTGTCACATATTGAAGCTTTAAGAATGAATTTAATCCACGGAAGCAAAAATCGTCTGTCAACATACTGACATTTACAACCAAGGATGTAAATTAAACTTCCGTACATTTAAGTGGAAAGTTATTGCACCTACGGCAGTAACTTGGCTGTCGAATTAAAAAAATCATATACTATTTTAATTAATTTCAGTGAAACCTCGATTATCCGAGCTAATTGGGACCGTTAGTACCTCGGATATCGGAAATCTCGGTTAATAGAAACTGTGTGTAAAAACTCGCCGTGCTTGCGAATTTAACATCTCTTAAAATAAAAAAAAACAATAGAACAGTTTTTAAATAATAAAAATAAATATATGTAAAGTTCTGTTTCATAGCATAACAAATTTAAAAAGGAAATCAACTATTAGTAGTAAATTTTAAAAAACAAATTGAAAAATTTACGAAAGTTCACACGACCACACTCTCAGAAATAAAACTCTCACTTTTGACGATTCAGCAATCCTTGAGCTGTATTTCGTCGTTTTTGATGATCATTTCCTATCAACATCACGTGACTTTTAACGAAACGTAAACTCTCAAATATTTGAAGAAACTTTTGCCTCAATCACGGTCAGACTCAATGCATTTTAAGGAAACAGTTGCTGTACCACCTCAAATCCTGCGATTTTAGCAAGCAGATATTTGCTTGTTTATGTTAGTCCTGTAATAATTTATTTTAAAACAGCACTTTTTAGTGCTTTTCAGAAAATACTGAAATATAGGTAATTATTGTTTCTTCATTAGTTATTTTTTTAGCTGTTAAAATTTTTAGGAATGCTTCTTATTATTTTTATTTATTTATTTATATGTTGTTGTTCGTTATGTTTTAATTCGGAAAGAATAAATTTTCTGTGTTCTTCAAAACCATTCAAAAAGAAAATTTGGTCAATAAAATTTCAAACTTCCAGGATATCTTTTTTTTTTAATTTATTTAAGAAGTATCTTCTGTTTTCAATCAAATAAAAAATAAACATAATTGATCCCTCTCCCCTTTATAAACAGGAAAGTGTTAAAATCTTATCCACCTACTCAAAGTGATAAAATCTCACGCAATATGCACTTCACAATTCGTTATTTGTGAGCAACAAATTAACCAGACCTTATTCTAACCATTCATTCAGCAAAGAAAATTTCACTAATAAATTATTTAACCAAGCCATATTATAATTATTCATTGACCATAAGAAGACCATAATAATAAATTAGCCTTACTTAAAACGTTTAGAAATTATAGCAGCACCGATAAAATTACAATCTACTTTATAAAAATATAAACACGCAGCAGAATTCATTACATCAATCTAAAAGCACATCTATTCAAGTCCCCAATAGCGAGGTCGGAAGAGCACCGGTCTCCCACTCAAAAGGCCGTGGTTTCGAATCACCCCGAGGAAAACGAGAAGTGAATTTTTTCTTCCCCCTGTCAATAAATACAGGAGCTTCCAAACTGTTCGATAGATTTCACCACCAGCCTTCTTTTGACGAAACTTTTGACGAAATTTATATCATCAAGCAACTGAAGTAATTTCACCAATTTGACGAAATATTCGCTCGGATCATTTCCCAGGAAACGATTTTGCCAAAAACAAAGAAAATTTCGTGAAATCTGAGTATTCATTTCTGAGTGTGCACTGAGAACAAAGCGTTCTTCGCTGTTGACTTCTTAGAGACCAATATCTCTTGGGAGTTGGGTGCTTTTGGGGGCAGAAGAGTCTGTATAGCACGGACAGTTAACAAGAAAGTGTGGTCATTTTCAAGGCTCATTAAAAAGGGGGAAAATCAGACTTTGCTATCGGCTCGGTTAACAGAAATCTCGATTAATCGAAGCTCGGTTAATCGAGGTTCTACTGTATTTTTAACAGATGGCAGTTAAAAAATATCGCGAAGGCGTTTTTAGTAAAAGGTTTTATCCGGTAAAAATGATGTAATATTTTTCCATGTAATGCATTCATTTTAATTAGAAAACATTAATATATAATCGTTTAAATTTCGTCAAAGTGGTGTAATATTCATTTCACAAGCTTCGAAATTAAAAATGAAATCTTAAAATAAGAATATACATTTCAGAAATAATGTTTTGCATCA
This sequence comes from Maratus speciosus, assembly GCA_963932465.1. Lineage (NCBI taxonomy): Eukaryota > Metazoa > Arthropoda > Arachnida > Araneae > Salticidae > Maratus > Maratus speciosus. The sequence continues at coordinate 379,766,666 of OZ010791.1, forward strand.
AAAGTCGCATTATTTCAAAATGTAACTTTAGCTTACATTTTAAATACGTTTTCTTACTTAAAATTTAGCATCCTTCTATATATAAAAAAAAGTTTTGATTTGGAAATGGACCAATGAAAATCTGCGTAGATATTCCGGGTAGAACTCATCCAATTTAAATGCTTAAGCCAAGGCCTCCTTATCGAAATAACAGGCCTCGCAATCGCTAAGTTTCCTTTGTCCGCTGTACACGTGGTTATAAACCACATAGTTTTCCGTGACTAGCGCCATCTAACGTGAGAAACAGAAATATTTTTTAATTTGTTTTCCATTTGTCTTTTACCATTTTCTTTACGATGTGCTTTGTAGTTTGCGAATGATAGTTGTTAATCTTAAAATTTTCATATGTCCTAGACATTTTATTTAAAAAATGAACTTATTTTACTGTTAAACAAAAAATGTTTACTGCTGTATTCCGTTATGTAAATTAAGGATGATAATAATAGTAATAATAATCAGGAAAGAAAATTATTTTACCGTGAATTTCTCAGTGATATTAGTTATTGAAATAAATGGATAGCATCGAGATCCGGAAAATGTAAAATATTTCATTTTCTCTTTTATATTTTCAAATATGTGATTTACTTTATTTCTGCTATTTCTTTTCTTTTCACAATTAATTTCACCTTACAGTATTAATTTAACATCGCTCCTTCAATTTGTTTCAATGCACAGTCTCATTTATTTATTTATTGGCCTATCATTTGTTTTATTTTTGAAGGTATGGGGAATCATTTCAGTTTAACATACTTTAGATGAAAGCTTCACTGTTTTTTCATATAAAGTTTGTATGTATTAATCTATGGAAAGTTTCATAATTGGCTCCACAGCCAATTGGCATATCTTGGCGGGCATAGTTTGGTGCGTAATTAATTTCCTTGTTTTAACTCACATATGTTATGTAAGTTTCCCTAAAATGTATCAAAGTATTTTAGGAAAGTTAAAACACGCATAGATACACATAAAAACAGACTGAAGTCATAAACACTTAAAAAATTGGAAAAATAAAGTTTAATAATCACTTAAATTTATACATGTCCCTCAACTTTCCGCAAATGCCGTATTCTTGTCATGCTACGATTTTGGTGTTTGTAAATCTTAATTTGAGTATTCTTCCTTAATCAGACCTAGAGCCAATTGGCGTAAGTGTAGTTTGGCGCAAAATTAATTTCATTTTTAAACCGTATACTTGATACCACATTATTCGAGCATCGCGTTTTTGCAGTCAACTTTGACTGTGGAACAGATTACAGAACATTAGCTAATACTACATTATATAATAATAAATCGGTATTTTTCAAGTATAGGGGCTTTTGCGAGAGAAGAAAATTTGGCAACGTAATTTCTGGAAGCATATTCACTGTTTCACATAAAGAAGCAATATTTTCCAATATTTGTACAATTTATTTAATATAAAAAAGGCATTTATCTATTTTATATACAAATATAAACAAATCGTATATAAAAAACAATAATAATATCTAGAAACTAAATTTATACATGTAAATTCGGCACAGATGTCATGTTGGGGCGATTTTTTTTCTGGCGCCAATGTCATATACGCACCGGATACTTAACTGTCACCAAAGTGTCGTTATTTTGCTTGATATGGTTATCCGGATATAGATGATATGGTAACGAGGTTTTCGCAAAATTGGCGTCGGAAAAAAAATCGCGCCAATATGGGGCCGTATATGACATCTGTGCCGTAAATTCTTATAAAACAAGCTGATAGTTCATAAGTTTTGTTTTCATAACTGTTTATATCAATCGGCAACAAATCGCTCGTTCCAAAGCCCAAACTGTGCCAAGATTTAAAAAAAAATAACCCGCAAAGTCCTATATACTGAAAATGGTACTTGTTAGTTATCCCTTCGACCAAATTACTGTCGCCAATTTGTAAGATTAAATGCCAATAATGGTTTGCCATAAATTAATTAATTTTAAGATTAAATGCCAATAATGGCCAATAAAACCAATGTTTCGACGTTTTATTTGTATTTTTATTAATGTTATACTAATTTATTTGTTTTTTCGTTATTTAAAATAAAAAATTGTGTCAATTTGTAGAAGTTAGTGAGTAGTTTGGCGATTTATATAATTTGGCGAAATTGGTCGACGGGATAATTAACAAGTACCCTGAAAAAATATCCATAAATCTTATATTTAAATCTTCATTTTTGATATGTTTCATTTTTTAAAGCCAGAACGTAATTGTGCGAAATATTATTTTACGCCTTTATTTTACTGGAATTCGAAAAATATTTTATACAATTTTGCCAATAACACAACATTTTCAATTTTTTACTATGCATTTGTTTATGGAGTATTGCCAGGAGTATACACCAGGTGGCGTAACTTACGGGACAAAGTCAGCTAATAAGTTGGCAATTATCGGGGACATTTTCACCCATAGACTTTCTCCGGATCGTCAAGTCTGTTTTATGATAAGGGAGTCTTGGCTTAAGCATGGCCATAGCCTACTGTGATATATAACGGCCTGCGCATTTCGCCGAAAAAGTGAAGTCGGATCCAACTTCAAACCCTGAACCAAAACTTCACAACGTGCTCTTTGTTTACATTTATACCCTGCCCAGATAGAAGCTTGTTTCTCATCGTCGAGGTTTCAGAATCATTGATCGTATTTTCATGTAATAAATTAAATATTTATATTCTTCAATTTCCTTCGATTTAAAAGGCTATTTTACACAAATTGTAGCATTTTAGTGTTACACATACTTTTAAGATTAGCAAAATTATTTATTGTTTACCTTGATCGTTTGGCTCATTCATGAAAAATGCCGGTTCTTTTTTTAATGTCCCGTATTTATATAAAAATAGCTTGGTTTCATATACACGTTTTAAAATTAAAATTTGATTTTTATCAAACTACAGTTCTCATAACTGACTTGAAGCAGCTATTTTTGATTAATTTACTGTTACCGGTAAAATATTTGTTTTTAATATCGCCCAAACCGAGAAGAAGAAGAAGAAGAAGAAGAAGAAGAAGAAAAAAAAAGGCCGATCTTCCTTAAACATTAAATATTCTTATTTTTAATCAGAGAAAGAAATGGTGATCACGGATTTAAATATCGTTGCAATATTCTATGTTATCCAAGTAATTTTGATTAAATCATGTAAGGGTATTTGTTACTCAATAAATTACATTTATTAATTATTACAAGGAATTTTATGAGTATTTTAATATATTAAAAAAATTTCCATCAGTTTTATTGTTTCAGCAGTGAAAATAGTAAATAAATGGTACTTAGTTATCCCGTCGACCAAAAATCTATCGCCAAACTATAAGATTAAATGCCAATCAGTGGCGTAGCTACATATTCAGCGCCCTGGAGCAAGTAAAGTTTGTGCGCCCTTTTGTCACCCGAAAAAGTTCTGCGCAATTTTGTTTTGAAGTTTAAAATTTATATACTATTCTTAATTCAATTTAAAGTCTTACTTTTATTTGAAAGTCAAAGTATTTGAACAACCTATTAAATAGAAATAATTAAAAATAAATAATGAATGGTGAAATGAATTATATTTCTTAAAGTACGGAGTACCTAACAATATTTTCTACGAATTGGGCGGGATTTTCGTTTCAAATGCGCCAATGTGCTTGTACAATCTGCCGCCTTTAATATCTGTTTTTCTTTTCAAGGGTTTCGAAGCATTGTAGACTAATAATAATAATAAAAAAAAACACTATTGTCAAGATTTCTTTTTTTTTCTTTCCCATATGGATGACACATATTTTTAGTGCCAGAAAATACTAGAATTCCATAAAATTCTAAGTATCATAACTCTGTACGGTTTAGTTGTACAAAAAAGAAATTTTTATTATTTTTCCTGTTAAAATACGGAAAAGATTTTTCTAAATATAGCATATGGAGCCCAGAAACAGAATAAAAATGTGAACGTCGTAACTTTAAAAAAAAAATAACTACTTTGACGTAACGTACTTAGATTATGAAGAACAACTTTGAAACTTTTTTACTATTGGAACTATATTTCTACAGCTAATGGTTTAGAAAATTAGCCAATAGGCAACGATAAAAGTTGACACCGGGATTATCACTGGTTTTTGACTAATCTGAGCAATTTGGCTAACCGCTAAGGAAAAAGTGGCCAAGTTCAAATAATTCGTCATGAATCACTAAGAATATCAAGACACAAATAAATGGGTTACACAGGACGGTTTAATCATACAGTAACATCATTGAGAGTGTTGCCGAAAGGGAAAAAAACATCTCTTGCAATTTGGCGATTTCAATATTTAGTTTTCTCCCCAAATGAAACATTTTGGAGCAGTGGCGATCGGCAGCGAGAATCCTGATTGATACCGTTCTATTACAGATTTTACTTTCCATACACACAATATAAGGGACGAAACAGGAAAGCATTGTAACCACAATAAAAATAAATGAAAATAATGGTATATTTTTCAATTTTCAAATAAATCCATTCTCACAATTTTTCAATGATTCCATATGTACGTGTGCATGTACTCCCCCCAGAATTGCACTTACACTCTAAAGCGAAAACTGAGTTCCTGGGGCTGTCATCCCTGTATGTGTGCATGTATGAGTGTATGTTATAATTTCCTCACGTTTTTAGATTAGCAGAGAACGATTTGGTGTTTTTTTGATGATGTCGGCAGGTATTTTATAAATCTGTTACATGAATTGTATTAATTTTCAAAGAACTCAGCCGACGAGTTTGGTATCTGAACCATTTTTCAAGCATTCTGTAACGATAACTGATGATAATTTTCTCTTATATCTCAATTAAATTATTTTTATTGCTCACGTTAATCTTATATATCTATACAACAACGTTTCACCACGCATACAGTGGAGGCTGGAAAATAATTTCACAATCTACTACCACAGATTTCATGAAAAAAATTTCTTCTTGTTTAACCGTAGAAAATCACACGATTTAAAACAGATCAAATTTTATGTACCAATATTCTGGTAGAAAGGTTATTGTGAACACCTGAAGAGCTGCTACTGCACGTAGGGTCGGACTTGGTCGCTGTCAAATACGGAGACCTTGGATTTTTGGAGGGCGCAACATTTTAGAAACTCATTTTACCATCTTGCTAATAGAAACCAATAACATCCACTATCATTTCATTTTTTTCTTTATGGGGATGCTTTCATTTTCGGAACTGGATTCGAAATTGAAAGTGTCCTTAGAAAAAAAAAATCGAAACAGTATAAAGTTTAGACATCGACCTCATATATCCTATTCCGAAAGTAAAAAAAAAATATATATATATATATATAAATATTGAAATGTAAATGAGACATTTGTAAAGATTAAATAAGGTTGTGTAAATTTGCATTAGCGATAATCAGGTCCTACGGAACACTGAATTTGATGCTTAACTTTTTCTCTCGTTTTCAAGGAAACTGCTTATCAATTCAGCGTTTGAGATTTGATGTATATTCAAAATATCAAAAACAATATGCACAAAATTTAGTTTACCCCCCCCCCCCCCCTCGCGTTTCTAAATTTTGTCGCTGTGGACTGATGTGAAGTATGTTTAAAACCGGCTCTCATTGCTGATTGGTAATCTGTATGGATACATGTTTAGTTTTCACAAAACAACAACAACAGCAAAAATAACTTCAAAAGTTTCGTTTTTTTTTTTTTTTTTTCGTTTGTACAATTGTCAATCATTTTCTTCAACTTGTCAAACTGTTATTCTTTTTATATACAAATCGTAAAATAAATAAATAGCTAAGGCATCGCTGTTGCATCGTAAATATAGATTTCTCAGTAGTGACTTCTTTGGTTACCATTATTTCCGTACAGGGATCCCCATGATCAAGGCTTAGTTTCTTACAAAAGAAGTAACGGATCCCTAATATACTGCAGTACTAAAACCGTAGCGTGTCCCCCTCCCCCTCTACCCGCCATCACTCCAATCTGCATATTTATATTTCATACATGACTTGCAAAATTTAAAGCATTTTTTTTCTTTAGTAAAATAAAAAAAAATAACTGTATCTACCTGCATATCTTAACCCTTTCCGGCGCGGAGTAATTCTGTTTATAAACTGATGAAATAATGGACTGACACCAGAATTTATAAACGAATTTATTAGAAAATATGAACCGACTTATTTTCACGTACATTATAAAAGAAAAATTTTAATTAAATATTCTTGGTGCCGTTTGTCAGTTTTGGAATTAAAATTAGGTGTCTTTTTTGTGGACACCGCCCTCGAAACAGTTAACCGTCAATTGTTCCACTTTTTAGTTTATCTCTCCTTCCGAATAGCAATCTTTGCCTAATTTTAATGTTAATTCATTGCAGAATTCTGCAATTAAATAAGGTAGTAAGGATTACGATTCGGAAAAAGTGTTAGCACAAAAAAGGAATTGTTCGCAGCTATGCATATATACATATATAATTAATGAATAACTAGCAAAAACATTAATAAGAAAAATTTTCAGAAAATTTTACGCGCCGTTTCCTCACCATTTCCTGCGTGTGAAACACACTAATGTCACACGTAAGTGTTTTGATAGAATGCAGGAACTTGAAAATGGGAGGGAAAGGTAGGGTAATTTAGGCTTCAGTTTTTTGGATGGGCTTCGGAACCCTGTATTTATGAGTTCCGGTGAATTCCGACCAATATTTAACTATTTACTAAAAACAGAGAAGTACCAGAGCTGAGCTTCAGTGGGCTCCGGCGCAAATTAAGTCCTGCATGATAATTTTCTAAAACATTTTCATAAAATACAACAATAAAATGCACCAGGAAGTTTATCGTTTCAAAAAAGTGGTATTCAATAAACTGATCGATGAGAGAGCCCTGTAAATAAGTTTTGATTACTTTTAAATTCAAAAATCTTCAACTGTCATCTACGGAAAAGTTACAGAAAAAAAAATCAGGCATGCTGAAACGGTGTTGGAGAAGTTGCTTGAGGCTACAATATGGTATGAATTACTTCGCGAACAGAAGTAATTTCTTTTAAGAGGTGAGATCACCTTAAAACTTTTTAAAATGTAAAAAAAAAAAAAAAAAAAAAAAATATTTTGTTCTGTTATTAAAGAATAACATGTTACCAAACTTTAAAAAAAAAAAAAAAAAAAAAAAAAACAATTATGACGATACTCAAATTAGAACCGGTTTTATGATAAAATATATGGAGCGATATCTATCCAACTCAAGGTAAATTTGAACTTTAAAGTCGTTTTTCTCAAAACAGATATTTTTGCAGTGCGCGCGTCATATTTCCAAAACTAAAAAACTTAATATTTTGTATTGTATTGTATTTTACATAGTTTTATAACCTCTAACAATTTTTAAGTACATACCTGTAATATATTTATTTATTTATTAAATATTTATGGAAATTTTACCATGAATTTTGTATTTTATGATTTATCTGCCTGAAAAATAGTTTCATCTGGAAACTCGATTAATATTTTAGATTGGAGTTAAAGGACAACATTTTAAGAATTAATTATCGGATAATAGAATGAAGATAGAATTAAGCTGGTATATGGAATTTAATTTTTTATAATCCTGCGCACAACACATGTATGTTAAATCATCTTTTTGAAAATCCTTAATTTTCATGTCTTAATTAAACTAAATTCTAATTAGTATTCATTAGAAGTATTTAAATGAATACATAAACTAAAATCGGTACAATTTTCTTTTAAAAAATTGCTTAATTTGAAAATATATTTACAGTTCCAAAAATTTTTAATATTGTGTTAAAATCAAGCAATATCGAGCTGCTGAAGGTGATCTGTCCCCTTCTCTATCTTAACTGTGTATAAAAACATGTTTTAAATCGATATAGTTGAAGTTAAACACAAAGTAAAATATCGTAAGAATATGCGGATTGTAACAAAATTCATCTATAATATCTGATAATGTAAAAAATATTCAAGCATTTTTGTAAATCTTTATTTCGCTCTTCCTAATTTTGCGCCCTTAGGATTCGTGCGCCTGGAGCAGTTTGCTACAACTGCTCCTCGGTAGCTACGCCCCTGATGCCAATAATGCTTCATCGTAAATGTCACATTCACTTGACTGTAAGCAAGTTACACGTGTTTATGTCATCAAGTGATTTTTATTTCGACGTTTTATTTGTATATTTATTAATGTTATACTAATTCATTTGTTCTTTCGTTATTTAAAATAAAAATTATGTCAATTTGTAAAATTTGGCGAGTGTTTTAGCGATTTATAAAATTTGGCGAAATTGGTCGGCGGGATAACTAAGTTGTACCAAATAAATTTGTGACATTCATGTTTTAGACTAAGCATGTGTTTTTTTATTTATATATTTTTATGTGTGTTGGTTTAACAGTTTTAAAGAGAAACACATTATATTAGTCACTTAAATAAATAGAACTTTACATTTACATTGATATGGACAGTTTATAATAACCCTTAACAGCTGTATTCGAATTAGCTGTCATTTCTAAGCTTGATTGGAATGTCAGCAGAATTGTAAACGTAACCATGGCGACATGACGTAATTTTGGTGTTTGTTTACATATCTACCCTTCCCAGGTTGTTTCAGTTACGGTCAGAGTCAAATTTTAATTTTGGGCAGGGTATCAGAGTCCTCTGGCGAGCGACTTCATACATTAAACGCAAATCAGTCAGCCTGTAGTAGTATCTAAGTATGCCTTGAGCGTGGCCTTTCTTCGTTAATATTAAAAAAACTGTCGTATACAAAAATATGGAAATTGGTGGTATTATAAAGAAAGATTTGATAAACACGCTGATGCAGACAGTTTTCAAATCGAAGAATTACTTTCAGAGATATTTAATGCTAAAGTTGGACAAAATCGTTCCATTAAAAAAGTTTTATTGGAGCAAAAACTATGCATGAGAATTTAATCATTTTAAGATCATTTTATAGGTTATAAGCTCCCGGTGTGCAGATTGCATTTATTTTTTATATTTGACTATTTTTTGAGGTTTTATTTCTATTTTAAATTCAAATTTTCAGTATTTCAAGAGATATTTTTTACAAATTTAAAAAATGTTATTAATTTAAACTGTTGCCAACTGTATAAATAGCGAAAACAATAATGTTTACTTCAAATTAAAAATTTATTTACACGGGACTATTGTAAACAGAAAAAAAAATTAAAATTAGAATTAAATGATTACATGTTAAAAGCAGGAAAATTGCGTCATAAGAAACATATTTACACTGGAATTTTAAAAGAGAAACAAAATGTTAAAATAAAAAAAACATTACTATGCATTAAAATCTATAAATGGAGGATATTACGTCATATTTAAAATGGCCAAAAAATATGGCAAAATAATTTAAATTAAAAAATATATCTGCGCGAGACATTTACTTGATATTTTGAGATAATATTTTCAACTATTATCGTGAATTCGAAGACAGCGCAAATAATATTTCCTTCTAACAACAAAAGTATTTTCACGTGAATATTAATAAGAGAAATAAAACTTTGGTGTAAATTACGTCAGATTTAAAACGATACATTTAAAATGAATTATTTAAAAGAACTATCTTATAGCGCTGTTAAAAAATACCGGGAGACAATGACACTGTTTACTTAATTCACTTTACATTAGCTTATTTTCGAATGTTTAACTAATTTTTTTTAATTAAATACAAAAACAGCCATTGTATCTTTTAAGAGCAGCAGATATGGTCTTAAAAATCCCCAATCCAAGAAAAACGAGTGGAAACCCGTTTACAGAGAGATCGCTACTGTTTTTTTTTTTAAATTTTAATTCAATATTTTTAAAGCCAATCAAATTAGCGTGCATTTTGTATTTTGGTGTCCCTGAACGGGGGTTGGCGAGCGTAGCTCGTAGGGGGCAGAGCCCCCTAGTTTAGTAAAAATAAATTTCAATATTTTTTCTAAATATATATGTACAATAATATTCGACTTCATTAAGCGATTTCATGTTTTAATTAAGTTAAAATGAATAGCTTTACATGATTCATGAAGTGAATGAATATATATTTGTTTTTATCTCGACAAGTATTATTCCGTATAAAAAACTAACCAGGTGACTTCGTCATATTTTAAATCATTAACCAGTTTTCTTTCAGAAAATATTAGCATTTTATAGCACTTAAAATGATTTGATTTCCACAGAATTTACCATTCGCAAATTCATGTTTAACATGCTTTTACCTTAAAATCTCCCAGAAATTCGATGTAAGAAAGTTTAGCAAGTCATTTTAATTAGAGATTAGGCTTCCAATATGACATCGTTTGCATGTAAAGAAGAGGTGAAATCACTAATTAACGGCCTACTTCAGTCACACAAAAAGACCCGTTCTCTAATGCTTTTCCTATGGTAGAAATATATAAAGATATCTCGGTCGCATTTCAATATTTTTAGATGATTTTTTGCAGTGGCTAGCTGTGGTCAATCTGTAAAAAGGCCGTTTTTTACTTTTTCGATTTTCATCAGAGATTTTTTTCAAGAGGACGCTTTCATTTTAGAAACCGGTTCTGAAAATGAAAGTGTCCTGATTAAAAATACTTCTAAACGAAATTGAAAAAGTAGAAAACGTCCTGCGTACAGATCGACCTCAGCTAGCCACTTCAAAAAAAAATCATCTAAAAATAGTGAAATGTGACCGAGATAGCTTTATAAATTTCTTCCATAGAAATAGCATTAGCGAACGGGTCTTTTCGAGTGACTGAAGTAGGGCCTTAAGCAATAAATTCGTCTTTCACCTCACATCCCTCTAATTTTTAAAGGCACCATGATTATCGAAAAGCGAAAAAGAAGAAGGGAAAATTTCTTGCGATTTCAAAATATCTAAATCTATAGTTAAAAAATATTTGAAACACAATCTCTATCCCCCATTGGAGCATATTACTACAAATAGCCAAGCTTCCATAATCCAAATTACAACACAACAATCGATATGAAAATATTTACCCGTAACTGGACTGCTTTTTTTTCATAAATAGATTTTTTAAACAATTGAAAGAAATAAGCTACTCCATTGCTTAAATAATAAGCATTAGGCTTCAGGAGTCTTCGGAGAGTGATAAACATTTTGATATAATTGGTAGATCTACAGCTATTAAAAATGTGGTACCATGAAATAAAAATGTAATAAATATTCGAAAGTTAAAGATATTCCTCGTTCTTTTATTATTTATTTTTGATTTTTGATGATTCACCGCGTCTGATTTTTTTTTAATACCATTTATCTTTTTTTCTTTTCCAAGATGTGAGTTTTTGTAATAGAAACATAATGTTGTATGTTGATTTTTCGATTGTTCTAATCAATTCAAAGACACGTCTAAAGTGATCTGTTAATAATCACTATTTACTAATATATCTCTTCATATAATATTCTTTGTGACGAAAACATAAATCAATATCCATGAACGGAATAAGTATAAAATAGAATAAATATAAATAATAGAATAGAATAACAGAGATGTAAATTTATTCTTCATTTAATCTTAGAAAACGAGTATGAAATTTCAAGCTCACGAAAGAAATTTAAATGATCCTATATATATATATATAAACAAAAATAAGCAAATTGAGATCATTAGAAGTGTTTCTACTATAAAATATGATAAAAGTTAATTACATATGCTATTAATTATCGAAATTTTTTGCTTAATTGATGAAGTTATTCTTCTTTAAATGTTAAGTGAACGAAGCCACGGGTAACAGCTAGCATTAAATAAAATAAACAATTTACATTTAAAAAATAAAATGAAAATATGCATGATGGTGTATTAAAATAGAGAAAAGAATTAGAACCTGTTACTGAAAATATCCAAAAGTCGATCAAAACACAAAATGTAAGCGTAAAATTTCAAAACACAGTACATTTCCCTGGTTCTGAATATTATTCCCAAGCAGTCCGAGTTATTTACTTATTTTTTAAATCCCCGAACCAAAAAGAAAAATATTGTTCATAGCGTCGCTATAAAAGTCTGAGAAGCAGCAACATTTTAAAACCTAACCATTTTATATAAGCGGGTTTTCAAATGCGTAACTAATTTTATTTATCAATTCCAAAAGAAACCGTCAGTTGTCGCGACAGAGGTGGATGAAGTCATAATAGTTTTAAAATGTCCCATTCAGACGGAAAAGCGTGGCAACCTGATTACAGAAAATAGTCGCTGTTTGTGATCATATCATTGAATCTTACATAACCTCGTAATAATTTTAAAACAAGGAACATTACCATGTTTTTAAAGTCTAAACGGGTATTGGCGGGCGTAGCTCACAGGTGGAAGAGCCCCTTAGTCATTTATTAACACTAGGGGATCGTACCCGGGCTTTCCGGGTTAAAGAATATAGGTGAAATCATTTTTTAAAATTGAAAACTAATAATTTTTTTATAATCCATAATATTTTTAGATTGACAACTTACATTAAAAAAGCATTTTTCATATGGAAAATACGAATTATACAATCAAATAAATTTTTGAAATTTATCAAAAGCGATATTTTCTTATTAGCCGCATGCTAAGAGTTATTTGCCAAGATTTTGCTACTTATGGCATCCTTTTATATTCTGATAATTTCAGAGCTTATACATGTCTGGTAAATTTGTGCTTTATTTATATTATTTTATTTATTTATTCACAGGGAATTTTTTTATGGATATTAGCCGTAAGAAAATGATGAAGTCTGTATTTTGTTTTAAGGGCAAACGGATTAATCTTTCGTAATCGAGCTCCGCGCGATATAGATAAATTAAAAAATATTTCATGCTTAAAAATTGTTTTTAAAACTATAGACAATCAGTAAACTCAGATGGACTTTGCAAAGTTATTCCATTAAAAAAAAAATCCTATTTGGTGATCTAAAAGTTTAAATTGTACGATTATAAATATGTTAGATTTGTTGTTTTTTCAATATTATTCTTTTATTTGTTTATAAAAGAAGTATTAATTTCGTTAATTTGTCTTTCACAAATATGTTAGATTGGTGGCTTTTTTTAATATTATTCTTTTATTTGTTTATAAAGGAAGTATTAATTTCGTTATGCAAAAATAGTCAGAAACAAATGCTGAAAAACGTTTGTTGCTTTATGTGAAAAAATGTTTATTATTATCATGTATTGAAACCGGCACATGATAAGATAAACTTAAATAAAAATCATGCTTAAAAATTATTTTAGAAAATATAATACATCAGTCAATTAAGATAAAGTTTTTAAACAAATTGCATTTGAAAGTAAATTTTTTCTCTATGCGACGAAAATTGGAAATGTAACGATGGTCAGAAGATTGAAAAATATACTTTATAAAGATACTCTAAATTTTTGTAAAACATTGCGTTTTATCAGTGTGTGATCTAGACACACGGCAGTGTGTCAGCCAAGTTCGCCTGACATAGCCGTGTGTTATTTACACGAACCATTTCGAGCTGTTTTCATCAAATTTCAATGCTCTACAACTGAAAATCTATGAGACCTACGTACTTGTTATACGAAATGTGTAGTAAGGCCACCCTAATTACCTAAAATCCAAAATTTTATAAATAACGCATAGTTAGTTTCGGAGATAATGACATTTGAAAATGTCTGATAATCGATAATTTTACCACTGACTGACTGACTGACTGACTCACTCATCAAAAAGATCTCGTATATCTACTGCAGCTACAGACTTCAAATTTGGTGCGAAGTTCGTTTACACTATAAAACTGAGGAAAAAAATAAAAAAATTGTGAAAATCGATGAATTACCCACCTGGGGGTGCCCATTTTACTTTACCATTGCGTCTATTAGGCGAAATTTTAATTTGCCGTAGGAGGGGACGCTGTTCTGTCGCCAAATACCGCCAAGTTTCTCGCCAACATGGCGATATATCGCCAAATTTGGCGACCAAAATTAGTCGCTAAAAGTGACGCCACCTTGGCGATATCTCTAATATTTCGCCAAATTCCCATAGACTTCCATTGTAAACCTATCTACTTACTGGGGGTTTATCTGGGTTTACTTGCTTACAGAAAATCAACAAATTGAGATATACTGTCCGTCACAGAGCCCGTTCTCAGAAACTATACATGTTGGAGGCGTGAAATTTTGCATATTTACAGCTGAACACCTCACATCAAATGACAAATCATAAAATTTTGAAAAAGTCGTAAATTTAACCCTTTGGGCTCTCACATGTGTATTTTAAAAAATATTTTCTAAGTGAGCCCCTAATTAGGTTGGAGGCGTGAAAATTTGAATACTTATAGCTGAACACACATCAAATGACAAACCATAAAATTTTGAAAAAGTCGTACATTTAACCCTTTGGGCTCCCACATGTGTATTTTAAACAATTCTTTCTAAGTGAGCCCCTAATTATGTTGGAGGCGTGAAATTGTACATACTTATAGCTGAACACCTCACATCAGACGACAATCTATAAAATTTTGAAAAAGTCGTACATTTAAGCCTTTGGGCTCCCACATGTGTATTTTAAACAATTCTTTCTAAGTGAGCCCTAATTAAGTTGGAGGCGTGATATTTTGCATACTTATCGCTGAAAACCTCATATCAAACAAGAAATCATAAAATTTTGAAAAAGTCGTACATTTAACACTTTGGGCTCTCACATGTGTATTTTAAAAAATATTTTCTAAGTGAGCCCCTAATTAGGTTGGAGGCGTGAAATTTTGCATACTTATAGCTGAACACACATCAAATGACAAACCATAAAATTTTGAAAAAGTCGTACATTTAACCCTTTGGGCTCCCACATGTGTATTTTAAACAATTCTTTCTAATTGAGACCCTATTTAGGTTGGAGGCGTGAAATTTTGCATACTTATAGCTGAACACCATCATGCGACAAATCATAAAATTTTGAAACAGTCGTACATTTAACCCTTTGGCTTCCACATGCGTATTTTAAACAATTCTTTCTGACTGAGCTCCTTATTAAATTGCAGATTTGAAAACACCTGAGGCCAGGCGACAAATCATAAAATCTTGAAAAAAACCTTACACATAACCCTTTGAGCTACCACATATGTATTTTAAGCAATTCTTTCTAAGGGAGCCCCTAATTAAGTTGGAGACATGACTTTTTGCATACGTATAGCTGACTACGTATAGCTCCACATGATACGTATAGCTCCACACGACAAATCATAAAATTTTCAAAAATTCTTATATTATTTACTCCTCCGGGCTCTAACTTGTGTATTTTAAGCAATTTTTCTAACCTCCGCCCTTTTCACCCGGGGAGCACTTTTCCAACTTTTGCGACACCCCTTTGACCGTTCTTTCATATTATGCACCATAGCCTTACACATTTTTGTTCCATTTTTTACCGCCAGGGGTGCCTACTTATCTCGGGTGCTATGTGCTTAATCCCATCGACTAATATATCTACGGATAGTATGTAAAACGGAGTTTCGTTCGGATAGAGGTTTGTTTAGAATAGAGTGCGCCCCTGGTTGCGAAATATGGAACTAACAGATTTTTCAAAAGGACAAAGTGTTTTGAAAGGAATATTAAACGAAACCGTCTGTGCGATCTGTGATCACACTTACCCATTTGTTATTTTCAAAATCATCAGAGAAAAAGATATTTAGTTAATTAAATTTGAAAATCCAGGGAGAAGCAATGTCCTTTCTCTGCACTACCTCTTTGCCGGCACCCATGGATGAATGATACATAGTATGGCATAAGCACATAACTTTATTTTTCACTTTCAGTACAAAAAAGCAGGCCCAGCTATAGGATATTTAATTGGAAAATTAAATAGGAAAATTTAATATAGGACTTTAATAGGAATTGTTGTTTCAAAAACAATAAAAATATCGAATCATTTCGTTTCAAAACATGCATTCAATGTAGCAGTATTAAAATGTAGATTTCTGCCGCAAATGGACAGCCAAATAGTTTGTTGTAGGAAATTAAAATTAAAATTGAATGTTGCTTGGTGAATAAAATAGTCACACGTATACACATCAAAAAGCATTAAGTAAAGAGTCTAAATATGTTGTAACTTTACAAAAAGTAATGATATCTAACAAAAACATAGCTGTGAAAAAAGGGAGCCAAGTTCTGTAAAGACAATGGCAAGAAAAGAAGTGATATCTAAGTGGGTGCCAAGTTCAAATAAAATTCACTCAAACTTACCTACTGAAGTATTATAGCATTTTTTAAATTGTTTAGAAATAAAAATTATTGATAGCATGTTAATAATAAATCTAGAACTTGGCAAGTTTTTGATAAATGTTATGCCTATCAATTTCGTGTCTTAAAAAAATGGTGATGTCGATATTAATTTCAATGACATTACAAAAAAAAATTAATATAGTTATTATTATAAACAAATGACTCATGTTAAAGATTTGATAAACCAATACACTCCCGCTCGTCTTTTGTTATCACTCTAGCACCCACCCTCCAGAAACCTCAATGAAAACAGACTAAGATGCCTGACAAAGAGACAGATATACTTACGCTTGTTCTTGGTCATCACTCTAGAGACTGCACGCCTTTAACCCTTTCAGGGGCAAATAACTTTTATTCGTGAAATGCTGAAATGATTGAATCACACCAGAATTTAAAAACAAATTTATTTCAAAATGGGTAAAAGCTTCTTTTCACGTATTTAATAAAATTAAACTTTTTAGTCCTGAATTCTGGTGTCAATGTGGCATTTTGCAGTTAAATTGGGTGAAATATATTTTATCCGACCGCCCTTCAAGGGGAAGGAGCTCACTCAAATTAAGGCTTCCAATCATGAAATAACAAGATTTGATATAATAATGTCATTATTAAAAATAAATGACTCGTAGGTAAAAACTTGCCAAGTTCTAGATTTATTATTAATATGCTATCAATAATTTTTATTTCTAAACAATTTAAAAAATGCTATAATACTTCAGTAGGTAAGTTTGAGTGAATTTTATTTGAACTTGGCACCCACTTAGATATCACTTCTTTTCTTGCCATTGTCTTTACAGAACTTGGCTCCCTTTTTTCACAGCTATGTTTTTGTTAGATTTCGATTACATTATTTTTAAATGTGAAGCATTTTCACCTGTGAAGAATTTCAAAGCAGCTGGGCTGTGAAAATGACGCACTTCTACAAAACATAATTCAGGTTTAAGAAATAAAATACACGCTTTTTTTATAAAATGGCGTCATTTGCATCCGCTATAGCAATCCACTTTTACAATCCATACTTAAATTTCGTCTATAGAAAAGTGTGCATATGACGTCACTATCACAGAATAACAGACAATATTCTTGACATAGCCCATATTTTAATTTCAACTTTTTTTTTTTTTTTTAGGTTTTATGAGAAAATGGCAACGGAAAGATACAGTATCTCCTATTTTCGACTATTTTCCGTTTACTTTCAATGACTTTCAATGAAATGAAGTACTTTTGTTGCCACGATAAGAAAAATGGTATTAAAAACTACAAAAAAATTAATATCTCAAAAATAAATTGAGATACAGTTTTCAAACAAATTGCATTTAAAAGAGCGTTTTTTTCCTTATACGACGGTGTAAAAATTTAAAATGTGCGATGTTTAGAAGTTTAAAATTTTGCAGTAGAGAAAATTGCAAAGCCGAAATTTTATTTCAAATTTCAAAGTGTTGCCATTCGCAAAATGACGTATGCGTTACGCACAGATATGTTTGTCCTTTATAATATAGATAATGCAGTAACCCTACCTAGAGCGTATAGAAATTCTGATAATTTTCCCTTCAAAATTCATTCTTGAAAGTATCTTCCTTATAGCAATATGGATAAAACAGACCAATGCTCAACAAGACACAATCAGTATTCCAGAATATCTAATCTCATTATGTT
Source organism: Maratus speciosus (assembly GCA_963932465.1). Lineage (NCBI taxonomy): Eukaryota > Metazoa > Arthropoda > Arachnida > Araneae > Salticidae > Maratus > Maratus speciosus. The sequence goes on from OZ010791.1 coordinate 379,784,513, forward strand.
TTATGAAGTTGGTCGAATTATATCGATAATATGGTAAATGACAAGTGGTACCAAAATGTAGATGAATGGAAAATATTGAATGAGGATAGACGGAAAAAATTACTGTTTCCCTCAGTGCATTTAAACTTATGGAACTATTTCCTAACCAACCATTATCTAAAAATAAATTAAAAGATTATATTTCTTGATTTATTCAAAAAATATATCGGGATTATAAAAATAAAAATGCTTCAAATAATAAGTAAATGTTTAAGTTATATTCAAGTTCAAGTAAACGTTCTTGGCGTCACTTACTTCCCAAATCATGGTTTCGTGAAACGCTGTTTAGCTCTATTTCTGTACTTGATTTTTATGGAAAAGGCATAAATGCGACCACTATCGCCTGAATTCACCGGAATATAAAATTATTAGATATCGGTATTTGCATACATACCAGTGGACTTGTAAGAGGCTTTCGAACCGCGGTCTTAAAATTGTTTGATGATACGTTTTTTGTAAAAATTTAATTAATTACAATTTTCAATCAAACAACGTGTTTTAATGAAATGTAAGAGCAAATCCTGTTCAAAAACCTCTCGTGCGATACATCATCCATCGTTGTGCTTTTTGTATGTGCATAGATAAAAGGATCTTGATATCAGAAATAATATGTATGATATATATACAATATACATGGTGATCCTGAATTCATGGTACAAACTTTAAGCGTTGGTACAGGACACTGTAACAATCATTTATTGTATAGAAATTTATGGGCGCAAGTGATGCGTTGAGCCACAAACACCAGGGTGGCCACCCTTTATTTTATTTCAAAATTTCGCATTCATATCAAAAAACTCCTATAACATTTTTTTTATTTATTTAAGACAGACATTTATTGTGATTGTATAATGTAAAAAAAATTCTTTCAAATTTTCTAAATGCTAAATGGTTAAAATTAGCTCAAAGTGACCAAAATTGATATATTTTCAAACATTTAGGAATGGATTGCGGTCCCTTTCCCCTCTCTGCTTCCCGTACCACCTCCACCGATACAAAAAACTAACTATATCATTAGAAAACTAGTGATTAAAATTTTATTATAACATCTAATGTTATCAAAAGAAATTCTTTATTAGCGATTTCATCGTAACGTGGCCAATTAAAATTATGACTAATTTGGGACATTTTCTTTTAGACATCTTATAGTGTAAGTAGATAAGCAAAGTAAAAGTTTGCAAAGAAATACTCGTGTCAACCAATCTATCATTTTTTCTACAACTATCCTACTAGTATATTTTCTTAAAGTTGTAACCACCTTCTTGTGATACCCTGTGTGCAGATGTGAGCAGTACCGGATACGAAATTTATGCATACATACATTATGTATGAAGTTTTGTACTAGATACTTCCACATTATTCACAAACAATTTCTATAGATAGATAGAAGGGGGGGTCCCAGAATGATGCTTGCCCCGAGGCCCTCGATAGCCTAAGTCGGGCCCTGAGTAGGTGGCTAACCGCCTTTCAATATTATGCATCTAAGTAGGGGAAGACGCCATTCTGAATTGTGCTATCGTCCGTGATGGAAGACTTTGCATATGCCGAAAAAGCAGACATGCATTTCCTCTACGGCAGTGCAAATGGTAACGACAGAACAAGGCTACGAATGTATCAGGAGTAGTTTCCTCATAGACGAATGCCGGATGACAGAATTTTTCAGCCGTTACATCGTCAACTTTGTGAAAGAGGTAAGTTGAAGAAGACGCCATTCTCAATTGTGCCGTCGTCCGTGATGGAAGACTTAACGTATGCCGAAAAAGCAGACATGCATTTCAAGTATGGCCGTGTAAGTGGTAATGCCAGAACTGGGCTACGAATGTATCAGGAGTTGTTTCCTCATAGACGAATGCCGGATCACAGAATTTTTCAGCCGTTACATCGTCAACATTGTGAAAGAGTTTCTTTCCACGTCACCAGGCTCAAAGATGGTCGACGGAGAGCTGTACACGGTTCAAGCCTGGAAAAAACCATCTTGAACTTTGTGGCTGACAGACCCATATCAAGTACAAGAGCTGTTGTACATAATGTAGGTGTGAATCAACAGACCGTTTGGAGAGTGTTAAATGAAAATCGCTTTCACACCTTCCATTTTCAGAGAGTACAAACTTTGAATCAAGAAGACTATCCTCCTCACCTGAACTTCTGCCAGTGGATTTTGCAGTAACGTGCATTGCAGCTGGAATTCACAGCTCATGTGTTACTTACAGATGAGGCGATGTTTACACGTGAGGGTGTATTTAATGCACACTCCATATGTGGGCAACCGATAATCCACACTCAACGCGGCCACGTGCGTATCAACAACGATTCTCTGCGAATGTGTGGACGGATATTTTGAACAACTGTTTGATTGCCCCATATCTACTAGCAAAGCGACTCGATGGCCGTTGTTATCTTATTTTTTTCGTAACAGGTTTTACTAGAACTGCTGCAAGATGTTCGATCGCCATTCGTAACTGAATGTGGATTCAACATGATAGGGCGCCAGCCCACTTCGCCTCTGATGTGAATAATTATCTGAACGCTACATTTGGGGCGCGATGGATTGAGCGTGGTGAACCAGTGTCTTAGCCACCCCGGTCTTCCGATGTATCGATCCTCGATTACTTTTTATAGGACATCTGAAGAGTTTTGTTTATACGATTCCAGTCGACTCAGATGAAGATCTTTTTGCTCGAATATCCGTAGCTGATGCACGTGTGCGTGAAATACGTTACATCTTTAGAAGTGTACGCGAATCGCTCCACCGACGCTGCCAAGCATGTATCACTGTTGGTGGGCGAAATTTTGAACCGTTATTGTAAACATTTCACGTGTAAACTACGCTGTAAATAAACACTTTGTCTTTCCTTTCATATCTTATTTCCTGCGTTTGTGCCTCACCTTGTCACTTGCGCCTATACATTCCTATAAAATAAATGATTGTTACAGTGTCCTCTACCAAACCTTAAAAGTTTGCACCATGAATTCGGAATCACCCTGTATATATATACATATGTAAGCTAAAAAGGATAACAACAGGAAGGGGTTGTTTAAATCGATTACCTTGGGTTTCAGTCATTTTGTTAAAAAAAGATTTGTGTTGAAAATGCTGAAATGAAAACGACAACGTATTTTTGTAATCTAAGTGGGTGCCAAGTTCAAATAAAATTCACTCAAACTTACCTACTGAAGTATTATAGCATTTTTTAAATTGTTTAGAAATAAAAATTATTGATAGCATATTAATAATAAATCTAGAACTTGGCAAGTTTTTACCTACGAGTCATTTATTTTTAATAATGACATTATTATATCAAATCTTGTTATTTCATGATTGGAAGCCTTAATTTGAGTGAGCTCCTTCCCCTTGAAGGGCGGTCGGATAAAATATATTTCACCCAATTTAACTGCAAAATGCCACATTGACACCAGAATTCAGGACTAAAAAGTTTAATTTTATTAAATACGTGAAAAGAAGCTTTTACCCATTTTGAAATAAATTTGTTTTTAAATTCTGGTGTGATTCAATCATTTCAGCATTTCACGAATAAAAGTTATTTGCCCCTGAAAGGGTTAAAGGCGTGCAGTCTCTAGAGTGATGACCAAGAACAAGCGTAAGTATATCTGTCTCTTTGTCAGGCATCTTAGTCTGTTTTCATTGAGGTTTCTGGAGGGTGGGTGCTAGAGTGATAACAAAAGACGAGCGGGAGTGTATTGGTTTATCAAATCTTTAACATGAGTCATTTGTTTATAATAATAACTATATTAATTTTTTTTTGTAATGTCATTGAAATTAATATCGACATCACCATTTTTTTAAGACACGAAATTGATAGGCATAACATTTATCAAAAACTTGCCAACTTCTAGATTTATTATTAACATGCTATCAATAATTTTTATTTCTAAACAATTTAAAAAATGCTATAATACTTCAGTAGGTAAGTTTGAGTGAATTTTATTTGAACTTGGCACCCACTTAGATATCACTTCTTTTCTTGCCCGCTGACAGTTGTTCAAAATATCCGTCCACACATTCGCAGAGAATCGTTGTTGATACGCACGTGGCCGCGTTGAGTGTGGATTATCGGTTGCCCACATATGGAGTGTGCATTAAATACACCCTCACGTGTAAACATCGCCTCATCTGTAAGTAACACATGAGCTGTGAATTCCAGCTGCAATGCACGTTACTGCAAAATCCACTGGCAGAAGTTCAGGTGAGGAGGATAGTCTTCTTGATTCAAAGTTTGTACTCTCTGAAAATGGAAGGTGTGAAAGCGATTTTCATTTAACACTCTCCAAACGGTCTGTTGATTCACACCTACATTATGTACAACAGCTCTTGTACTTGATATGGGTCTGTCAGCCACAAAGTTCAAGATGGTTTTTTCCAGGCTTGAACCGTGTACAGCTCTCCGTCGACCATCTTTGAGCCTGGTGACGTGGAAAGAAACTCTTTCACAATGCTGACGATTACTAGGTCCCCAGCTATAGGATATTTAATTGGAAAATTAAATAGGAAAATTTAATATAGGACTTTAATAGGAATTGTTGTTTCAAAAACAATAAAAATATCGAATCATTTCGTTTCAAAACATGCATTCAATGTAGCAGTATTAAAATGTAGATTTCTGCCGCAAATGGACAGCCAAATAGTTTGTTGTAGGAAATTAAAATTAAAATTGAATGTTGCTTGGTGAATAAAATAGTCACACGTATACACATCAAAAAGCATTAAGTAAAGAGTCTAAATATGTTGTAACTTTACAAAAAGTAATGATATCTAACAAAAACATAGCTGTGAAAAAAGGGAGCCAAGTTCTGTAAAGACAATGGCAAGAAAAGAAGTGATATCTAAGTGGGTGCCAAGTTCAAATAAAATTCACTCAAACTTACCTACTGAAGTATTATAGCATTTTTTAAATTGTTTAGAAATAAAAATTATTGATAGCATGTTAATAATAAATCTAGAACTTGGCAAGTTTTTGATAAATGTTATGCCTATCAATTTCGTGTCTTAAAAAAATGGTGATGTCGATATTAATTTCAATGACATTACAAAAAAAAATTAATATAGTTATTATTATAAACAAATGACTCATGTTAAAGATTTGATAAACCAATACACTCCCGCTCGTCTTTTGTTATCACTCTAGCACCCACCCTCCAGAAACCTCAATGAAAACAGACTAAGATGCCTGACAAAGAGACAGATATACTTACGCTTGTTCTTGGTCATCACTCTAGAGACTGCACGCCTTTAACCCTTTCAGGGGCAAATAACTTTTATTCGTGAAATGCTGAAATGATTGAATCACACCAGAATTTAAAAACAAATTTATTTCAAAATGGGTAAAAGCTTCTTTTCACGTATTTAATAAAATTAAACTTTTTAGTCCTGAATTCTGGTGTCAATGTGGCATTTTGCAGTTAAATTGGGTGAAATATATTTTATCCGACCGCCCTTCAAGGGGAAGGAGCTCACTCAAATTAAGGCTTCCAATCATGAAATAACAAGATTTGATATAATAATGTCATTATTAAAAATAAATGACTCGTAGGTAAAAACTTGCCAAGTTCTAGATTTATTATTAATATGCTATCAATAATTTTTATTTCTAAACAATTTAAAAAATGCTATAATACTTCAGTAGGTAAGTTTGAGTGAATTTTATTTGAACTTGGCACCCACTTAGATATCACTTCTTTTCTTGCCATTGTCTTTACAGAACTTGGCTCCCTTTTTTCACAGCTATGTTTTTGTTAGATTTCGATTACATTATTTTTAAATGTGAAGCATTTTCACCTGTGAAGAATTTCAAAGCAGCTGGGCTGTGAAAATGACGCACTTCTACAAAACATAATTCAGGTTTAAGAAATAAAATACACGCTTTTTTTATAAAATGGCGTCATTTGCATCCGCTATAGCAATCCACTTTTACAATCCATACTTAAATTTCGTCTATAGAAAAGTGTGCATATGACGTCACTATCACAGAATAACAGACAATATTCTTGACATAGCCCATATTTTAATTTCAACTTTTTTTTTTTTTTTTTAGGTTTTATGAGAAAATGGCAACGGAAAGATACAGTATCTCCTATTTTCGACTATTTTCCGTTTACTTTCAATGACTTTCAATGAAATGAAGTACTTTTGTTGCCACGATAAGAAAAATGGTATTAAAAACTACAAAAAAATTAATATCTCAAAAATAAATTGAGATACAGTTTTCAAACAAATTGCATTTAAAAGAGCGTTTTTTTCCTTATACGACGGTGTAAAAATTTAAAATGTGCGATGTTTAGAAGTTTAAAATTTTGCAGTAGAGAAAATTGCAAAGCCGAAATTTTATTTCAAATTTCAAAGTGTTGCCATTCGCAAAATGACGTATGCGTTACGCACAGATATGTTTGTCCTTTATAATATAGATAATGCAGTAACCCTACCTAGAGCGTATAGAAATTCTGATAATTTTCCCTTCAAAATTCATTCTTGAAAGTATCTTCCTTATAGCAATATGGATAAAACAGACCAATGCTCAACAAGACACAATCAGTATTCCAGAATATCTAATCTCATTATGTTTTATGAAGTTGGTCGAATTATATCGATAATATGGTAAATGACAAGTGGTACCAAAATGTAGATGAATGGAAAATATTGAATGAGGATAGACGGAAAAAATTACTGTTTCCCTCAGTGCATTTAAACTTATGGAACTATTTCCTAACCAACCATTATCTAAAAATAAATTAAAAGATTATATTTCTTGATTTATTCAAAAAATATATCGGGATTATAAAAATAAAAATGCTTCAAATAATAAGTAAATGTTTAAGTTATATTCAAGTTCAAGTAAACGTTCTTGGCGTCACTTACTTCCCAAATCATGGTTTCGTGAAACGCTGTTTAGCTCTATTTCTGTACTTGATTTTTATGGAAAAGGCATAAATGCGACCACTATCGCCTGAATTCACCGGAATATAAAATTATTAGATATCGGTATTTGCATACATACCAGTGGACTTGTAAGAGGCTTTCGAACCGCGGTCTTAAAATTGTTTGATGATACGTTTTTTGTAAAAATTTAATTAATTACAATTTTCAATCAAACAACGTGTTTTAATGAAATGTAAGAGCAAATCCTGTTCAAAAACCTCTCGTGCGATACATCATCCATCGTTGTGCTTTTTGTATGTGCATAGATAAAAGGATCTTGATATCAGAAATAATATGTATGATATATATACAATATACATGGTGATCCTGAATTCATGGTACAAACTTTAAGCGTTGGTACAGGACACTGTAACAATCATTTATTGTATAGAAATTTATGGGCGCAAGTGATGCGTTGAGCCACAAACACCAGGGTGGCCACCCTTTATTTTATTTCAAAATTTCGCATTCATATCAAAAAACTCCTATAACATTTTTTTTATTTATTTAAGACAGACATTTATTGTGATTGTATAATGTAAAAAAAATTCTTTCAAATTTTCTAAATGCTAAATGGTTAAAATTAGCTCAAAGTGACCAAAATTGATATATTTTCAAACATTTAGGAATGGATTGCGGTCCCTTTCCCCTCTCTGCTTCCCGTACCACCTCCACCGATACAAAAAACTAACTATATCATTAGAAAACTAGTGATTAAAATTTTATTATAACATCTAATGTTATCAAAAGAAATTCTTTATTAGCGATTTCATCGTAACGTGGCCAATTAAAATTATGACTAATTTGGGACATTTTCTTTTAGACATCTTATAGTGTAAGTAGATAAGCAAAGTAAAAGTTTGCAAAGAAATACTCGTGTCAACCAATCTATCATTTTTTCTACAACTATCCTACTAGTATATTTTCTTAAAGTTGTAACCACCTTCTTGTGATACCCTGTGTGCAGATGTGAGCAGTACCGGATACGAAATTTATGCATACATACATTATGTATGAAGTTTTGTACTAGATACTTCCACATTATTCACAAACAATTTCTATAGATAGATAGAAGGGGGGGTCCCAGAATGATGCTTGCCCCGAGGTCCTCGATAGCCTAAGTCGGGCCCTGAGTAGGTGGCTAACCGCCTTTCAATATTATGCATCTAAGTAGGGGAAGACGCCATTCTGAATTGTGCTATCGTCCGTGATGGAAGACTTTGCATATGCCGAAAAAGCAGACATGCATTTCCTCTACGGCAGTGCAAATGGTAACGACAGAACAAGGCTACGAATGTATCAGGAGTAGTTTCCTCATAGACAAATGCCGGATGACAGAATTTTTCAGCCGTTACATCGTCAACTTTGTGAAAGAGGTAAGTTGAAGAAGACGCCATTCTCAATTGTGCCGTCGTCCGTGATGGAAGACTTAACGTATGCCGAAAAAGCAGACATGCATTTCAAGTATGGCCGTGTAAGTGGTAATGCCAGAACTGGGCTACGAATGTATCAGGAGTTGTTTCCTCATAGACGAATGCCGGATCACAGAATTTTTCAGCCGTTACATCGTCAACATTGTGAAAGAGTTTCTTTCCACGTCACCAGGCTCAAAGATGGTCGACGGAGAGCTGTACACGGTTCAAGCCTGGAAAAAACCATCTTGAACTTTGTGGCTGACAGACCCATATCAAGTACAAGAGCTGTTGTACATAATGTAGGTGTGAATCAACAGACCGTTTGGAGAGTGTTAAATGAAAATCGCTTTCACACCTTCCATTTTCAGAGAGTACAAACTTTGAATCAAGAAGACTATCCTCCTCACCTGAACTTCTGCCAGTGGATTTTGCAGTAACGTGCATTGCAGCTGGAATTCACAGCTCATGTGTTACTTACAGATGAGGCGATGTTTACACGTGAGGGTGTATTTAATGCACACTCCATATGTGGGCAACCGATAATCCACACTCAACGCGGCCACGTGCGTATCAACAACGATTCTCTGCGAATGTGTGGACGGATATTTTGAACAACTGTTTGATTGCCCCATATCTACTAGCAAAGCGACTCGATGGCCGTTGTTATCTTATTTTTTTCGTAACAGGTTTTACTAGAACTGCTGCAAGATGTTCGATCGCCATTCGTAACTGAATGTGGATTCAACATGATAGGGCGCCAGCCCACTTCGCCTCTGATGTGAATAATTATCTGAACGCTACATTTGGGGCGCGATGGATTGAGCGTGGTGAACCAGTGTCTTAGCCACCCCGGTCTTCCGATGTATCGATCCTCGATTACTTTTTATAGGACATCTGAAGAGTTTTGTTTATACGATTCCAGTCGACTCAGATGAAGATCTTTTTGCTCGAATATCCGTAGCTGATGCACGTGTGCGTGAAATACGTTACATCTTTAGAAGTGTACGCGAATCGCTCCACCGACGCTGCCAAGCATGTATCACTGTTGGTGGGCGAAATTTTGAACCGTTATTGTAAACATTTCACGTGTAAACTACGCTGTAAATAAACACTTTGTCTTTCCTTTCATATCTTATTTCCTGCGTTTGTGCCTCACCTTGTCACTTGCGCCTATACATTCCTATAAAATAAATGATTGTTACAGTGTCCTCTACCAAACCTTAAAAGTTTGCACCATGAATTCGGAATCACCCTGTATATATATACATATGTAAGCTAAAAAGGATAACAACAGGAAGGGGTTGTTTAAATCGATTACCTTGGGTTTCAGTCATTTTGTTAAAAAAAGATTTGTGTTGAAAATGCTGAAATGAAAACGACAAAAGCAGAAGAATCGAGACTTTATTGAATTTTTCATTTCATAAATACGCATCTAGACTAGAGCGTCATCATTTCTCCTTACTATGTTCTTTAAAAAATATTGTTTTATTTAAGTGCTTCGGGCATATATTTTTTTGGAGATGGGGGAGGGGGGGGGGGTAGGTGGAAGGGGAATTACTAGAACATTTTAAATACAGAGTTATGGCATTGACGTAATGCACAGCCTCTATAAGTGTAATGGAAGGTTTTGCTAAATATCATACAATAAATCTAAAAGTACTCTGCTTTATGGTGCATTGGTAATTCTTAATGAAATTCTAAGAGATTAACGTAGGTTTTTTTGTAAAGCTACAGAAAGTGTACGTTACAAAGAACGGAAACACTGTATATATATTTTTAATTCCTGTATTAGGTCTATTTCAGATTTTGGGTGTCTCTTTGAATGTAGGAGTTCCAGGACAAGTTCCTCGAATACCCTAACATATATCAGGATCTGGATTTATATATATATATATACATACTAGGGGGCTCTGCCCCCTGCAAGCTACGCTCGCCAACCCCCGTTCAGACACCGCAGAATCTACAAACACGCTAATCTGAACGGTTTAAAAAATATTATAGAAGATTGAATTATACTGAAAAAAGCTGTGCAGATCTCCCTGTAAACGGGTTTCCATTCAATTTCCTTTGATTTAAAAAATTTAAGGCCGAATCAGTTGCTGTTAAGACATCCAATGGTTGTTTTCGTGTTTGATTAAAGTTAAACGTTTGAAAAGAAGCTAAAAATAAAAGGAATTAAGTGTACAGAGTCTTTGTCTCCCGGTATTTTAAAACAATTTCTATAACAATAGCCTAAGTGATGTGACTATCATCAAGAGTTCTGTCGAACCACTTCGCTTTTTATATTCCTGGTGGCATTTTGGTACTTTTATCTTATCCAGGTACAGGTGATAAGTCGTCAAATATTATTCTATCGCCATCATTCCATCTATATTATAATAGTCCAAGTCATGTAACTGCCGTAAATAAATACGCTATGATCCCTTCGCTTTTCATATGAAAGTTTGGCCCAGATATCATATACGGCCCCATATTGGCGCGATTTTTTTCCAACGCTATTTTGGGGAAAAGATCAACAGCGTAAACAACAACATCCGGCTTATCAAATCAAGCAAAATAACGATACTATGGCGCCAGTTAAGTACCCGTTGCGTATATGACATTGGCGTCAGAAAAAAATAGCGCCAATATGGGACCGTATGTGGCATCTGTGCCGAAAGTTTTCCATTTCGATTTAAAAAAATATTTTTTTTTTCGAATAATACTACATAAAAGCATTGTCGCAAAGAATTCTTGGGACTGTTACGCTAGCCGGGTGCAAATCTCGTCAATAACTAGTTTTCAACTCTCCAGTTAGCATTTTTTTTTTTCGAGTGATAAATTAAAACATTGCTTTGAGGTTGAAATTAAATGTCATCGTTTGTTACATCATTTAATATCTGGCCAAATGCCATATACGCACCCGGTTTGGCGTGCTTTTTTTTACGAAAATTTGGCGAAATCCTCGTTTTCGAATACCAGTTACATATGTATTTTTGGTACTACTTAGTTATCCCGTCGAACAAAAATCTATCACCAAACTATAAGATTAAATGCCAATAATGGTTGATAAATGTCACATTCACTTGACTTTAAGCAACTTACACGTCTTTACGTCATCAAGTGATTTTTATTTCGACGTTTTATTTGTATATTTATTAATGTTATACTATTTTCTTCGTTCTTTCGTTATTTAAAATAAAAGTTATATCAATTTGTATAATTAGGCGAGTAGTTTGGCGATTTATATAATTTGGCGAAATGGGTCGATGGAAAAGCTAAGTAGGTTCCGTATTTTTCAATTATTTTCTATTATTTGTTTTATTTTTAAAGGAAAATAACCAAAAAAATAATTAACTATAGAACAAAACAATTTATGTAATTTTTAAAAAAAAGATAAAAAAGTAAATAAACTCTTATTATTAAATAAACAACAATAGCCGGGTTACCATGTCAACCAAAATAATGCCATTTTGGCGCCAATTAGGTACACCGGTGCCTATAGGACATCTGTGCCTAATATTTTTCTTTTAATTTCGTTTAAAAAAATAAAGAAATGAAAGCCATTTATTTTAAATGTTTCTGTTTGTATTAAATAAAATGATAATGAAATACAAATTGAATTATGAATAAAAGTAACATGATACATTTCTTAGCATACATTTAAGAGAGGCCAAACTTCTCGCCAAATTAGTTTAAAATAGTAACCTTTTCTAAAATCTGAAAAAAAAAATATCTGTTTGATTAAAATTTGAGTTGCCATCATTAGAAAAATGCATATAAATTAGAAAAAAATTAATATTTCGAAAACTAATTTGAATTTAAAAATTCTAATACCAGTTTTGAAATCTGCGGATCAATATTGATTTTTGGTGTTAATTTCATCGCAAAATATTCCATATTTTAGGAGAAATCGCCGTGAAACATAATCAGTTGTTTAATCAGTCGATTCAAAGAATCGTTACATTTCAGCCGTTTCATATATTCGTTTCATAAATTCGTTTCATTAGGATTTTATATATATAGGGTAGATATATATATATATATATATAGCATAGTACGAGTATTAAAAGTCCTTGAATATTTATGGCTATTGCTGGTAATATTGAAATATTTATGGTAATTTACATCTTTTTGAATCGTTTTATTGCACAATGAGTATTCCCCCTCTGACTAACGTATTTTGGTCTTTATCTTATAGTTTTATTACCTCATATCTCTTACTGCCTTAGTTTTAAAATATAGTATATTTCTTAAAAAATTAACAAAGTTCGATATTTTACAAATTAATATACTTACATTCTTGATACTTTCTTGAAAATACATAAGAGAAGAATGCATATTTTCTAAGTCCTCTTCATTTATTGTAACTACACATTCATAAGAATTCAGTTTATCAATCAACATTTTATTAGATGGGCATTCGTTTCCTTCTTTGTCCCTAAAACATATAAGAAAATATTCAAAGAATTTTGCACTGAATTAGTTATTTTAAAAAAATCTACATGTTTCAAATGGGACAAGTAAAAAAATTGCGATTTTGGGATAAAGTGCCGTTTTGGAAAAACTTGTACTATTTTTATTTGAGAAAATGTCATTTCAGAAATCCGATTTTATTTATTTATTTATTTTCAAAATTCACTTTTTTGTTGCAAATGTATTGTTAAAGATAGGCTTACGTATGTGGATAAAAATTACATAGGCTTATTTTTCCGTTTCACAATTCTTCCTATGCCTCTCGAAAGACACGTAAAAATTGTAGTATTTTACAAAAGAACATTAGTCAATGATAAACAATACTAGTCCAAAATATATTTCAATAGCCAAGAAAAGAACAAATAGAAAGGCGATCAAACTCGATGGTGAATATGAATATTTTTAATAACCTTAGATAGTTTTTGGTTTTATTTCCTTACATGTTTTTTCATTACGTTTCCTTAAAATAATACACCAGCACTTTTATTGATATTTGTTATGTCTGATAATTTTAATGCGCCTAAAAATCTGCACAATGAATAAGAAATAAGAAATTTATTTTTTAATACGGAGTTTTAGAATTTTTCAATTATATATTGCTACAGAAACTTTTTAATTGCTTAAACCGGCAGCTGTTTAATTTGAAGAAAAACGATATATAGAACAAAACCTACTTTTGTATTAGGAAATAAAGGAATTTAAAATATGCTAATAATATTTATTTTATTACTATTACAAACGACAATAACTTCTTTGTAAACAGCAACGAGAAGAAGTAATTTAAACGCAATACAGAAACAAATTCAAAGTTTTGTTTATGCGTACTTTTTAACTGTTATAAGTGACTCCCTTTACTCCCACGAGCAATATCCAAGCGATAGTCCGTTTCACGTCAGACACTGGGAAGAACGTTCATAGTCACTGATGACAGCGGATGAGCCAATGTTGAATTCAGGCACTTTTCTCCGAGAGAAATTTCTGTGGCTCCGGGGGTGGGTGGGGGGGGGGAGACATTCTAGAGTTCCGGAGGGGGATTGCAATTTTTGACCGTTGAAAACATAAAATCTCAAATCTTCAGGATGAGACATCTCATTGTTCTGGGGGGGGGGGGGGGACATATACCAAGAACCACCCCCTGAATTCAACACTGGACAAACAGTAAAAATAGTTCCAGTTAGATTTGCTAGCTCGGCCTCCATTATTATTCAAAAATTCCGAATTCACACTAGAAATTCCGGAGAGTTAGTTTTGCTTTATTTGATGACAGACATTTCGTAATTACCTAAAGGAAAAATTCTTCTCTCAGACTTTCCGGTATGAATTAGGAATTTCTGAAAAAGAAGGAGGCCAAACTGGCGATCTTAATTTCGCTGAAAATAGTGAACGAACTGAAGATAAATAATATACTGTCATCAGTGACTACGGATTTATTTCACAGTGTCTGACCCAGGCCCTGATTACCGAGTAGGCACATAAAGCACGTGCTTCCCTTGGAAAACTGTGAAGGGTCCCGATATTGAGAAAACAAGGAGCCCCAAATTTCATATTGAATTAATTCCATTCCAGAATTCTATTTACTTTCTTTTCAAATAACTCATTTATACACATATATATCTTAAAAAAGTGTTTCATAAAAATACCTTTCATAACAAATTAATTTTACAGTTTTCAACCACACATGATCACAGTTATTTAGTTTGGCCATTCTGTTAGATGTATGTTTGATGCCTAATAGATGCATTTTACATATGGAATTTGGCTTGTATGCACAACATAAAAAATTAATAATTTAAATGATTGCCAAAATTTAAGGAAATATTTCAAAATATTGATGTTTTATGTTGTGCATCATGCTGAATTTTAACCTTTATATCCAAGTAGCATATTTATGCTAATACTATGCAAAATAATTTATTCATATATTTTTTTTTTACTGTATCTACTTTCTGTGCATATACTCATATATAGGGGGACATAAAAAAAAGTTGTTTAATGAAATATATGAGAACTCAGCTGAGACTCTCTTTCGAATAATATGTGTAGCATTGGTGAGTTTCCGGATATTTTTTTTAGGAAAAATTTAACAAATTCTTCTGGAATGGAAGGGGGCTCCGAGATGACACTGTGCTTCCTATGGCGTCAGAGGTTAATCCGGCCCTGGTCTGACCACTGAATTACCACTTAAATGTTGTAAGTGCGACCAAGAGAAGTCACATAAAACAGTTAAAACTTGAAAGTATTCAAATAAAATTTTGAAATTATTTCTATGTTGTATTAAATTTTCCTTATGATTGTTTACGACGAGGTTATTGCCATTTGCAATCAGGGTAATTTTGTATCACCCAATATAATAAATCTATGAAAGTCAACGAAAGAGACAAGCCTGGCACTTTCAGCCATGTTGGCCGTCATGTGATCAAGGTAGACTGAAAAGAAGTTCGACTATTAAAGGAAAACTGTCCATCCTTATCACATGACAACTGAGCTGTCTGGAAGTACTGCAACCTGTCTTTTTTGTTAGCTGCGAATAAATCGCAATCCCTGTTACCTTCTGATAAAAATTTTTACATTATACATGTTATGCGAACAATACAACACTCTCAATGGGTTACAGTTGTGCATTCTTAGAAATACATAAGATGTTTAACCGCTTGAAGGGTGGTGATATACCTATCATTTAATTTTAATTAAAATTTGTACCGAAAAATTTGCTTTTATAACTTTAAAAAAAAATTAATTGTATTTATTTATTCTCTTTCATTTATTGCGATTGAATTTTTTTGAAAATTCTGATGAGTTTTCAGCATTACAGAAATGCAATTATATGCTTCTGAAAAGGTTAAGTGCTAACGATGTAGGAACACATATGTGATAATCAGCTAACAGTAAAAAAAATACTAATTATATGAGCGAGTGAGTAATTAATGATTATACAGGATGTCCCAAAAGTCCTTGACACATTTTAAAATTGAATTTAAAATCAAGTAATTATTGCACAGGAATGCGGTTTGGAGTAAAATGCTTCTAACGGTGAAAAATTTTCTTCAAGCGAATGAAAAGAATTAGTTGCAAAGTTCGATCATAGATGGTGCCACTTCTCCGTACGTTTGATCATCTCGTTCCCCCGAATTAACCCAACTCGATTTTTTCTTGTGGGATTATGTCGAAGTGTACGCTTTTGCTATGGCTGACATTGAAGTACTGAAGACGAGAATCACGCATATGATCCAGTCAGTTCCGAAATCAATGCTAGCGAACACGTGGATTAAACTGGAGTTCCGTTTGGATGTGGTTCGAGCTACAAAGAATGCACACATTGAGCAATGCTAATGGATTGCACAAATTATTTCTCTGTAACTGCTTTTGTCAAAATAAAGTGATCTGTAACTGATTGTCTTGAGCTTTAGATACGCCTTTCTGATAATTTAAGGTATAGCGTCATCTATGGCCAAACTTTGGAACTAATTTTTTTATTCTTTTATAGAAAACTTTTCATATTGAGAAACATTTTAGTCCAAACCGCACTCCGGTACGGCAATTACTTGGTTTTATATTCAATTTTAAAATGTGTCAGGAACTTTTGGGACACCCTTATTTCGTTCTCTTTTCTTATCTTTATTTCATATTTATTAACAATTTATTATTCAACTTTTGAATACATTTGTTTTATTGTATAAAAATTTTATTTATATTTTATTATATAAAAAAATATTATATAAAAATTTCTGTATTGTCATTCTAACTAAATCACCAAAAAAAACGTACTTACGTAAAATTATATGTGACTTCAAAATTTGTGCAGTCAGTAATTGTCACTTCATTGGCGTTACCTCCAGGAGTATAGTAATACAGTGGATATAAGGGGTCTTCAAAATATCCATTTTCATCAAATACACCATATCGATATTTCAGCCATTCTCTTGCTAAGGCTATACCTGTAGTAAAAATCGATATTATAATAGCGCAAATCATGTGACTGTCTTACATAGATACGGCAACTGGCCGCTTCGTGTTTCATATGCCAGGCTGCCATCTTTATTAAAAAAAAAAAAAATTTCGAATAAAACCACATAAAAGTTACATTTTTACAAAGATCGTTGAAAAAAATTAATATTTGAGAGATGAGTTACATTCAAAAATGTTTATATACCGAGATAACTTCAGATGAAATTAAGCAGATAGTTCAATATCTCATTCCATGCGCAAGTAATCATGAGAGATTTGTTCTACCATGGACGAAAAATATTAAACACTAGCTGACACGCCCGGCGTTGTCCGGGCCCGTCGATTTTCCCAAACTAATAGCGAATATTTAAAACCTCGATTCATATTAGAATAAAAAAACGAATCTCTCAAAATGAACCTTTGGGATGGATCTTTTCCTATGCCTTAGGAAGCAGAGATCAGGCGTGCTACGCATTGTGTTCCGAACAAAGCTCTTTCCGAGGGAGCCTCAAACACGGGTCCCCGCTATCTGTGGCACCATACAGAAGGCATTCTGTACACGCGCCTGAAAATCTGAAAAGAATCGTAAGCCGAGTTGAAAGAAACAAATTCCGTTGAAATCGGGCCCATAAAACCCGAGATAAGAATGCCCCTTGGCAGTGGAAGGTGGAATTAAAAACTGTAAGAGAATCGTAAGCTAAGTTAACTGAATCACTTCCTGTTGAAATCGGGTCCATAGAATCTGAGAAAAAAATACGCCGTGGACGTTCGAAAATAGTGGCAACTGAAGTCTATATTTAGGAAAGCATATTTTTAAATCTAAATAAAGGGAGAGAAACTTTTCTGGACAAATTCTTAACTCATATCAAGGAACTCTTGCCACAGAGCATAGTGGCAAGCAAACAAACTTAATATTAGATTAAGTTTTTAAACTTTTTTAAATTATGTTTTTAGCCTATTTGACAACGTTTAATTATTAGTTTTCTTTCATATCCCAAACTAGAAAGGAGGTCGGCTTACCTGCTGAATTGAGTATCTTTTTAGTTCAGTTTTTAATAAATGTTCTCCCTAGTTTCGTTGTTTCTTTGAATATTTGTACTGTCGCCGTCAGTTTTTTGCAAAAATTAAGAAAAATTGCCTACCAATTTAAAAAGAAAAGCATATTCGGATGTAAAAATAATTTCTACATTTGCGCTGAAAATTTCAACTCTATAACTTGATTAGCTTTCTTGATTTTAGCCAATTAGTGAAAGTTGTCATTATTTTTATTGTCCTACTGCAAAGCTCTAGCCTCGATGAGAGTTCCCCATGTGCGCATCGTTTTGATTGGACAGTTGCACGAGCCTCGCAGCAGGGTTCATGTCTATTCAGCTTGTGGTTTCGAGGAGAAAAACGTTTTCTTTTTAGTTTTTAATTAATATCTCAGCTGATTATCAAAAATTTTAAATTCTGAGTCTCAGATGCATTCGGACCTGCCTTAGACTATCAGCATACAAAATTTAACTTCTATGTGCGGTAGATTTCACTAGCCATCGCCAACACACAGAGCGAAACTTTTTTCTAGTAGTATAGATAGATGGACGTAATCATTCACAAAGCAAGTTGTCTAGTAGTTTTCACTCGTATTATTTCATGCAATGAATGCAATATTGGCCAAATATTTGGCCAAGATATAGCCACGGCTGGCTTGTTTTTGTCAGTTACAGCCGAACAGTCGGCTATACTGTATAAATAATTCAGAAACTTGACGGTCCAGTTGGTAACCGAATTGTTTCCAATCCTGATCCATAACGCATTCCTTTCTTCAAATAAATGTGTCATTGAGTATAGACCAGCCCTTATAAAAAAAGCTTTTCTGGACAGATTGGGAAAATTAAGATAAAACAATACAGTCAGGTGAAACGAAATATCTAAGTTTTGACTCGATTTAAGCAGCCATTCACCGGATAATGGTTGAAATAGGTCTGAGCAAGAAGAAAAAGCGGTCGTTACAGTATTTCCATACTATCATTTGTGTAGTTTTTGTATTGAAAATTTAATTTATCATTTTTTTTCTAATTTTCAACATTCTTAAATATGAGCACATTTAAAATTACTGATTTTTTTTTATATTATTGTGCATAACATATTTAAAGATTTATTTTCCTAAATTTTACTAGAATTTGCAGTGTATTTATATGGCTGGCTTTCTGATCCTCATTCACTTGGGATAAGACCGGATATCCTAAGGATGTTGAAAAAGAGACAGCAAAACTGCAAGGTCAAGAGTGATTATAGATTTTTTTTAAAAGCTGATAAAGAAATGAACTTCTTTTCTGTAATTTTACAAATTGTTTCTATTATGAATAATGAAGATAAATATTATTTTGTCTTTAAAAAAATGTCGTTAGACTTGTATATAAAATATTGCTAATTAACTTGTTTGTTATTTTCCACAATAAAGAATTTTTTTTTTCTTATAAGATTAACATATTTTTGTGGTTTTGTCACACCCTGGGGATAAAACTGGATTATTAGACTTTTTTTAGAAGAGCATTTTCTATGCAAATGTATTAACCTAATCAGATATTTACAATGATGTTATTGAATAAAATAAATCCAGAGTGTTTATATGGAATTTCATTAAATTCTGTAGGAAATTCTGGCTTTACCAAGCAATTTACAATAAGGTATTTAATTTTATTCTATACTTTTGCTTACAATTAAATTTTACTTTTAAAAGACAACCCCTTGTCTGTTCAATGGCAGATCCAATTGGGAGGTCACAGGGATCATGACACCCCGCCTCCTCTGAGCGAAGAAAATATCAAAGGAATATTTTTTAAATGAAAAATATATTAAAGTCTTTCAAATTTCCTCCTTGAAAAACAATGCGAATCTTTCTGACTCTTTAAAGCTCTTCACAAATCCAAAATAGGTAATATTTGACACATCCATGAAGTAATTTTTAATTTCATAATCTGCAGGACATTTGTAAGTGCACATTCAAAAACTGTGTGACTGAATAGCGTTATCCATTTTTCGATAAAGACAAAGAATCTTTCGTGAAATCTCAGTAAAAGGCGTGGATTTAAATTGAATTTCAGCCTGCGACAGACAATCGTTCGCTCGTGACGGCATTTCTGTAAAGTCCTAAAAATTGACTTAAAATGCTAATTTTCTGGATTTGTTTTACTTTAACAAAAAAATTGGAAATTCTGCATATTTTGGTATCTGAATAAAATGTGTACATTTTATATTTTTAAGAATATTAATGCAATTTTTTTTTTTTTTTTTTTTTTTTTTTTTTTTTGTATTTACGAATGAAAATGACTTTGCAAATGTATCAGAAAAGTAGCCATTTTAGTTATAGGAACAGCCTTCAGTATAAAAACTGCTTATTAAGATATGTGCCCTCCCCCCTCAAAAAAAAGGAGCCATGACCCTCTTCCCCCCTCTAAATGGAAGGCTGGATCCACCCTTGTGTCTGTTCCAAAAAACTTGTTTCAAATTACTCAAATTATAAACTTTTCACACTTAAAAATAATAATATAATTTTTATGTTCCTACGAAAGAAATTCATTATATTTTCACCTCGAATATTTTATCACAACAAGTCCTAATTTATTTTGCAATAAAAAATGCAAATAAAAATATTCGCTGCATTATATCAGTTTCGTTTAATCCTTATAATATTATAAATGTCAAAGTGTGTCCGAAAGTTTGAATGAAGTCAATGTCAAAACGAGTGTGTTGCATCATAAAAAATATAATGCATCATTTCCCATTCAAATTAATTTAAATAATATAATTTATTTCAATTTTACAACTTAAATTAACATTTTCAAACACCTAATTTCTAATCACAAGTTTTAAACTTATAATGTAAATTTTAATGATAAATAATTCAATATTTCCTTATTTTTCAATGTAAACATTATCTCTTATTAAGATTATTTAAGTGCAATTAGTATTTTATTATATTTCAGTAATTTAACTTTCAAATTTCTTTCAACATACATCGCGAATGTGTAAACACATCGGAATTTTCTAAGTCTAAAATATAAAAAATAGAAATCTTTTATTTATCAATATTTCCCTTTTAAATTATATTATGTGGATAGAAATATTTATTTCTAGCCGATTGCAAAATTTTCAGTGACTTGTGATAAATACTTTGGCAGAAATACGCAGAAATGTATTTTCAATCTTTTCTCATTTTTAATTTCGGCGCGCGACGCCATGAGATCATTCTTTCCGACATTTTGAAAGTTCCAACAAGAAGGGTATTCCCCTTTGCCAAACAGACGCTTAGTTCAAAACCGGACGTCTGCTAAATCGTTTAACATTCCTTTTGGAACACGCACGTTGTGTGTGACGTCAGGCGCGGGGAGGATAGGCGTTTTTAATTGGCTGGCGCGCTCTGTAATGGCTTTTCATGTTTGAAACTGGGTTCTGGAAAAGTCATCATTCTTCACCAGGGAGCCGTTAAAGCAAGTAACTTGTGGGGGCTGCGACGCCGTGCTTTTTTAGCCGGCTGTTGCAGCTGAAGAGTTCGGCGAGCCAGTGAGAAGAGATCGACGTTCAGTTAGGCCTTGGCGGCCATATATCATCTAAAAGAAATATAATTTTTTCCTTCAAGAGGCATTTCTAAGTAAATTTCATAGAACATTAATTGGAAGCCTTGAATTGTTCTGCTCATCGACATTTTATTATTCTTCGATTCTTCTTTGCTATAAAAACATGAATTGATTATCTGTTTTTTTTGTCGATGCGATAAATTGTAAATTGCCTATGTAACGAACTGAAATCGTCAAAATCTGCATTCCTGAAGGAAGTTCTGAAACATCCTATTTCCAATTTTCCAAATCCGTAACTTTTCATTCGGTTCGGATTCGCATTTAATAAAAAGAAATAGAATCTACATTCCTGAAAGAAGTTTGTCTACAGCATGTTCCCAGTTCTCCAAATACAAGAGTCCTTCTACGACCCTAGTTGGACTTTACATTCCTGAACTTTAATCCCTAGTTTGACTTCACATTCCTGAACTTTAATCCCTAGTTTAACTTTACATTCCTGAACTTTAATCCCTAGTTTGACTTTACGTTCCTGAACTTTATTCATTTTGGAGGCCTTAAAACAAAAAGAAATATTACGTAAACTTCTGCTTTTTCTTAGATGACAATATGTCTCTAATTGTCTAAAATTATAGTAAATTTTACATTCACTTTGATAATCTTTACATAATTCATAATGTAAGAATGCATTCAAATCAGCAAATTTTATATATGTTTAAATAAACGTCATTTGTGAATTATCTTTCTGTGTTCAAGTACTTGGGTGAGTGTTTTCTTTTCTTTATTTTTTTTTTCAGTTACGGTACATTTATGGTGCCGTTAACTTAGTGATTTCATTCTTGGAGTTATTGTTTTAAGCCTTTTTAATATTAATTTTTTCTTTTCACTCATAGGCATTAATTGATGCCATAACTTTAAAGATCGGAGATCGGGTTTCATTACTTTTTCATGATAATAGATAAAGTATATTTATTAATTAACTTATTAATTATTTAATCATTTATTTTAAAAATAATACTCACTAAACTTATATATTTTTTTTCTCTCTATTTCATGTGCGGACCCCATATTGGTGCAATATATTTTTAAA
Source organism: Maratus speciosus (assembly GCA_963932465.1). Taxonomy (NCBI): domain Eukaryota; kingdom Metazoa; phylum Arthropoda; class Arachnida; order Araneae; family Salticidae; genus Maratus; species Maratus speciosus. The sequence continues at coordinate 379,806,944 of OZ010791.1, forward strand.
ATATACATGATTTATATTTTTATTTATTTTCCTTTTAAGATTTGATTCTATAAATATATGTAAAGAAAAGAAATTTGATTTTTCAAAGATTTATTTGCTAATATTTTTTCATAAATTGAAAAAACGAAAACTTTATATATTACGCTTTGAATTTATAATGATTTATTGTTGCATGTTTTGATATTTGTAGTTATTGTGTTCCTTTTTTTCTATTTTGGGGGATTTGTACATTTTTGCATATATTTATTTAGTTTAACTGTATTGCACATTAATATGCATTTTTAAAAAAAGTAATCTTCCATTTTTTTTATAATTTTTTTTCTTTCCTTCATCATTTTAACAAATTTTTCCATTATTATTTTTTTATTTGCTTTGCTTTAAGATAATTTATTTGTCATACATCAGTGTTTTAGTATACCTTTTGATTTTTCACGTGTATACAAATTATTACGATATGGCAAATGATTTGCAATTAAACGCGCTTATGGCAGCGATTCCCACTTTCCATGGAAAAGAAGGGGAAAATGTACATTTTTTCATTAAAAACATTAGTGATGTCTGTAACATACAGAATTGGAACGACGAGAATCGTATTCTACTCTTCCGCCTGTATTGTAGAGACAAGGCGCAGGAATATGTTGCGAGCGATCCAGAAATTAACAATATTGATAATTTTGAAAATTTTGTGCGTTTATTTAGAGCAAAATTTAGCAGAGAAGAGAATTTCCAGGAAACCTCTTATCAGTTCTCAAATATAAGACAAAAACCTAAACAGACAGTGAAGGAGTTGGCTGAGGTAGTAAAAAAATTAGTCAATCGATTGGTTCCGAACGCTGAGGATATTCCTCAAATGGTCATTCTAAAGCAAAAATTGATGTTTAATAAATTGCTCGAAGCTCTTAGACCGGATATTAAAACAGAGGTACTTAAACTTGGAAAGGAAAATTTCGATGATCTGGTTTCTAGTGCTATGGATTGCGAAAAAGCTTTGGAACAGCAATGCTCTTTCTCAGTCAACACCATCAACGCGACGCAGGTTTCAAACAACAGCAGTCAGGACTCGTTGATTACAATTTTGTTGAAACAACAAGAAAATTCAAATAAATTATTGCAGAGTATGGTGGAGCAGTTAAAAGGATTAAAAGAAGAGCGGACTGTTTGCCATATCTGTAACAAACAGCATAATACGCGCGATTGCTGGTTTTTTCCGTCTTTGCATAATAGGGGATTTTTTTCGCCGCAGCAAAATTTTTCTGGTCAGGGTAACAGTGCTGCTAATCAAGCAAGTAATTTTTTAAGTCCTAACAGTAATTCTCCAAGTAATGATAGATATTTTGAGAATCAGGGCAGAAACTTTGCTGGAGATTTTAGAAGAGGTAGCGATAACAATGTGCAGAGATTCAATAGGGGCAGAGGTAGAAATAATTATCGACCATATCGTGGCAGAGGCAGAAGAAATAATTTAAACTTCTAGAGGGTTCTGATGATATTTTGCACAATTTTTCCCCTCAATCTCACAGAGCCCTAGATGATAAATTTTTGCACGAGGGTATGAATTATTCTGATACTGCTGTTAACATTCCCAAATCACTTATGTCATGTTTTTCTGATGATTCTCCACTTCCTTTAATTAAATTAACATTTGGAAAACATAACTTTATTGGTCTTCTGGATTCTGGTGCAAATCTTTCTCTTATACAACCTAAAACTATTAACTTACTTAAACAAAACAATAAACTTAACTTTTTATCTAGATCTGTAAACATCAAGACCATCAATAATTCCAGTGTTCCTTATTTTTCTGCTGTACAATTAAACTTTAAAATTCGTAATAAATGGTTCAGCAATGTGTTTTTCGTTACCCATGATAATTGGCACTCTAACTACCAAATTATTCTCGGTTATGATTTTTTAAACCGAAATAAAGTTTTGTTAGACTCTGCCAACTCTCAACTTATCATGGGAAACCTCACATTTCCTTTCGAAAATAAAAATCCTGATACTACTCAAACTTCTAATTTTAACAATGAAAATCTAAGTTCCAATGACAATAATACTATTCATGATATTCCAAATTCCAATGCTGAATCATATGAAAATATTAATTCTGTCTCTAACGATATTAATCATGAAGATTCCAAAAACTTTGTCACACCAGCTAACCGTGTCATTATTCGGCCAAATCATGGCAGGATTATAAGACTTAAAGCATTACATAAAATTAACAATTCATTTAACTATTTATTTGTTCCATTAACTACCAAATTGCCACTAAACTTAGATCTTAGCCTTCATGAAGCAAATGTTAACAATTCTATTCTTCTGTATGTATTCAACAACAATAGTCAAAAAATTGTCCTCAACAAAAATACTAAATTAGGTTACTTAAAACAAATTTCTAAAGATCAAATTTCTACGCATGACAACAGTAAAACATACCAGGTAAATTCGCTAATTTGTGATGATATTTTAGAACTTCGTAAAAATGAACTAAAAGCTAATAATTTTCAAGTTGATCACTTACCTGAATCAGATAGGAAGAGAGTTCTCAAACTTCTTATGAATAATTCAGCTGTTTTTTCTTCTTCATACAGTACACTGGGATGTACAGATAAAGTTGTTCCTCAGTTTAACTTACTGCATGATTTTGCTTTACAAACAAAACCATATCCCATTCCTAGAATTGCCAAGGAGTTTGCTAGAAATGAAATCGCTGATCTTCTGAAGGCTGGCATTATAGAAAATTCAACCTCAAACTACTGTTTTCCAGTCATTTTTGTTAAAAAGAGGACGTTACCTACTGATGACCCTAACAAACTTAAATTTCGTATGGTTATCGACTATCGATTACTTAATGCAATAACTGAACCTTATAAAATTTGTTTACCAAAAATCAACGACATTATGCAAAATATATCGGGCAAAAAATTCTATACTGTTCTGGATTTAAAAGCCGCATTTTTCAAATTCTTCTTCAACAGAAGGATAGGGCCAAACTGGCATTTGCAACGGAGTATGGGAATTATCAACCTAAACGCCTGCCATTTGGATGTGTGAACTCAACTTCTTATTTTCATACTTTAATAAATAACTGCCTTAGCTCATTAAGAGGTAAAAATGTTCAATATTTTCTAGATGACATAATTGTTGCTGCTGATTCGTTGGAGGAAATGTTAATATGGTTGCAGAAAGTTTTTGACAAATTGAGAGAATTTAACCTCACTTTAGACCCTAAAAAGCTTCAAATATGTAAAGAACAAATAACATACCTAGGTTTTAAATTACACAAAAACGGTCACTCTCCTTCTACTGATAATGTAAACAAAATCAATAGATTTCCCATTCCTACAAACCTGAAACAAGTTCAAAGTTATCTGGGTATGATAAATTATTTCCGTCATTTAATTTTCGATTTTGCAAAAATAGTACAACCTATTGTAAATTTAACGAGAAAAAAGGTAAAATTCTTCTGGAGCAAGGACTGTCAAAATGCTTTTCTCAAGATTCAGGAAATTTTGCTTACTAATCCAACAGTTAAAAATTTTGATGATAGTAAGGATGTTTATTTGGTTACTGATGCATCTATGGTTGCAATTTGCGGAATTCTTATGCAAAAACACAATGACAAATTCTACCCCATTGAATTTTATTCCAAGCAATTAAATCAGGCAGAATCTAAATACCCTTCAATCAAACGTGAATTTTATGCTATCTATTCCTCTGTTAAACATTTTTCTGAATTCTTGTACGGTAGACAATTCAAAATTCTAACAGATGCTAAAGCTTTAACTTACCATTTAAACCTAGAAAAACAGGCTGAAATTATAACTAGATGGCTTTTATATTTGCAGAGTTTTAATTTTAAGGTTGAGCACATTCCTGGGCTTGTTAATCCAGCCGATTTTCTTTCTCGTGTCGTGGACCTTCCTAATAACCCTAATTTATATGTAAATGCATTAAATATTTTTATACCTACTAACGACTCACTAACTACTGAAAATATACTAAAAGAGCAGCAAAATGATGAAAAACTTAAAGAAATCCGGGAAAAAATAATTGCCAAAACATGTTCTAACACTAATTACTCAATCAATCCTAATAACGATCTTTTAATGTTTGCTAAAAAGAAATCTGGTAATGTCAATAGAGTAAAGAAAATCGTTATTCCTAAAACATTAATCAATAGTTGCATTGCCCTTGCTCACCAAGCTCATTTTGGAATGATAAAAACGGTTGAGACAATTTCCAGGAATTATTTCTGGCACGGAATGGTTCAGGATGTTCAAAATTTTGTAAATAACTGTGAAAAATGTCTTCCCTACAAAAGTAAACAAACCAACACAAAACCTTCCTTCATTTCCAAGTGTGAATTAGCTCCCGGAGAGATGCTTGCAATAGATATTGTGGGTAAACTCCCCAGGTCACATGACGGTAAATTTTTTATTCTCACCATCGTTGACCACTATTCACGCTTTCTGGAAGCTATTCCGCTTAGAGATGCTACTTCTCCATCTATAATTAAAGCTTTAAACGACTACTTTTCGAGGTTTGGTATACCAAAAATTATATTATCTGATAACGCCAAAAACTTTACCTCTGATGTCTTTCTAACCTTTCTTAAATCTCTCAATATCAAACGTAGAAATTCGTCCATTTACTTCCCGAGGTCGAACGGTGTTATCGAACGTATTCATCGATCCCTGAAAGAATCAGTTGCTTCACTATCTGATCAAATAATTGAATGGTCTGATAGATTGAAATTTTTTGTGCTTCACTACAATAATTCTAAACATTCTGTAACTAATTTTAGTCCTGCAAACTTATTTTTTGGCAGAGATTTAAACTTACCTATTGATACTTTCTTACCACCTAAAGATGCTGAAGAACCCTCCCAATACTTTAAACAACAACAAGAACATATCAAAACAACCAGAGAATTAGTTAAACTTAATGAACAAAAATATTTTAAAATGAATGCAAAATTTCTTAAAGGTCGTTCTCCTCCAAAGTTGAAAATTGGCGACAAAGTTTATTTAAAGAATTTCAATCATACTAATACTTTCCATGCAAAAAATTCAGGTCCTTTTAAAATTATCCAGATATGCAATAACGATAACTATCAAATTCAACATATGACTGATCCAACAATCAGAATTATGACGGTGAATGTATCAAAACTCATCTCAACAGATGTTAGTTTTATTTGTTTTCTACTCACTTAATTTTCTTTTGTTATGGACATTTTAATTTTTTTGGGGGCACTACAATCTTCCTACAAATGTAAATCCCATTTTTTCTAATTTCCATTTTAGTGTCTTCATATGTATATATATCTCTCTGAATTACAATTTTTTTTTAAACAATACAGTGGTAACATCTGTATCAATTCTATGAGTTTTCAATATTTTGCTGGCGAAATACTAGTGGTCACGGAATGTAAGCGCTTACGTACTGTCCATTACTGTTCACTCATACAATTGATTAAGCATACTGATTTATTGATTTCATTATTTTACAATTCTATATTTTATAATAGGTACTATCCTTCATCTAATTTTTTTTTCTACCTTAATTTAAATGATGGGAATGCAATATTATGTTGCCACAGATTTTTTTTTTTTTGTATGTTCATCTTTGTTAATTTTTGAACAATATATATCCATATCATATTGAAATTGAAGGGTGATCTCAACATATAAACTTTTACTGCTTATCCATGTGATGTTTTATTTTAAATTTAATTATAGGATCCTATATAACCATTATTAAAAATTATGAGAAAATATATATAAAAAAATTAATATATTTTTGAGACAACTTTAATAAATTACAAATAAAAAAAAAATACAAATGAAAATTTATATATGTTCCAGAAATTATATGAAAAATTATCAATGCTCAAATCTCCTAGCTGCAGCTCTTTGAATACTAGTGGAGATATTTTATGAGAATACGATGGAGCAACTGCTCTAAGTTATTTCTCTTTTTCTTTCAGTTCCCAACAAATTTATAGCGAGCACACACAGAAGGTAAATTCGGCATAGCTTGGGGCAAAAAATAATCACAAAATTAGTACCCTTCCGATAAATCCTTCAAGGTGCAACTATTCATAATTTAAAGGGAATAACATTTTATATTGTAAATTTCAGTGTCCAAGATCACATATGATCTATTTTAAAATTCACAGTTTAATGTTTTAAATTTTTTTTAATTTAATGGGCACAACTATCATTCTGAACAATGTACATTTGTTTTTTGTTCAAGAAATTGATGGTATTTTACAATGTAAACAAAATAAATACTACAAATAATGATATACAGTTGTCTCAGCTACATCACAATTGCAGTATTATCCTGTTTTAATTTTATTGGTTTGATTTTGCAATACTTGAAAACTTTATGCAGCATTTTGTTTGTTTTTTTAAATATGATTACACATATAGTTTTATTTTTATCATAGTTGCAATATGTCTACTGTTAGGGGTTTGCACATGAAAAGATTACATTTTTATAGGCCAATTGGAACCTCACCCATGCAGTGTTTTGTTTATATATAAATTTTAGTGGTTTGTTTCTACCTGTACCATGTTTGTTATTGTTTGATATTGTGTTACAATTCTATTTCTACTTGTACTGTGTATTCTTGTTTGGTATTGTGTTTATATATTTGTTTTGTTGTATTGTGCTTATTGTTGTTTAATATTGTGTAGTTTACCTTTAAATTTGCATAGAATTATCTGCGATGGTTCATCTTTTCGAACCTGTCAGCTAAAAAATTTTTTTTTATCCTTTTTTTTCTGCTACCGGGAGATAAAATGTTGCATCATAAAAAATATAATGCATCATTTCCCATTCAAATTAATTTAAATAATATAATTTATTTCAATTTTACAACTTAAATTAACATTTTCAAACACCTAATTTCTAATCACAAGTTTTAAACTTATAATGTAAATTTTAATGATAAATAATTCAATATTTCCTTATTTTTCAATGTAAACATTATCTCTTATTAAGATTATTTAAGTGCAATTAGTATTTTATTATATTTCATTAATTTAACTTTCAAATTTCTTTCAACATACATCGCGAATGTGTAAACACATCGGAATTTTCTAAGTCTAAAATATAAAAAATAGAAATCTTTTATTTATCAATATTTCCCTTTTAAATTATATTATGTGGATAGAAATATTTATTTCTAGCCGATTGCAAAATTTTCAGTGACTTGTGATAAATACTTTGGCAGAAATACGCAGAAATGTATTTTCTATCTTTTCTCATTTTTAATTTCGGCGCGCGACGCCATGAGATCATTCTTTCCGACATTTTGAAAGTTCCAACAAGAAGGGTATTCTCCTTTGCCAAACAGACGCTTAGTTCAAAACCGGACGTCTGCTAAATCGTTTAACATTCCTTTTGGAACACGCACGTTGTGTGTGACGTCAGGCGCGGGGAGGATAGGCGTTTTTAATTGGCTGGCGCGCTCTGTAATGGCTTTTCATGTTTGAAACTGGGTTCTGGAAAAGTCATCATTCTTCACCAGGGAGCCGTTAAAGCAAGTAACTTGTGGGGGCTGCGACGCCGTGCTTTTTTAGCCGGCTGTTGCAGCTGAAGAGTTCGGCGAGCCAGTGAGAAGAGATCGACGTTCAGTTAGGCCTTGGCGGCCATATATCATCTAAAAGAAATATAATTTTTTCCTTCAAGAGGCATTTCTAAGTAAATTTCATAGAACATTAATTGGAAGCCTTGAATTGTTCTGCTCATCGACATTTTATTATTCTTCGATTCTTCTTTGCTATAAAAACATGAATTGATTATCTGTTTTTTTTTGTCGATGCGATAAATTGTAAATTGCCTATGTAACGAACTGAAATCGTCAAAATCTGCATTCCTGAAGGAAGTTCTCAAACATCCTATTTCCAATTTTCCAAATCCGTAACTTTTCATTCGGTTCGGATTCGCATTTAATAAAAAGAAATAGAATCTACATTCCTGAAAGAAGTTTGTCTACAGCATGTTCCCAGTTCTCCAAATACAAGAGTCCTTCTACGACCCTAGTTGGACTTTACATTCCTGAACTTTAATCCCTAGTTTGACTTTACATTCCTGAACTTTAATCCCTAGTTTAACTTTACATTCCTGAACTTTAATCCCTAGTTTGACTTTACGTTCCTGAACTTTATTCATTTTGGAGGCCTTAAAACAAAAAGAAATATTACGTAAACTTCTGCTTTTTCTTAGATGACAATATGTCTCTAATTGTCTAAAATTATAGTAAATTTTACATTCACTTTGATAATCTTTACATAATTCATAATGTAAGAATGCATTCAAATCAGCAAATTTTATATATGTTTAAATAAACGTCATTTGTGAATTATCTTTCTGTGTTCAAGTACTTGGGTGAGTGTTTTCTTTTCTTTATTTTTTTTCAGCTACGATAACTAGTAAATATAATTTTATTTGATCTTATATAATTTAAAATAATTCTTAAAAACCACATTTAGCAATGTCAACCACTTACGTCATCGGCTGTAGTGTAATTTTGAGCTTATGAATCGGAATTAATTTTGTTCAATTCAAACTTTGGATTGAATTCCACTCTCCAATTCATTAAGCCCAGCATTACAGTACAGAGTGAATTAATGTCTTTGTACCTTTGCATGTACATAGATTAGAAACCAGAAATGAACATAGGCTGTGCTTCATTTATTTTATTGAAATAATTTTCTTTATATTTCAAAATTTCATTATTTTTCATACAGAATCAATTGACAATTTTTCTGAAAATTTAACCATCTTTCATTTTTCGTTGCCAAAAAATAAAAACCCGGAATAATAATTTCTCCTGAGTAATTAATTTTAAATTGAAGGACTTTCATGCGAAAAAAGAAAGTGAAATAAATAAACTTAGAATAGATACTTTCAGTATGACATGAAGTCAATCTTAACGTTTTGCTTGGAAACTGACTCCAAACAATCGGTTGCTACGATGTATTTTCTATTTCATGATTATATTTTAGTTATAATTTATAGATATATCTCACAGATAAGTTTTTTAAGGGGACCGGGTAAGCTCTATCTCGGCCATGTTAAAATACACCAACTTTATGTACCTTTTTCTCAGAAATGGTGAAAGATACAGATCTAGATTTTTTAGAGTAGTTTGAATAATATTCTTTACGTATTTTAACAGACCATTTTCTTTCGAAGTGAAACTGAAAATTAATTATTAATTATTTATTGAAAGACATTTTTAAATTAGCATTTTTAGTAAGTTTTCATTTCCTAAAATAAATAATTCTCAACAAATCATTAAATCCCTGTGTTAAAGTATGCACTATAACATAATATAAGTACTTATTTAGAAAAATCTGAGATCTTAAGTTTAATAGATATTGATGCCGAAAATGATGTCATTATTAACATCAAAATCCTGAATAAAAAATTCTTCTCAACAATTAATTTTCTATTAAAGATTTTTACGTCAAAATGAAAATGGAAAAGAAAAAAAAATTAAGAATAAAAAAAAAAGATGAATATATCGTCATACTGGAAATAAAACAGAAATGTTCAAGCATTTCTAACTAATATAAGTTGCATGGATCTGAATAAGTACGGAAAGCAAAAATATACAAATTTGACACCAAATACCAACTAAAATACACTCTTCAAATATAATTCTCCCAGCATTGTTTTTTCATTTTACGAAGAGAGATTCGTTGCCATTTTACTTGGCCCTCTTTTTTTCATTGGTTGAAGTTTCATTTCGCAAGTGTTTATCTTATTTGGCACAAAATTTCACTTTTTTATGACTGAGCTATATTAAGGCCCTATAAATAAGAAATACGACCGTATCCTCTGTTATAAAATGTGATAAAGAGTTGGTTAATTACGCATATACGTTTTTCATTATCAGGAGTGAAACGATTTTCTTAATTAATGTATTTATCTAAATTAATTTTTCAACTACATTTCAGCAGTGAAATTACGCTTGAAATTATTGAATATTAATGATGTGAATTATCACACTGCTAACAAAGCGTAAACCAACTTAGTGAAAAATGTCCAAGCCGGGAATCGAACCCGGGTCCCTGGAATAGATCTCCAGTGCTCTACCACTAAACCACAAGGACGATGTCCAGCTTGGCATTTCTCACTTATATAAGTCGGTAAGGCTGCTACCGCAGCACAAGATGGAGAAGTCTTCATGAGCACACATTCTAGCGGCGTAACATGAGACGCAAATAAACCCAGCATCGGTGAATATACAATTTAAATTAATTTTTCAACTACATTTCAGCAGTGAAATTACGCTTGAAATTATTGAATATTAATGATGTGAATTATCACGCTGCTAACAAAGCGTAAACCAACTTAGTGAAAAATGTCCAAGCCGGGAATCGAACCCGGGTCCCTGGAATAGATCTCCAGTGCTCTACCACTAAACCACAAGGACGATGTCCAGCTTGGCATTTCTCACTTATATAAGTCGGTAAGGCTGCTACCGCAGCACAAGATATATATATATAACTTATATAAGTGACTTATATAAGTTATATACGACTTATATAAGTGAGAAATGCCAAGCTGGACATCGTCACTGGAGATCTATTCCAGGGACCCGGGTTCGATTCCCGGCTTGGGCATTTTTCACTAAGTTGATTTACGCTTTGTTAGCAGTGTGATAATTCACATCATTAATATTTAATGTATTTATCTTTTCTTTTAATGCTACGTGAACGATGTCACGGGTAACTGCTAGTACTATATACATTTCAAATAAAAGATAAGATATAAAATGAATTATTTACGAATGAACTTTGCGCATGTTTCTTTTGATGCTCTGAAAGGAAGATAAATTCAACTTTTTTCCTGTTTTAGTCACATCACAATTTTTTATGTGTTTTTGATAGTGTTAAAAAAACACTACTTTCATTTTAATTTATTGAAACATAAACTGATTTTCAAAGGAAAAGATATGTGAAATTTTCAAAACTGTTTTTATTTTCATTTTTATTTCATTCGAGGAATTACTGTGCATTTCAAAGTTTAAGATAAGAAGCTACAAAATGTAAAAACGTTAGTCGATATTCAATCACTAAATAAATATTTTGTGATTACCAACGCTTCTTATCTTGACATTTTTATTTTTAGATCGATAAAATGTTGCATCATGTTTAAGGCAGAATTTTTTTTTTCTCGACTGTAAATCGTGTTCGGCTTAATACGCACTGAAGTTTTATTCTTTAAGAAAATGTGATATATTTTACAGTTCCTTTTCAAGGTAATGTATCAATAACGATTTTTTTCCCACGAATATGCAAAATAACCCAACTTCACATCGATGCTAAACACTCTCAATCAAGTACATCCAGCTTCTATCCTATGAGTCACATATGGCTCAAAACAAATACATTTGCAGCCCCGACAATGTAACGGTGTGTAGCACAAATTTTAATACAAATTTCGTAGCTTAATTTTTAAACTTTCAAATTACTCAGAGTTATATATAACGAATCACAGCAGTTGCATTTGCTGTACCAATGTAAAAAAATCAAATTACTGCATCGCATAAAAAAATATAACAAAATTGTATTTCTTGTATTACAACTAAATTTGAAATCATATTTGCAGATTTTAAATCTTTTGGCAAGCGAGGTATTTCAATGATTTCTTCTATTAGCTAAAAAAAATCAAACGCAAATGAAAGTGTTCACGATCAAGATATAATGCGATTCCGATATATTTTGCTCTGTTTATTTTAATTTGTGTAATGTGTTAGGTATAATGTTTCTTATTCTTTTATATTTTTTTATTTGAATCTTATGAAGTAGAGAAATACTAGATTTTAAGGAGCACCTTTGCAATAAAGACCATGCGTAATCTCAAGATTAGAGATCCCAAAATATCCTCATAACAGTTTATTTCACATTCCAAAAAATCTTTTTTTTCTTTCGTTTTTTTTTTAATTCCTATTTTCAGGATTGATAAAAATTTATGTAGAAACCTGCAAATTTCTAGTCACAAAAATATTGAAAATAAATAAAAAAGTTCCAATTTCCCAATAATTATCTCGCATGGTAAAGTTGTTTGAAATGGTTTATCTGAGTTGATAGATTTTGCGTATTTTAAATCCCTTTGATCTTTGATGCAAATTTATTCCTGAGTAGCACATTTAACTGTTTCAAAATTTACATTACAAATTTGACTACAATTCCTAACATAATCTTTTATTTCGGATTTTTTTAGGGGTTACTTTGATGGCATAACGAAACCTATGTTGGAATTTCGCGAACGTGTATTTTAACTTTTCCTAACATAACTAATGACAAAATTTTGTAGAAGTGGTAATATATCTAGCAATATAACAGAGTGTTTAAGAAATGCAACTTATTATGTATCACAATGTATCTGCTAATAATTGTCCTCTTCTATTTTTCTTTTCGGGTTTAACAAATAATGGCTGAAACCAGACTAGCTTTCAGTGAAGGAATTTTATCCTAAAATACAGGCTTATTACAAATGAATCATCGATTTTTGATACGTTACTTCGTGCGAACTAGGAAACGTATATGTTTCCATAACAACTTAAACGAGAGGGCGTTAACTACAGTTTCGCGCTACGTATGTGTCATACGCGTATGGTTGCCATGGTTGCTGTGCGAACGTCATATTCAAAATGGCGACTGGACAGCTGAAATTTTCTACACAGCTGACTGTGGAACGGAAAGTTCGCGGCTAACACGATTTTTTGATCTCTTGGGACTACGGATGAAACTCTCTCTCTAACTCGGTTCACTGTTTCTTCAGTAACGCTTGGTCGGCCGGAACTTTTGCGTTTACATAAACAACCGGTTTCTTTGAACTGTCGATACCAGCGCAGTATGCTTTGTTGGGTTGGTGGTATGCCTTCCTGATTGCTCTCTGAACAGTTATAAGCGATTCACACTTTGAAAATTCTAGTACACAAAATGCTTTCTGCTGTCCAGTCGCCATTTTGAATATGACGTTCGCGCAGCAACCATGACAGCCACACGCGCATAACACATACACAGCGCGAAATTGAAGTTAACGCCCTCTCGTTTGAGTTGTCATGGAAACATATAGGTTTCCTAGTTCGCACGTAATAACGTATCAAAACCCGATGATTCATTTGTAATAACCCTGTATTGCTGAAGTTCGAAAAGGTAGCTGAAGTGCAGAAGATGGATATCTTTGAAAAAGATATTGCAAATGAAGAATTTATTCATTTTCCAACAATTCTTGAATATAAAAAGAATAATTATGAAATACACACTACGGAGTTCCTAAGTTTTATGTCAGATCTTTGAAGGAATTTGAAGCGAGATTCCAAGATTTTGCAGAGATAGGTAAACTGTCTCAATTCTTTAAATCGCCTTATGAAGTTGCTCTAGCTGCAGAATGGACTGATGTGGCTGCGAAGTTGTTCAGTCTTGGAAAACCTTTACTTCAATTAGAGATAATTGACTTGCAAGAAGATATTTCTTTGCAAATGTATAAAACTGCATCCCCTGAAGAATTTTGGGGTAAACATGTTTCCGAAAAGTATGAAAATGGCAAAAAACTAGCTATTAATCTGGTTACTATGTTTGGCTCCACATACGTATGTGAAACAACTTCCTCCAAAATTAATTTTTTGAAGAACAAATATCGTTCAAGGTGAACGAACGCCCACCTTGAAGACACTCTTTGCATTCGCTGTTCACCACGTGAACTAGACCGCAAGTGTAATTTTTCATATTAGTTTTTCAACGAATACCTGCCTTTTCTATTTTATTATGTGTATGTAAAAATAAAAATTAAAAAGTAATACGTACTTATATTACTTGTGTGTTTTTTTCTCTGGGCCTCAATAAACTTTTTCAAAGGTATTCGGACACCACTTAAAATTACTTGCCGACCCCTGTTCTAGATCATTAAAAAGCAGAAATCTTAGGAATTACTAATAACGAGCCTTCCCTGAATTTATCATTGATTAGGAAAAGTTAGAAAAATTCATATTTTCGAAATTTCCTCATTAGTTTCCGGATTCCACATAAGAAAGTTTGAAATTCCGTGAATAGAAAATTAGGTTCAAAGTATTATTCTTTTATAAAAACACAATTATTTCTATGTTGGATAAGATAAATAGTACAGATATTTTAAAATGTTACCTTTCGGAAATTCGTTAAGTTCATGAAAGAATGCAGTTGGAAGAATCATCTGATATCCTGGTATACCACAGCTTCCATATTGCTGTGCAAAAGGGAATTTTCCGAATACTGTATCTCCTGTATTATCGATTAAAATATCTGCCATTAGAGAGTTGCTTGTGAAAGACTCCTCGACAGTTAGACTATATTCTGATACATCCCAAGAATAGGGTATTTCAAGTGTCACTTTAGAAAATTGAAGTCCTATAGCATTGTGCAGAATTTTAGATGCTCTTTCCAGACTAGCCTACATAAATTGAATAAAATGTTCAAATTACAAAAAAAAAAAAAAAAAAAAAAAAAAACATTAGTCAACAAAATAAGAGAAACAAATTTAAGAAAATAAATTGTAATATATAATTTTTTATGTCATTCAGATTTATATCCAAGAAAAAAAAAATTATCTTCTTAAAAAGATGATAAATTTAATACTGAAATATACTGAATAATCCAATTATTACTAAACAAAATCATAATGTACAGAATATATATTTTATTATTTCTTACATTGTTTAGGACCGAGAAGGGACAGATATTAAGATATTTCATTCAGTCAATTCTACATTTAATGTTAAATTTTTTATAACAAATATGGTTAAACTGATTGAATTTTTAAAAATAAAATTCAAACAATGTGATATTTAAATTACCCAAAAAACTTAGATTCCGTTCAAACTAAATCGAAATAAATCTTAGACTATTTTTAAAGATTTGTATTTGGCATGTACCTTATCAATTTGTATTACCCATCATAAATACACGTATAATAAAAAACTTGCGATACAAATTTTTGCAACTTAAAAATTGAAAAAGTCTAAGATTTCGTAAACTGAATGTATTGTTCAAATTACAAAAAATCAGTAGTGATCAAAGTAAGAAAAATAAATTCAAGAAAATGAATTGTAATATATAATTTTTTATGTAATTCAGATTTATATCCAAGAAAAAGACAATTTTCTCTTTAAAAAGATGTGGTAATTTAATACTGAAATATCCTGAATAATACAGCTATTATTAAACAGAAACATAATTTTCAGAACAATTTTTTTAAATTATTTCCTGCATTGTTTAGGCCCGAGAAGGGGTAGATATTAAGATAGTCATTCAGCTCCACGCTGCTTATCGCTTGCGAGCGTAAGAGATTGTGGGTTCGATTCCCGCTGGTTCCATTGCACACACTCTTTGTGTGGAACTCCCAGGATGTATTTCTCTTGTGTTGTAATATTTCCTTGTGCTATCTTGCCTCTGACTTAAAAGCGGGCTCTCATGTCAAGTACACAAGTCATATGTTTGTTGTTCAATAAATAAATAAATGTCATTCAGCTGATTCTACATTTAATGTTAACTTTTTGATAACAAATATGGTTAAGCTAATTGAATTTAAAAAAATAAAAATAAAATTCAAACAATATGATACTTAAACCACCATAAAAACTTATATTACGTACAAATGAAATCGAAATAAATCTTAAGACTTTTTAAAAAGTTTGTATTTGGCATGTACCTTATCATTTTCTGTCACCCATCATAAACATAATACAAAATCTGCGATACAAATGCCCCACCAGTGGCCGAGAGGTTCTGCTCTCGAAGTTGGTAGACGGGAAGTGCTGGGTTCGAACCCAATCGCGCCCGTCGGCCTAATCGTTCGGAGTTTTCGTGGTTTTCTTCGAACCTTGGATTTCCAAGCGTTAATACGGATTAGGTTCCCTTAGAAAGACCCCCCCCCACGAAGGGCACTCCCCCCCCCCCTTTGGGCTTATATCCCTCGTGTTGATAATTGGCCGTCATAAACACAACCAACCAACTGCGATACAAATATTTTCAATTTAAAAATGAAAAATGTCTAAGATCACGTACGTTTAATATATTGTTCAAATTACAAAACATCATTAGTAATCAAAAAAACAAAAATAAATTCAAGAATATAAATTGTAACACATAAGTTTTATGTCATTAAGATTCATATGCAGGAAAAAAAAATCTCTTCTTAGAAAGATGATAAATTTAATATTGAAATATCCTAAATAACCCAATTATTACCTATGTAAAAATGCCCTTTGGCAATTATGTACAATCCTGGAAAAAAAAACAAAAAATCATGCGTCAAGCATAGATTATGAAACACTTTCCAACACATTCAGAATAATGTAGCAAAACTTCAAAGTTTAATAAGTTGAAATGAGATGTCTAATTGAACCATTTGGAAACGTATAGCACATTTGGAAACCCAATTTCAGAAATTTCCATCTACAATCGGAAAATTATTCGAAATCTTTGAGCAGTCCTCTATATGATACATAGATTCGTAATCTATTAACTACATGCATGCAAAAAATCACTCAGTCACAAATTCACTCAGGAAATACATACCTAAGTTGAAAATTCCTCCTTCATCAATTTCAGCTAATAAGGAGAATGGTACGTGAATTCTTTTGTGCAGCCCTATATATGATGTATAGAATTTATACACAACGAATAACATGCAAAAAATAGCGCATACTGAAATTGAAAGCGCACTTCCAGCAATTATTGCTCAAAGACCAGTACTGTAACTGATTTTTTTTTTTTTTTTTTTTTTTTTTTTGTGTGTGTGTGTGTGTGTGTGTGTGTGTATTCCTGTTAAAGGAACCTCAAATGTTATGAATTTCCTATTCTATGGAAATTATCTTGTAGGGAAATTCAGTTATTTATATCAATTTACATTTGAAATAGCTTAAGCTTATGTGATTAAAATACACTGCAAATGATTTTTCCCCATTGACCATAATGTAACGGAATTCTTTCGAGTGCCCTGTAAATGAACTATTAATACTACACACTTCGTATTCAATACTGAACATTCCATGGTAAACATCATTAACATAAATCAATTGCATGAAAATTCGAGTATATTTACGCAAGTTAGAGTGTGGACAGACGGACAAACAAACCGAATCCATAAACACTTTTCAACTTTGTTGGAAAGTGTTAAGAACGCCAACCCCGACTAATTCTTCCAAAAATCATCATATAGAAAAAATATTACTGGTACCAATCTATTTGTAGGAAAATTCACTAATTAATCTTATACTTTAATTTTACTTAGGGGTCGTCTACAAATAGAAATTGTAACAAATTTTTAAATTGTCATTTACTGGCACCTAATTTTGACGTTATATTTGGATTATCCAGCAAATTTGATATTCGGATACCAAACGGGAAGTCATTCGGTAAAACAGCTTTGGATATAATAAAACACGCATACTACAATATACAGTGTGTCCACGTATACCCTGACCGACCTTTATTTTCGTAACCGTTGGTCCTAGATGCATACTTCCAATTACAAAAATGGTTTAAATAAGGTAAAGAATTATTTTTAAAGCGATTTGGGTCAAGAAAAACATTTATTAAAAAATTACGAAATTTAAACTTTTATACGGTTCCCCGGTCCTATAAGTAGTGATATTTAGTAAAAATTTACTTTGACACTAACAAGTAAGATAGAAAAAGTCTCATTCATCTAACATTAAAATTGACGGAGTTATGAAACTTTGAAATGCATGACTTATACCACTTTTTTGCATATCAAAACAGATGATTTCGACCATGCTTTCAAGAGTCATATATGAAGTACTTAAACTTATTTCAAGGTATCTGCAGTTTGAAAGAAATCGTACAACTATTACGATTGAGTTAACTTTTTTAGTTCATTTTGAGATTAGTTAAAGTAATTGTATTTTAACCTATGTTGTATTTTGTAAGGATTTGAGGGTATGATTTCTTTTAACAAAAATTATGTTATCTTCATAAGGTTTTATTTGCAACGATGGTCTTTCCAGTTTAAAATTTGTACTCGAACTTTAACTGACTTTCAAATGTCCGATCGAAGTTAAAATTTTACATACTGACTTAAATCCGACGACAATGTAATTTTATTATGATTTTCGATGCTTACCTTCTTATACATATATTAGAGGATAATACAGAATAATCCGGATAGATTACCGTCAACAAGTTTAAGAAATGTTTTTAGATTAGATAACATAAACTTGCGATGATTCTGTTTTTTAACTTTTATAATTAAGTTTTATGTATTTTTTAACGCTAAAGAAAAAAATTACCTTTACTTTTAACCATCATGTCAGGATTTTTCGCAAATTGTAAATTTCAAGGTTAAAAAATAGCGAAAAATCTGATACTATAAAATAGGTGTAAGACTTTTTTATTCAGTTTAGTTTTATTTAATTCAATAATTTATTCAATTTTGTGGCTTATACTGGGTTTCTTACAGCTAAACAGCTCAGGGGTCCGATGAGGTTGGGAGGGGAGGGGGGATCAATTTTAACTTTGAGCTTTTTAACTTTGATATTTGCGATTTGAGAAAAAGTCCTGACGTGATGGTTTAAAATGAGGGTGATTTTCGGATGCAGCTCTAAAAAATACATGTGAATCAATTTTCAAAAGCTAAAAAACATGGCCCAACCCAAAATTTGAAAGACGGTGTAATCTAACAGCATTTTAAAATATGTATCATTTTTCTAAAGAATTGAGGCTGTTGTTTTTCATCCTTTTATTTAACAAAAATTCTGTTATTCTTATCCTCTTATATGTTCTGTACAAATTGTATATTTGCATTAATATCTCAGAATGATTAAAGATCAAATTTATATTGCAATGCTAATTTTACTCTCAACCATTTCTTTAATGTATCTGACAAAATTATATGTCTACTAAATTTGTGAATGACCCCTAATTTGCAGCAAAAAATATGCTCCAACTTTAAACAGCTATTACTCGGTCAATTTTAATCGTAGAATAACGGGACTTTTTTTTGCCTTACTTGTCAGTGTAACAGGAAAATTTTACTAAATATAACTTATAGGACCGGGGGACCGTATACAAATTTAGATTCTGTAATTTTTCACTAAATTGTTTTTTCGCTTCAAACTTTTTTTTATCTTAACCCTGCACCTAATTTTAACCATTTTTGTAATTGGAAGTATGCATCTAGGACCAACGGTTGCGAAAATAATGGTCGGTCAGGTTATACGTGGACACACTGTATATTAAAACACTCATACACACATAAATAACGCCTGCATTCAACAGTTAAAGGTATATATAAATATTATACAGACATACATACAATAAATACAATAAACCCAACTGGAGTGAAAAATTAGCCAGAGCCAGGAATCGAGCCCTTTATTCTTCCACTTATTCCGACTCTTTTGCGGAAGCAAGGTTCAGAGGTCCCCAGCCACGTGCCGAGTAAAAGACACTCTAGCGAGAGCCAGATTGAAAAGAAAAAATCAAAAATTGAAACCGGACAAATTTAAAAGGGAAATTACACAAATTAAAGACACCGAAAACCGGGAAGGGAGAGCTCGGGGCGATGAAGCTACCGAATGACTCCTAGCTACTTCGAGCTCATTATTAGTAGAGGATGGGGACAGCTTAATGCAGCAATGTTAAAGAAGGACCTGCGTTCCTGCGTAATAGAAGAAGGGAGAAGGGAAATCTTGTAAGGTATTCTTTAAAGCTGGTTTCAAACAAAGGGAAAAAATAAGATTTTGCATTTAGTACTGTCGCCACCTATCCAAAATATTTGAAAATAATATTAAAAACGAAATCTTTAGAACATGATCTTTCTAACACTGTAGTAAGAATTATTTAAATAAGTAAACAAATACCTATAACTTTTACTTTTAAAATTTAAAAGCAGTTCAACTTTTATGTCATAATAATGTTACTGCATAATAACTCATTGCATATAAATAAATAGATAGGGATATGCATGTAACATTTTAACCGCTTTAAGGCTTATAGCAAATTAGTTTACAAGGGATAAAATAAAATAATTATTTCTTATCTTAAGGTAAATCTTTGTCTTTGCTTTCAATCAAGGATTCAAAAAACAATAAATATGATTTAAGTAGCATATACTTCCATAATTAAAATATACATAATTTAATACTTGTTTCCTAAGATAATTATGCATATATCATTATTACTATACATTAGTATGTCAATGTGGTTTCAATTTGTTTTTAAAATAGTTTAGAAAGATTTAAACGCTATTACTATTTGTTTGCACTTTGGTCTTAATTTAAAATGTTTCTTTGCTATATATAGTATTTAAAAAAAAAAAAAAAAAAAATCGAATTAATAGGGCACAGTTCAATTTCTTTAGTTATTACATTGAACTAAACATAATTTAATTTTAGGATTATTTCAGTTCCTATTTTATAGCAAATGTATAATGAGAGCATCTCATATTTTTTTTTAACATTACAATATTAATAATTATAATGCGTTATCTTCAAGTATTAACATCTTAAATTATAATAATAACAGTAACATTAATAAAAAAAAAAAGTATGAGGGAAAAAAACAACACATGGATAAGTACCAAGTACAAACGAAAATCAACATCAACAAAACAACGTGCCAAAGTCGGCTAGGGACTTTTTGATTTTTCCCCCATATCGCTGCTATGCTACCCAGTACGCTCGAAGTTTTAACATTGTTGCATTAAGCTGTCCCTATCCGCTACTCTCATTATTGGTCTCGGTCGGTGGTTGGGGGGAGGATTCCAGGCTCTGGCTTTTATTGTATGTATGTCTGTATAATATCTATATATACCTTTAACTGTTGAATGCAGGCGTTATTTATGTTTGTATGAGTGTTTTAATATATATTGTAGTATGCGTGTTTTATTATAATTATCGTAGATCGATGTAATAGTAAAATCTATTCATCGTTGTCCGGTCATCCAAGGCTGTCGTATAGATGGCTGGTGACTTCCCCTACATGGTTGATTAGTGAGAAATTGCAGACTCAGGCATCGACCGGAGTAGCTCAGTGGTTAGAGCAGAAGTCTTGTATACTGTGGTCCCGGGTTCGATTCATGGCTCTGGCTATATTTTCACTCCAGTTGGGTTTATTGTATTTATTGTATGTATTGTATAATATTTATATATACCTTTAACTGTTAAATGCAGGCGTTATTTATGTTTGTGTGAGTGTTTTAATATATATTGTAGTATGCGTGTTTTATTATAATTATCGTAGATCGATGTAATAGTAAAATCTATTCATCGTTGTCCGGTCATCCAAGGCTGTCGTATAGATGGCTGGTGACTTCCCCAACATGGTTTATTAGTGAGAAATTGCAGACTCAGGTATCGGCCGGAGTAGTTAAGCAAATAATCGTTCACTAGGATTTGAAAAAGAATCACACTTTAAATTAGTATTTCTCAACCAGTATATTAAAATTTCATTAAATTTTTATCCCGTTTTTTTTTCTTTTTTTTATCTCTTTATGCTTTAGTCTAGCCATACCTACTCAACCTTTTTTTCTCGGGGGCCGAAAACATATGTTTGCGATGTTAGGCGAGTCGCAACACCAGGCTTGTAAACAGGGGAGTAGGGCCGATAAAAATTATCAGGCCCGGTTTTTCTAGAGGGGCCGACTTCGGTCCTAATTTTGTATTAAAAAAAATACCAGAAAAGGTAGACTTGAACTTTTTTACGTCAAAATTTTAAATTAAAATAACTAACAAATAATGAAATTCAAAAGTCAGAATTTGTTAGAATGCCTTTACAGACCAAGCTTAGAGCCCATGCTTGCTATGTTATCAGATATTTGAAAGTTCATTTGATATCAAGAAAGTTTTGAAATGGCACGGCGCCCCTGTTTTAATGATGTGGACTGATTTCATACGCTTGAACACGAATCATGTGGAAAGTAAGGTGAGATCACAAATTAAGATTTCGCATTTCATTTCTTTCATACTTTAAACATTTTCATTCAAAATCAATTAATGAATTCAATTAAAATTTAATTATATTTTTAATATTTTAAATTTGTATTTAAAACTATTCAATAGTTTTAAAACACATAAAAACAATAAATTTTTATTTAAAACTGTATTTAAATCTTGCTATGAAAAAGCGTTACAAATGCACCTTAAACGGTAATACAGTAAAAGAAAAATAATAAAATTATAAGCAAAATACTAGTATATAGATTTTTTTTAAAGACACTATGCAACAAATTTATTTTCTAATAGAGTAAAGCCTGTCTATAACGGAATCTTACTATAAACGGGAAAAAAATCATAGTCCAACTCCCCACCAAAAAATATTATGCAATTATTGCAAAAACCTGTATAAAACGTAACATGTCACTGGTCGTTTGAGTGTTCGTCTAAGAAGGTTTTATCGTATCATACTTATGGTGGGAATTTATTGTATCATACTATTGAAATTATTACCGGGGCCCGCGGTCTGTTTGTACGACTCTGCGCAACATACTTATAAAATGGTAAAAATGAAGAGTGACAAAATAATAAAGGCAACATAAGTAGTACAAGAAAGCAATATAACAAAGTTAGTTAATATTATCATTAGGGTTGAATGTTTGTCGCAAAAGAAATGTTACCAAAAACATTTAACACCACTATTTCCAAATAAAAAACTTCGTGGAGGAAGATTTCTATTGCAAATGTTGTAGAAATAGGTCGCAAAGTTTGTTGTTTGAAATTTGTGGTGTAAAATGTTTTCGGTGGCATTTTTTTTCGCGACAAACGTTCAACTCTAAAAAACGGTATTAGCTATATCATGAGTATAAAATGTAATAATGTAACAATGCAGAATCCCCAAGTTCTAAAGAAAAAAGATTTTCTCTAAGAAATTAGTCATTTGCTCAGTGCAAAAACTTATTATTATTTTTTTAATTCCAGAAATATAACGTATAAATTTAATTAATTAATAATAATGTTTGATTAGTGTTGAATATCGAGAAATTTGTGCACCACTGTAGCATAGATAGTAATAAATGTCAAAAAAAAAGAAAAAAAAAACTTTTTTCTTTAAAAACGCATTTAAGATGCTTTAACATAATTTTAAATTAATAATAAAGAACAGGGCAGATTTTTTTCTTCCCATGAAAATATATAAAACAATAGTAAAGATCCTAAATACATTTTATGCAGATCTCAATTAATTTTATGAATATGGATTAATGATTATGTGTATGTGATGTAATGATTATGATTATGTGGCCGCACATAAATGTCGCCGGACCTCATGCGGATCACAGGTTGAGTAAGGCTGCTTTAGTCCATAGAAAACAAAAGTACTAAATATACAGGTGATTAAAAAAAGATTGGATAAACTTTAAGAGGTTGCACGCCAAAGCAAACAATTCTTGTATAGGAGACCAATTATATTGTCTAATTTTTTAAGTATATTTTCCAATGTTTTATTCAAAATTCCATTACCTGAATAGAGATTTAATTAATTGTTTGACATATCTGTTTTTATCTGCTTTTGCCATATTTTAAAACCCCAAATAATAGTTATTTTCAAACATTTCCCAATTGAAAAATATATTTACACCTGATTACTAAAATAGAAGGAAAACTTTAAAACAACTAAATTATTACGGGCGAAAATCCGGAAAAGCATTTAATGATGAAAATTACGTTAAATTTAAAATGATATTATTATAGGGTCTAAAAGAAAACCTTTCTTCTAGATCTAGACGTTATGAAACTCTGTGAGACAGCGATAATTTTTTCTTAATCATTTTATACAAGCTGATTTTGAAATGTGTAATTGATCTTAGTTGATCAATTGCGAAAATAGCTGTTAGATGTCGGTGGATGCGGCCTCGGGGATTCAAACATCTCTCAGTCAAGGGGAAATGAACGGCAACCTAATTACAGAAAATTGCTACTGGTCTTGATTCAATCTTCCGTCATTGGATAATCTTTTTTCTTAAAAGAGCAAATTAGCATGTTTTTAGAGCCTGCAGAGTGTGGACGAGTATTGACGAGAGTGCTCGTAGAAGGCAAAACTGTCCGTGTATTATACCAATGTATATATATTTTTTTTCTTTGGACCTCATTGTTTCTTTCAATTGTTTGGACTTTTCCGATATATTATAAGGAGCTATATGTTGTCATTTTAAACATATTGCTGACAATATTCGCAGAAGTAACATATCTTTACTGTGAATTGGCTTGCATAGCTCTTCTGACGAACCTGTAAGCTATTCAAAGTTTCGTGGTTTTTGCATTTCTGTTTTCCCTATTCTCTTTTTCTTTTCTCTGTTTTCCCTGTCTTTCCAATTTTATTTTTATATTTGTGATTTCATTTTTATTATATATATTATATTTAAATATATACATACGCACAAACGAATTGTATAACACCATTCGGTGGAAATCTGTGAACAACCACATGTTCTTTAACTAAGAGAAATTAAATTATGAACGGAAGATGCATAAATTACTCAAATAAGAAAATATATCAGTAGATTTATTTCTTCCCAATTAACTTGAATTACGAGAAAACCATACTTTTGTTTAAAATTAAGTTTATTTTATGTTACGAAACGTACATGCAGTCTAATTCACAGATACAGAAAAATATTAGTAATGACTTCCCAGAAAAGCTTTCATTAAATGAAAAACTTGCTTTGGGTTACTTGAGTCGATTAACTTTAAAATATTGATTAAATGCCAATCCTCAAATAGTTTTTATCTATCCCACACGATGACATTTCAGATATTATTATTCATATTCCAAATTATTGACTTCTTTATTGAATGTAATAGATATTTGTTAATAATTTATTTTGTAATATAGCACTTTTAATACCAAAAAAATATTGTTCGAATATTTAATATTGTCAATGTTTTAAAATAAAAATAGTATTTCAAAATTTAAATGAGTGAGATGTGAATAAACCACAAATCTTTTGCAATATTGGTGTACAAACATTTAATATAGATTAAAACATTAAAGTATTCATTCTACAGTTCCAGCACACCTCCGTGGCCTTTCTCGGGAATGTAAATACCTTTGGAATGCATTTACATTCCTGAGGAAGGCCAAGGATGTGTGCTGAAATTGTAGAATGAATACTTTAATGTTTTAATCTATATTAAATGTTTGTACACCAATATAGCAAAAGATTTGTGGTTTATTCACATCTCACTTATTTAAATTTTAATTATCTATGATGTAATGGTCCAATATTGTTCATAAATAGTATTTCTTTCGTTGCAAAATATAAATGTTTGTGAAATCCAAATTAGCAAGTGAAATATATAATATGCATTTAAAATCCAAATTAGAATATTTAAAACTTACTTCAATAATAATAATTTCGAAATATTTGTTCAAATTTTAAATGTTTTTAACTTCAACTGACACTTTGACAATTATTGACAAGTAAAATAATAATAAGAAGAAATTAAGGAATAAAAAAATAAAATAACTTTTTCGTTATAATGGTTATGAATATCTTCTTTTAATGTAATACATCATATTAAGATACATCACAGTACATTTATCAATTTTATTTTAGGAAATTTTATTTAGATTAAGGGCGGGAAGGGGGGGGGGGGTTGCTTGCAGAACGCCGAAAAAAGGCTGTTTTTTTTTTTTACTCGACTGCTAAGAAGGGTTATGTGTTTCACGCGTATCTGGGTATGTGGATTTCTTTATACCTCCAAAAAATCCCAACGGCTGGATGGATTT